>WNWK01002711.1:0-177500 GCA_009830355.1 Cherax destructor
GACACTGAGGAAAGACATCCTTAATAAATTGTAAAAGTATTTTAATTAACTGTACTCCAGGTATAAATCTGATTATGTCCACTATTACTGGTAATATGTGCATAATATACCAAATAAAATAAGCACCCCTTGCAGGTTTAGCGCTTGGTTTTGATTATAATAATAATTAATGTAAGCTATGCGTGTCGTAAGAGGTGACTAAAATGCCAGGAGCAAGGGGCTAGTAACCCCTTCTCCTGTATAAACTACTAAATTTAAAAGGAGAAACTTTCGTTTTTCCTTTTGGGCCACCCTGCCTCAGTGGGATATGGCCTGTTTGTTGAAAGAGAAGAATATTTAATGTGCACAATACTAGGTTTTAATCAGGCTGTCTCAGTGTGTGCAGTACAATACCTGAGATTAACAAGCTTTGAAGATATATATATGCTATTAAACATGAGAACATTGCTTTGTCCAAATAGTGGGTACTGTATAGTCTAAACCTTTTATTAATAAACTATAAACTTTTATTTGTCAGTAAAAATTCTGTTGTGTAATTTAAAATACTAAGATACTGTAAATGGAATGAACAGTTTCCCTGGCTTTACACAGGTTTGCTTTATGCAAATTTCACTCTTACGCAATGTTCTACTTATGTAATTCTATGTATGTGAAATACGTTTACTGTTTGCGATAGGTGCAGTTCACAAAACACATTGAATATTTGTATTATGCAGAATTAATTTGTATGGCCTACTTAAATTAGCACAGTTGCCATCTACATTATAAAATTGAGGGACACCTGTATTTCTAAATCTTTTGAAAAGACTAGTTGCCACTGAATCTACTCTTGTATATACTGTACTAACATCATGAAAATATACACTTCATTGAAAAAACAATGCACATTCATACAATTATAGTCATACCTACAAATTTGCTTGCTTCTGTATTCACAGGGTTTGATTATCCAATATTTTTACTTAGGAGTAACCAGTGTATAGATTCATTTTTTTTTTTTTTTTTGGGGGGGGGGGTGCTTAATGACCAGAATGACGAGCTTTGGAAGTGGGAAAGCCATTATATCTTTTGAAATGTCAAATTATGGTCTCTGAAACAACAAGACCCCAAATCTGAAACAAAATTTATTATACTACAGATGTAATTTTGCATTATTTGTAGATTCTTGTTTTGTGGGACCTCTAGGAATGTAACCCCCACTAATTTGTAAGGACAACCATGTTTATACAGAAAACAAAAATTTGCATAATGTTTTAATGAAAAAAATATTATTTAAAATTATTTTTTTACATGTATATATTCAAGCTAAGCTTTGGCAGGTTGGTGATACAACAAGAAACTTTATTTTAAATGTTCGAAAAATAAACAATGAGTTTCATATGATATACAGTACAAACAGGTAATTACAGCATGAAGATGCTGTACTATTGAGTAATACGAATATAACTTATGAAAGCAACAAATAGTTCTGTAGTAGCATACAACTAAATATTAAACAAGTACAGTAACCACAAACTATATGTTACAGTGTGTATGCAATTAAAGATTTGTGCATTGGCTAAGATATCAGTACTTAATTTACTCAAAAGGATTCATTCATTTCTGTGTTGCAGCAATAAACCCTATCTGGAGTCATGTTTGTCCATCACAAACTACACAAATTATGTATGCAGCACTCCACCTCTAAGGTTAAGTTGGAAAACAGTACAGTACTGTAAATTTTAGGTTTTTTTTTGAAGACCATGTTGAGAATAAAGTTTTGGGCAAAACTAAAGATAAAAACTGGATAATTGTTAAATGAATTCTAAACGCATCTTATCAGTACTGTGTATCAAATTCTTTTTCAAAATGAGTAGTCTCGCTTCTTTTATCACAACGGTCATCTCCCACCAAGGTAGGGGAAAATAAAGTATTCATCATTATTCATTCAATAGCTGTCTTGCCAGAAGTGCACAGACTTCACAATTCAAATGACTCCAAACTGCAATATCCAGACCTCTTCAGAGTGCAGACATTTTACTAACCATCTCCAGGACTTTCCAGCTAACCAGTTCCATTGAATCTTTTCATAAATATTACCTTGTTCACTCACACTCCAATAACATCATGCCATAAAAAGAAAAACTCATCTCCACTTACTCTGATCTAACACTATCACACAAGCCTGCTGGATGCTCAGCCCCTTACCGCTTGAAACCTCTTTCACACATTTCCTCCAACCCTTCCTAGGACAATCCTTACCCATAGATTCTTCTACTTCAGACTTATATACCCTCTTGGTCAACCTATTCTGCTCCATCCTCTCAATGCCCAAATCACCCCAAGAACTCCACCTTCTGAAATATATCTTTGATAACACCACACCATCTTCTAACTTCTATGCTCTGCATTCTCTGTCTAATATTCACACCACACATTACTCTCAAAAAAAATCCTCACTGCCTCTAGCAGTGCCTCCACCACTATACTCTGGCACATTTTCCCTATTGCCTCAACAGATGTAACTTCTTTCTTTCCAAAAACTGTCAACACTATCTACTCTACCCCTTCCTTTTCTATTCTATGGTTCATATCATCTTTCACACCGTTCTGTTGACATATCTACTCCAGAATATCTAAATACATTTTCTTCCATACTCCCTCCAAAAGTGTGAATAAAATGGGGTGGAAGGAAGAAGGGGTAGAGGTCATCCCAGGAAAGGTTAGAGGAAGGGGGTAAAGGGAGCTTTGTACTAAGGGCTTGAGCACCCATCATGCATGTGCAAGGATATTACATGGAAGTGGAGACAAGTAAATTTATATGGCTTAAAGTGGGTATTGGAGTGTGATCAAGCTTACATTTATGAAGGGATTCAGGAAAAATCAGCTAGCTGGACTTTGGTCCTAGAGGTGGGAAGTACAGTACAGTACCTGTACTCAAATGGAGAAGGGATGTTGTAATGTTTGTGCATTTCTGGCAAGACTGCCATTGAACAAATGATGGTGAATGTTTTTTATTTCATACCTGACATTGAACAAATAATGGTAAATGTTTGTTTTTTTTCATGCCTGTCATTGAACAAATAATGGTGAATGTGTTTATTTTAATTCGGTCACCCTATATTGGTGGGAGACTGCTGGCTAGTTAAAAATTAAAAAGTTCTCACTCTCACTTGCACCCTTTTCCCTTATAAGTATAAAGAAACTATACATGCTCTCTGCCAATCCTTAGGTACCTTCCCTTTCATGCACAGCTCCTGTATATTTAATATATGACCAAACCACTCCAAAACTTTATCCCCACCTGCTTTGAACATAATCTCAATCCCTTATGTCTCAGCCACTTTACCCCCTTTCATTCTACAGTGCCTCATACTTCCTCCACATTCACCTCTTTCTCTTCCTTATGCCTACCAAAGGTTATTCCTCTTGCCCACATGAAATTACCACCTCCCTTTCATCAACATTTAATAACTCTTCAAAATGTTCCATCTTTCCAGTACCTCCACTTTCAAATGTATTTAATAAATCCTGAGAATCCAGTTCTTTCTTTAAATATTGATAGTCACATTACACAGGAAAATACAAAGATAACAGTGCTCTGGGAAACAAGTAGTGAGTGAGGTCTACATTTCAAGCACACAACATCTAACCAAAACATCTGAGATTTTTTTTTAAGTAGATATTTACTACAGCCATGCACAATCCACTAATAAGAATGTTAAGTTGCTACATAAATACTGTGCAGTACAAATCAACTTGAATAATCAGAAAAATATTGGCACTATAAAATACAAACAAAACCATACCACAAAGACTACCATTCTCTACGACAAGCTAGGAAAATACAACCATAGTCTGGCACCTACTGCATTATGCCACCACCAATAGTGAGCTGTTAAACACTGAGGTCTAACAAAGTCAAGAGCCCAAAATTGGTGATATCATTGAGAATTCAGGGTGATGCTTAGCCCGCGACCTGACTTGATAGTCTCATCACTTACCCACAGGGATGTCATAGATCTCCTCCACCTTTTTGTCCAGCTCAGCCAAGGGAGATGTGAAGGAAGGGCCATTACTGAGCGCCGACCCACCGGCTGGGGAGACAGAGGGAGCCATATTGCCGGAGTCCCAAGTAGTCGGGGACGAATTGGTGAGGACGAGATTGCCAACGGTCGTGTTACCATTTGCAGTCTCGGCCTCAACAGGCTCAAAGCTCTCCTCCCCCCCTCCTGCCAGTCTCCTATGCCCCAAGCCTGACATCCATCACACATTAGTATGTTATGTTGCTTTGGGATAGACAAGCTCATAGTGCATCAGAAACAGTCATTTGGCATAGGAAAAGGAATGTTTCTAGTTATGAATTCACTAAAATTAACATAAGCTGTTATGCCCTTTCCAAAATTACTGGTATATATGTGTGTGATACTACTTGTAGTTACAGGAATGGAGCCATGCTCAGTGTCCCTTTTTCAATGGCTTTCATAGTTTTTTATTTCAACTCCTGTAAAACTGCATTAAGGGAATTGCATAAAAAAACAATAATTAAAATCTGGTTTTAAATTTTCAATTCCAATCCTAACTACAGCCCATCATTTGTAGTGATAAGCAGCACTGTGCACATAGTCACTAATGTATAAACCTACACACCTTGTTGTCCGAGTATTTGATCACATTTGATAAGAGATTTCTCTGATATCCATGCTCTACTTTTCTTCAGTAAATTTTTAAAATATATGTATGTTATCCAGAGAGCTGAGGAGGGGTTGTTGAGGTGGTTCGGACATGTAGAGAGAATGGAACGAGACAGAATAACTTCGAGTGTATAAATCTGTAGTGGAGGGAAGGCGGGGTAGGGGTCGGCCTAGGAAAGGTTGGAGGGAGGGGTAAAGGAAGTTTTGTGTGCGAGGGGCTTGGACTTCCAGCAAGCATGTGTGAGCGTATTTGATAGGAGTGAATGGAGACAAATGGTTTTTAATACTTGACGTGCTGTTGGAGTGTGAGCAAAGTAACATTTATGAAGGGATTCAGGGAAACCGGCAGGCCGGACTTGAGTCCTGGAGATGGGAAGTACAGTTTTACTGGGAAATAGTCCTCCTCCCTCCTACACACTCTAACTTGAGCCTCACTGTCCTCATAAAAACTCTTCACTGCTTTCAGTAACCTACCTCCTATTCCATACACCTGCAACATCTGCCACATTGCCCCCCTATCCACCCTATCATACGCCTTTTCCAAATCCATAAATGCCACAAAAACCTCTTTACCCTTATCCAAATACTGTTCACCTATATGTTTCGCTGTAAACACTTGGTCTACACACCCCTACCTTTCCTAAAGCCCCCTTGTTCATCTGCTATCCTACTTTCTGTCTTACTCTTAATTCTTTCAATAATAACTCTACCATACACTTTACCAGGTACACTCAACAGACTTATTCCCCTATAATTTTTGCACTCTCTTTTGTCCCCTTTGCCTTTATACAAAGGAACAATACACGCTCTCTGCCAATCCCTAGGTACCTTACCCTCTTCCATACATTTATTAAATAATAGCACTAACCACTCCAAAACTATATCCCCACCTGCTTTTAACATTTCTATCTTTATCCCATCAATCCCAGCTGCCTTACCCCTTTCATTCTACCCACTGCCTCACGAACTTCCCCACACTCACAACTGGCTCTTCCACACTCCTACAAGATGTTATTCCTCCTTGCCCTATACACGAAATCACAGCTTCCCTATCTTCATCAACATTTAACAACTCCTCAAAATATTCCCTCCATCTTCCCGATACCTCCAACTCTCCATTTAATAACTCTCCTCTCCTATTTTTAACTGTCAAATCCATTTGTTCCCTAGGCTTCCTCAACTTATTAATCTCACTCCAAAACTTTTTCTTATTTTCAACAAAATTTGTTGATAACATCTCACCCACTCTCTCATTTGCTCTCTTTTACATTTCTTCACCACTCTCTTAACCTCTCTTTTTTTCTCCATATACTCTTCCCTCCTTGCATCACTTCTACTTTGTAAAAACCTCTCATATGCTAACTTTTTCTCCCTTACTACTCTCTTTACATCATCATTCCACCAATCGCTCTTCTTCCCTCCCGCACCCACTCGCCTATAACCACAAACTTCTGCTGAACACTCTAACACTACATTTTTAAATCTACCCCATACATCTTCGACCCTATTGCCTACACTCTCACTAGCCCATCTATCCTCCAATAGTTGTTTATATCTTACCCTAACTGCCTCCTCTTTTAGTTTATAAACCTTCACCTCTCTCATACTTACTGCTTCTATTTTCCTTGTATCCCATCTACCTTTTACTCCCACTGTAGCTATAACTAAAAAGTGATCTGATATATCTGTGGCCCCTCTATAAACATGTACATCCTGAAGTCTACTCAAAAGTCTTTTATCTACCAATACATAGTCCAACAAACTACTGTCATTACGCCCTACATCATATCTTGTATACTTATTTATCCTCTTTTTCTTAAAATAACACTGAAGGAGGGGTGTTAATGTTGCAGTTTTATAACTGTAGTGTAAAGCACCCCTCTGGCAAGACAGTGATGGAATGAATGATGATGAAAGTTTTTCTTTTTCGGGCCACCCTGCCTTGGTGGGAATCGGCCGATGTGTTAATAAAAAAAAAAAAAAAATATGTATGTGTACATATATGTGTGTTTTTTGGGACCTGACAAGCTGTTGGAGTGTGAGAAGGGTAACATTTTGTGAAGGGATTCAGGGAAACTGGTTAGCCGGACTTGAGTCCTGGAGGTGGTAAGTACAGTGCCTGCACTCTAGAGGAGGAGTGAGGATATTTACTGTTTGGAGAGTCATCTGAACTGTCATATCTGCATGCCTCTGGCAAGACAGTGATGATGTGAATGGAGGCAGTAGAGATGATGTGTCTGAGGGTAATGTATGGCATATAATGCAGAGAATTTGTAGTTTGGAGATTAGGTGTGGACTTACTAAAAGTATTATCGAGAGGGCTGGAGAGGGGATGTTAAGGTGATTTGGTCATTTAGAGAGGATGGAGCAAAATAGAATGACTTAGGGGTTATATAAATCTGTGGAGGGAAGGCAGGGTAGGGGTTGTCCTAGGAATGGATGGAGGGACGAATGTGTGAGCGTGTTAGATAGGAGTGGAGACAAATGGTTTTTGGGACTTTATGAGTTGCTGGAGTGTGAGCAGGGTAAAATTTTGTGAAGGGATTCAGAGAAACCAAATAACTGGATACGAGTCCTGGAGGTGGGAAGTACAGTGCCTGCACTCTAAAGAAGGGGGTTTGGGATACTTGCTGTTTAGAGGGGCATCTAAACTGTCATATCCGAGCATCTCTGGTAAGACAAGCGATAGTGCGAACGATGGCAAAAGTTTCTTTTTCGGGTCACCCTGCCTCAGTGGGAGATGACCAGCACATTAAAAGAAGAATATTATACTGGTATACTGGTGGGAAAGCCAGACTCTCCCTGAGAAAAACAGTACTGACTCCACTGGTCTACCAACAACTTGTCCTCTACTCGAACAGGATATGGGTAGTGAACAAGGTCTACAAGCAGTATTCAGAAGATATGGATCTTGTCATTCAATGTTTGATTCACTAATAGGTCAGCGACGCTAACCTGCATGAGCTCACACCCCGGCACCGCCCATGGGCATGGCAATTACAATGTAGGCATCAGCTACACAGGTCTGCTGGCAGATGACACACCACTTCTACTAAATAAACCTGGGTAGAGCAGTCGTATATTACTCCAATTGCATCCATTATATTATTCGTACCCATCTCACATCACGTGTGTGTACTCCCCCTCTTTGCACTCGCCTATCTGTGGTAAAAGGGGTTGATTCTCAGATCCTGGTTCTGCCCCTTAACTTGGCACTCTCTCCACATTCACTCCCTCTTAGCCTCATGAGCCCTTTTGTACCTGCTCTTAAAACTATGTATGGAGCCTACCTCTACCACTACCTCACCAAAATCAATCCACCTCCTGACCACAGTGGGACTGAAAAAATACTTCCCAACTTCCCTGTGGCTCATCTGTGCCTTTAACTTCCAACTTTGTAACTAACTTCCTGTTTTTGCTCTCTCAAACAGCCTATCCCTGTCTATCTTATCAATATTCCTGTATATTTTGTATGTTATTATGTCCCCTCTGGTTACTCTGTCCTCCAATGTCATTATGTCCATTCTGTTAGCCTCATCCTCATAGCTCATACCCCTTACCACAGAAACAAGCCTGATGCATACTTTGCATTTTCTCCACTTTCTTAACATGCTTTTACAGGTGCAGGTTTCAAAGTGGTGCTACATACTCCAAGACAGGCCTAACATATGTTGTGCATAGGGCCTGGAATGACTTTGTTGAGATTCTTCAAGATTGCTCTTAAGATTTGCTGGACGAACATTGGCTGCAGAGGTTATTCAGCTGATGTGAGCTTCGGGTGTTATACTGGGCACTATGCTCACCCCTAGATCTTTTTCCTTGAGTGAAGTTTGCAGCCTCTATCCTGGTCTATACCCTGTTCCAGTCTTCTCACTCCTTCCCAAATCTTTATGACCTTGCATGGAGTTGAATTCAAGCAACCATTTATCGGACCACTCTAACAATTCATCCAGATCTAAAGTCTTTAGTCTTTTCTTATTCTCATCTTTTTTTAATTCTCATTGGTTATACATCAACAAACAGATAGATCTGAATCAATCCCATCTGGAATGTTATTTACATAAATCAGAAATAGTAAGAGTCCTAATACCGATCCTCATGGAACCCTGCTAGTTACTCTTCCCCATTCTACCGTTTCTTTCCTGGCAGTCACTCTTTGCTTCCTTTACCTAAGATACTTTTCGATCCATTGGAGTACGTTCCCTGTTATTCCCACCTGAATCTCAAGTTATGCTCAGCTTCTTGAGGAG
The DNA here is from genome assembly GCA_009830355.1 of Cherax destructor. NCBI lineage: Eukaryota > Metazoa > Arthropoda > Malacostraca > Decapoda > Parastacidae > Cherax > Cherax destructor. The sequence continues at coordinate 8,924 of WNWK01002711.1, forward strand.
TACTGCCATTTTGAAGTGTAAAAAAGAAATGCAATTCACCCAACTCTCTCTTTCTTGTCACATATCTGTTACTTTTATAACTCAAAGTTAGTGAGGCAAGATTTGCCATCCCTAAATCCATGGTGGTTACTATTTATGAGGGCACTTCTCTTCAAGTGTTCTACCATTCATCCCCTGATATGTTTCTTCATTACCTTGCATGGTATACATATCAAGAGTGCCACTGAATTATTACAGTAAATGAAACTACTATATTTTGACCTAGGTACTGTATGTCAAACAAGATCAAGAGTATTAAAACAATGAAGTTCAAGTGGAAGTATTTAGACATTGGGAATGGACAAATCAGATAGGTCAATGAAAGATGAGGTGAATCACAGAACCACTGAGAGGGAAAGGAGAAAGGTAGGTGGTGTTTTGCGGCATCTGTAAAAAGAAGTTTATCAATGGAGATAATAAAAAAATGGAATGCACCAGAGAATAGAGGTAATACTTTTATAGGTGTGATACACGAGTCTTGAACACTGCATAAAAAAAAAGAGGTTAGAGCCAGTGAAGATGTCATATTGAGAGCAATAGGTGGTGTGAATATTACGTAGAAAATTCAAAGCATAGAAATTAAAAAGGTAGTGTTGGGTCACCTAAGGTATAAATAATTCAGTGAGATGAAGAGGGGTTGCTGAGGTGTTTTGGGGCATAAAGAGAGGATGGAGAGGTTTAAGATGACAAAGAGGGTACAAGTCTGGGGTGGAGACAGGAGGGGTAGGGGACATCCCAGGAATGGTTGAAGAGAGGGGGCAAAGAACGCTTTGAGTAAGCATGTTAGATAGGAACAAATGGAGACTTGAGTGTTTTTTATTAGACATGCTGTTGGAATGTGAGCATGGTAACATTTATGAAGCCAAATTTGAGTCCTGGAGGTGGGAAGGGCAGTGTCTGCACTCTGAAGGAGGGATATGGATGGGCAGTGCCAGAATTTGTATACTGGGGAGTCTAGGAGTGACTATCTGGTTGTAAAGGGGAGAGGGGAGAGGGCAAGATTTGTTTTTAAGCAGCATTATTATTACTATCAAACGTCCCACTTTGACAGTTTTCTTCTTCTTCTTTTTAGTAAGCTATACAGGAAAAGGGGTTACTAGCCCATTGTTCCCGGCATTTTAGTTGACTTTTACAACACGCATGGCTTACGGAGGAAAGATTCTTATTCCACTTCCCCATGGATATGAAAGGGAAAAGTAATAAGAACAAGAACTAAGGGCAATGTGTGGTGTAAATATTATGTAGAAAATTCGGAATGTGGAAATTAGGAGAAGGTGTGGAGTTACTAAAAGTATTTGTCAGAGGGCTGAAGAGGGGTTGTTGAGGTGGTTTGGTCATTTAGAGAGAATGGATCAAAGTAGAATGACTTGGAGAGCGTATAAATCTGTAGGGAAAGGAAGGCGGGGTAGGGGTCGTCCTAGAAAAGGTTGGAGGGAAGGGGTAAAGGAGGTTTTGTGGGCGAGGGGCTTGGACTTCCAGCAAGCATGTGTGAGCGTGTTAGATAGGAGTGAATGGAGACGAATGGTTTTGGGACATGACGATCTGTTGGAGTGTGAGCAGGGTAACATTGTGTGAAGGGATTCAGGGAAACCAGTTAATTGATTTAGTTGGACTTGAGTCCTGGAAATGGGAAGTACAATGCCTGCACTTTAAAGGAGGGGTCTGAGATAGTGACAGCTGGGAGGGACTTTTCTCAGCTGTTGTATCTGAGCTCCTCTGCAAAGACAGTGATTATGTATGAGTGTGGTGAAAGTGTTGAATGATGATGAAAATATTTTCTTTTTGGGGATTTTCTTTCTTTTTGGGTCACCCTGCCTCGGTGGGAGATGGCCGACTTGTTGAAAAAAAAAAAAAAAAATATTACTATTTTTATTTGTGGGGTTGGGGAGGCTTTGAGAGGGCTAAGGGATTTTTTTTTGGACTGAGCATCCTCTTAGCAAAGCCGCTGGATGTGGATGCTACAATCTGACGATAATCTGCATTATGATGTTAGCATTTTCTGGTAAATGTTTGGCTTACATTTCTCCTTATTTTACAAAGGCAATTTTATTACTGGTGTACTGAGCCATAAAAAAAAATCTACAAAAATTTTACATTCCAAGTAGGAAAATACTGAGGCCAATTGCTACATCATCTAGGCAAGTTGTCCATACCAACTTTTGTAGATTAATCAATTTAATATTAAGCTTTAACTTAACAGAGAAACAAGCGATTAGCACATAGCTTCTCCCTTCAAAGGTGAGGTGCTCTTGTTACAATAAACTGGACTTATCCTCCCTTCCTTGGATCAAACCAGAATGCCTCCCTTTCCCAGGCACTATATGACGCCTATGAATGTACATGTCAGTGAGCATATGCTTGTAAAAGACTGAAAAAAGAAAAGCCTGACAGAGTAATGGACATGAATATTACCAAAAAATACAGAGAAAGCTAAATTCCCATTCAGCATTAATTCCTTAACTGTGTCAAACATACAAGTATGCAGATGAGAACTGTGTCCAGTACACACAATTTTTCATAGCTTCTAAAATACCATCCACCAATATATTTGCTCTCAGCACAACTATACTATTTGGATCTCCTACAACCTCCTACCTTTGAAAAAATTTAAGACCAGACACATCCACATAGTGCATCACGGGTAACACTGCATAGCTAGTATAAGTAAACAATGAAACCTGGACTTCTTGTTCTACCACCAACTTCCCTACCAGCAAACAGGGTATCTCCCATCGAGGCAGGGTGACAAAAAAAAAAAAAAAAAAAAAACATTCATTACAATTTCATGATACTAACAGTAGAAATCAGCCCCCAAAAAAGCAATGTACAGTACTAGATTTAATTTAGGATAACCCAATATAGTCAAACAATGTGACTTATTTCCATGTTTTCGGGAGTATTACACCTTGAAACAATTGCGATAGTAAGTATTCCTTGTACTTGTTGTTAGAAAACCAAAGCGGTGAAAAATAAACAATTACTTGCACCAATTTATACTGTACAGTGGTACCTCAGCATATGAACAGCTCCCAACTCGAACAATTATGTAAGTGTATTTTTGTTAAGTAAAAGGACACATATGCAACTAATGATACATTTTATTGTGGCTTTGTCAAGCCGGCTTGACAAAGCTCCTGGAGAGCGAAACGTTGCCACAATAAAATGTCTCATTAGTTGCATGTGTGTCCTTTTACTTAACATATTGTCGGTAATTCTACCAATATTAATACAAGTGTATTTTTGTAAGTGCTTTTGTTAAGTGTATTTTTGGGGGTCTGAAACGGATTAATCTAATTTACTTTATTCCTTATGGGAACAAATTTGTTTGGTATTGGCACTCGAACAGCCTTCTGGAACGAATAAAGCTCGTAACCCGAGGTACCGCTGTACAGTGGAACCTCGGTTTTCGTCTTTAATTTGTTCCAGAAAGTCTGACGAAAACCGAATTCAACGAAAACTGAAGCAATATTTCCCATAAGAAATAATGTAAATCCAATTAATTCATTCCAGACACCCAAAAGTATTAATAAAAAATACATTTTATAGAGAATAACTATAGTTTTACATACAGAAAATGAGAAATAAATATAAAGCACTAATAAAATGGATAAATGAACATTTAAATCACTTTTACCTTTATTGAAGACTCTTGTTGGCGTATGGAAGATGGCGAGGAGGGAAGAGGGAGGAGAGTTTATTGTTTGGAAGGGGAATCCCCTTCCATAAGGACTTCAGGTATTAAGTCACTATCCGAGGTTACTTCCCTTCTTTGTCTTTTACTGGTACTAGGACCAGCTTGAGAGTTACTGTACCCTTGTCGCACAAGAAATCTGTCCAGAGCGGTCTGTTTCTGGTGTCTCTTTAAGATTTGCCTAAAATGGGACAAGGCATTGTCATTGAACATGTTGCAGACACAGCGTGCAACAGCTTTGTTAGGGTGATATTTCTCCACAAAATTTTGCACACATGTCCAGTGACAGGATGTTCCAGAGAGGGAACACAGAAACAAGGGGACACAACTGGAAGCTGAAGACTCAGATGAGTCAAAGGGATGTTAGGATGCATTTCTTCACCCACAGAGTAGTCAGGAAGTGGAATAGTCTAGAGAAAGATATAGTGGAGGCAGGAACCATACATAGTTTTAAGACGAGGTATGATAAAGCTCATGGAGCAGGGAGAGCAGAGACCCAGTAGCGGACAGCGAAGAGGCGGGGCCAGGAGCTGAGTCTCGACCCCTGCAACCACAATTAGGTGAGTACTGAAGAAGGCACATTCTCCCCTCTCTCTTCCTCCTCCTCTGAAGCAATTTCCTCAGCTGCAATCTGTTGCTGTTCCAGTTGAAGGTGTTGCAGCTCTTCAGTGGTTAGCTCTTCCCTGTGGTCGTCCACCAACTTTACGTACACCACTTTTGTATGTATGTACTTTGCTACGAGTTCTTTCTTGAATTCTACCATGTTTCTCACCTTCTTTATCAAAGGGCAGGCACTCGGAACTTTCTTTGGCCCCATGGTGGCTTATTTAGCAGTGGCACTCAATAAACAAGCACAAAAAAGAATGGATTATTTTGAAATGTTTCGTATGAACGTGCAGGGTAATGTTCACTCGACGAGAAACAAAGCCAGACTGACTCAGAATGCATGAGTGGGATGCTTTGTGTGGGCGCGGGCTGGTGGACACGTTCAGTATGGTGGACGAAAACTGTAGTGATGAACGAAAACTGGGACAATATTTTAACAAAAAAGGTCATCGAAAACTGAATTTGACGAAAACCAGGGCAAACGAAAACTGAGGTTCCACTGTAAATCCAATTAATCTGTTCCAGACACCAAAAAATATTAACAAAAAATACATTTTATAGAGAATAAATATAGTTTTACATACAGAAAGAAACATAAATGACTAATGAAATGGATAAATGAACATTTAACATCACTTTTACCTTTACTGAAGACTCTTGTTGGCATATGGAAGATGGCGTGGAGGGGGAGGGAGGAGGAGAGGTTATTGTTTGGAAGGGGAATCCCCCTCCATAAGGACTACAGGTATCAAGGGCCTATCCAGGGTTACTTCCCTTCTTTGTCTTTTACTGGCACTAGGACCAGCTTGAGAGTTACTGGACCCCTATCGCACAAAAAATCTGCCCAGAGAGGTCTGTTTCTGGCATCTCTTAAGATTTGCGCGGGGCAGACAGACATGTTTGGTACGGCAACTCTACGAAAACTGAGCGTATGTACAAAAACTTGGACAAAATTTCAACGAAAAAAGTAATCGAAAACCGAATCCTACAAAAACCAGGGCATATGAAAACCGAGGTTCCACTGTATATTCCAAGTGCAGCAAAAGTCAGGCTAAGTAAGCATTTTTCCATGTTTGAAGTAATAAAACACCTTGAAACACAACTACTCTCATAAGAAACTAGTGTGCATAGTGTTAAACATTAAAAACAATAAAACTGAAAAACAACCATAATTTGGCATCAATAAATTGTGAGCGTGTTAGATAGGAGTGAATGGAGACGAATAGTTTTTGGGACCTGACGAGCTGTTGGAGTGTGAGCAGGGTAACATTTTGTGAAGGGATTCAAGGAAACCAGTTAATTGATTTAATTAAACTTGAGTCCTGGAAATGGGAAGTACAATGCCTGCACTTTACAGGAGGAGTCTGGGATAGTGACAGCTGGGAAAGACTTATTCTCAGCTGTCGTATCTGAGCGCCTCTGCAAAGACAGTGATTATGTATGTGTGGTGAAAGTGTTGAATGATGAAAGTATTTTCTTTTTGGGGATTTTCTTTCTTTTTGGGTCACCCTGCCTCGGTGGGAGACGGCCGACTTGTTGAAAAAAAAAATATATATTGTTGGTGCATTTATGCCACTATTGCTGATGACTGATCATTTTTTGGCCAACTTCAACACCATAAAATCTTAAGATTTTATCAGATTCCATTTATTTGCCACAATTAAAGAATTAAACTTGTGGTGTAGCAAGATTGCTAAAAGTAGCAAAAAAGGATTGGAGGTGATAAGTCAATGGCCAGAGAGCAAAAACATCTCAGAGAAGAAGACAAAGTGAGAAGTAAAACAATTTCAAATTATTCCATGAATAGATTAACTAGTGGATTTGTTATGAACTTTTCCTCAAAAGCTGTAACACAACACACAATCATCATAATTGAAACAACTATTCCTCTTGTCTGATTGACCCTCTAGAAACAAAGACGACTAAACTCTGGAACCCTCTTCCAGAAGATACTTAAACCTCTACAATACTGAAAAAATTCAAACAAAATTTCAAAGAACACTACATAAGCACCAGTTCCTTCTTCACAAATATATACTACAGTGGTTCCCCGAGTTACGTACACCCCGGAAATTGTACAATTATGTAAGTATAATATTGTAAGTGCTTGTGGAAGTGTATTTTTGGGGGTCTGAAATAGACTAACATACGTGACATTTTTCCTTAAGGGAGTAAATTCGTTCGGTAATGGCGCTTGAGCAGGCTTCTGGAGTGAAGTTTTTACGATACTCGGGGGACCACTGTATACACATAGTATAATGGTATTCTGTATCTATATGTATACAGAATATACTAACACTTTATTAACCTTCATAAAATTATCAATAAATCCTCAAATATAAATATTTTTTTCATTAGCTCCAGCCCTGCACTATTAATGCTATTTGTTAATATTATTATTGCTATTACTATTATCATCATCATCTCCCACTACTGCATATTATTCTAATATTAAGCTTTTTCTGTTATTTGCATGTACTACCTTTTTATATACAGTAACTACTTTAAATCTTAAATTCAATTTCAAAAATACCAAATAATAATAATAGATGACTATACTATATTCGTCTTGGAAATTTCTCTAGGGTATTGATTAATAGTAAATAAATGTGTTATCCTTCTCTGGGTCATCCTGAAATGGTGAAAACAGCCATTGTCTTAAAAAATATTTGTTGGAGCAATTTTTCATTAGTTTGAAACACAAGGTTTTCGTACTAATAATAACAGCTGATTTGATTCTTAAGTACAGTGGACCCCCGGAAATCGAATATTCTTCATTCCAGAATGCTGTTCAAGTGTTGTTACCAAACGAATTTATTCCCATAAGGAATGATGTAAATTAGATTAGTCCGTTTCAGACCCCCAAAAATACACCTATAAAAGCACTTACAATAATAAACTTACATAAAAGGGAGAGTTGGGAGTGTTCGATTTCTGAGGGTCCACTGTACTGTCCACTTTTATTAGACCTAACTTTATCATGTCTTAGTTGATACATTTTCAACTGACCAATGTCAGTTGGTGCACACTATTTGGACATGAGGTACTGGCAAAAGGTTTGATTGCTTAACTGCAAGTTTAAAAAAAAATCCCATTAAGAAAAACAACCATAACATTAATGAGGACATTAAGAAGAAACACTGAAATTTTAGTAAACATGGTCATGTTGAAGTGTGAAAAAAATCCATTGATCACATTCCAACATACCTTTGACTTTTCTAAGCTTTCGATAATTTCTGTCATTATTTGACATTATTAGAATCTGTCTCAAATGTGCACAAGAGGGTGAATGCACAGTATGAGTATTTTAGACTAGAATATAAAAAGCTATAGCAAAGCAGAATAAAAGGGAAGCATATTTTCTGTGCCCATGAGCTTTTCCACTCCAAATTTTAAAAAAGGTTACACCATCTTTATAATTTAAACTTCTACTGCCTATGAGTTATCAAGAATCTACATAATAAGTTTATGTATTAAGCAATTAAAATGCATATCGAAAGTGGATCAATATATAACAGCAATGAACACTGAGTGGCTAATGCAAACTGAAAATAGATGAAGCAATGTAATAAGGTCCGAAAAAAATCCCATTTAAAATATTTGCATACATAAAAAAACTAGTTATTAGTAAGCATGCTATAATATTATCTTGACAGAAGATATTAGTGGTTTTAATCACTGTTACACATACTGTCCATGAGATGGTCACTATTTAGACATCTATCAATTAGCAAATAAGAGATTTTTATCATAAACCTGATAACTTTATGTAACAAATCTCTATTAATATTTATTAAAATTGAGGAGATAACTGGCTAATAAGTATAAATTAACAAACAGTAACTTGCTTTAATGGGAGACAACCCTGCATGGCTCATTACCAAGTACAAAGTAATTAAGCAAAGTATTAACCTATTGGTGATTTTCTGGATTTACTTTTTTTTAACCCTTTGGGGGTCCAAGGGGTCTCTCTGAAACTCGTTCTCAGGGTCCACGAATTTAAAAAAAAAAAAAAAATTCTTATGGAATGATAGAGAATCTTTTTCCAATCATAACGCCACACAAATTATGAAATTTGATTGAAAACTAACGGAATTATGCTTTCGCGAAGTTAGCGATAGCCATGACATTTACGCATCGGCAATTTCGCCCACTTTGTGCCCTATTTTCGGCACATTCCATTGTTTCAGTCTACTAAAATTATAGCTATTTCGCTAGAACTCCATTTCTTCTATCGATTGAGTACAAGAAACCGCCTATTTACCAATTTCAACTACCCAAAATAGTGGTCAGAAAATGGCAATTTGGCCAATTTCACACAAATTTCAAACGATGCCAATTTCAAAATAGGGTCCATAATAAACAAGGCAGACTTTCCTGGCACTAAAATAACATCTTCTCTGTTCATTAGTCATGTCTCCAGGCCCCTCTTACATTTCTTTTGCTTTCCATTTTGAATTTTTATTCTCACAAAAAATAGAAGATTTACTGTTATGTATACAACTGCATCACTGTAAAAATGGTATAAATAATATCAGCGCACTTGTGCAAGAATATTAGACTCTCCAGTTGATGTGTATTGGACGCATGGTGTGATTTGTTTACTCCTGAACATCGGCCAAAATCGAACATTTTCGCTACTTTGCGCTCAGTTTCAAGGTACTTGTCATCGTGAAACCAGTCAAAATTATCTCTATTTCTGTAATATGTCATCTATTCTATAAAATGAGACTAAGAAAACGAGAATACAAGCATAAATACCATACGAAAATAGACTGTAAAGTCGCTGTTTTAAACCAAAAACACGGTCAGTTTTTTTTCCTCATTATGCACTGTGTGGTGAAGGAATTTTTTTATACTGCGCACACTGACCGCACAGACCCATTCTATCACATCTAGGCCTAACAGCCTGTTTCTGCTTGATTTGAGGGCGCTAGAATTTAGGAGTACTAGTACGTCAATACCACAGTACGTAAAACGTACTTGTACGACCATAACCCCGAAAGGGTTAATAATAATAATAATGATATATCTTTATTTACTACAAATACATCTACATGGTATACAGCCCTAGCTGACATCACTGACATACAGTGGACCCTCGGTTTTCGTTCACCTTCAAACTCGTACAATTATGTAAGTGTATTTTTGTAAGATTTTATAAGTGTATTTTTGGGGGTCTGAAAAGACTAATCTAATTTACATTTGTCCTTATGGGAACAAAATCGTTCGGTAACAGCACTTTAACAGCATTCTGGAAAGAATTTTGAAACGAAAACCGAGGGTCCACTGTACTACTACTACTGTACGTATATAGAAAGCCGCTTGTTATGCAGAGCATTTCAGGCAAATTAGGTGTTTTTGTCCCAGGATGTGACCCACACCAGTCGACTAACTCCCAGGTATCCATTTTACCGAGGGTGAACATATACAACCGGTGTAAAGAAACATGCCCAATGTTTCTACCCTCGCTAGGAATCAAACCCAGGCATTTGCCGTGTGAAGCAAGAGCTTTAGCCATGGGGCACCATGTAACACTGCACTTAATTTTTTTTTATCACAACAGTCGTCTCCTGCTAAGTAAGGACAGCATAAATTACACACAACTGGTCTTTCCTAAGAATTGCCAGTTAAATTTTCACTATCTGGTACAGGTAACAATACAGAATAAACCATGAAACAAAGAGAAAAAACAAACTTATAAATCCATCTTACCTGCTAACCAAATAACTTCCAAAATATGTGTAAATAATTCTTTAGCAATGTTATATACAGTCAACAGGAAAAATAGTGGGGTGCCATTCCTTAAAGTTCCAATTAAACAAAAATTTTAATAACATAATAAAATAAAAGTGTAAGCACACCAGTTGCTGCAATGTCCTGAGGCAGTAACTAAAATTATCAACACCTTAAATATTATATTAGAATCAACACAGTACTATTATAAAAGAGAGAGAAATGGGTATGAGGAGAGAGGTAAGCTGCCCTAGTGCTCAAAAACTATTTCTCATTTTATTCTACCTCATTAAAACATTTTGCTATTTTAATTTCTAAACTTTCATCATGTGCTCATCATTGAAGTATGCTGGGTAGAAGGCCCACTCATATCTTTAGGATGCCATCCACAAGCATGGAGGAATTTACCCTCATGAAACCCTTAAGAATGTGTGTTGATCACTTCCTAGATGGTTGAAAGACGTCTTAAAGAGCAAGGGACAAACCATTTTCTGGTCATGATTTTAGGGAGGGTGGGGGCAGCATACTTTAATGACAAGCACTGTACAGTGGACCCCCGCCTAACGAGCACCCCGGAAATCGTAATTATGTAAGTATAATATTGTAAGTGCTTGTGGAAGTGTATTTTTGGGGGTCTGAAATAGACTAACCTACGTGACATTATTTCTTAAGGAAGTAAATTCGTTCGGTAATGGCACTTGAGCAGGCTTCTGGAATGAATTTTGCTCGTTAGGCGGGGGTCCACTGTATACAGTATGTGCGAGTGCATGACACTAATTTTTATATAATTTATACTGAAGGATGAAAATCATGAACAAAATTTATATCCATTAAAAAATTGCTTTGTGCCCATTAAGGAAATTTAGTAAAAAAGTGAGCATCATGGCAAAAAGAAATGACTGCTTATAGGCAGAGAACACTTAATGTATAACAGTACTCCCGACATCAGTGACAATGATAATATGCACATATGTTACAGTTTCATGAGGGCAAAATTTGTGTAGAACAAGCAAAAGTATGTTTTGACTTTTTGCTGGACACAAACATCAACTAAGTGCATGACATGGCAAGACATGATGCTTCATGAGTAGAGAATGGATTGATTTAACAGGAGTTCAGGTACTATACCAAATGTTAGGAGATACTTATCTGTTGATTGTTGGGGAGATACTTGCCCTTTGCAGCCTAGCCTCAGACTAGGACTCCTATTGATGACTTGGTCACTCAAGTTGTTAGTGCTCATAATAGTAACCTAGCCATTACAGCTCAGCTGTAAAAACTCAAAATTCCCTCTTGAAAATATTTGAGTGTTTATAGGCAATTACCTTTATACTATGTGTAAGGAGGGCAGTGAAAAGTTTTGAGCCCTTTATATTTATCTCTTAGTGCACTGACTGCAATCCTGCTTTTCACTGGGGTATTTTGCCCAGTTTACTAAGATTATTTTTGTTAAATGTAGTTTATTTCAGTGTGCAAATTTGGAACCAGTTCCACGTGAATATTAGAATTATCTTTTACCCGCTTTCTAGGTAGTACAGTTTGAGGGATTGAACTGATACAAGTGTTTCAACTGATACAATGGAGGTCTGTACATTCTCCAGTTCTCCTATTTCTCCTGCCTTAATGGGGGCTTTGAAGAATACAAGCTTGGCATCTATTAGTTTTCAAGGTTCTTTGATATGCAGCCTACTTTTTTTGCAGTTGGCTTGCATTCCCATTCTTCTTTATTAAGTGGTTTGATTAAAATTTTTACTATTCCAGCTTTAATGGGTATAACCTTTATATACTGTATTGTACATTATGACCATGTGTGCTACTTCTTTGAAGACAGGGTAGTATGCTGGATTATACAAGTTCATAAATAGAACAATAAAATAGATACAGTGGACCCCCGGAAAACGAACATTCTTCATTCCAGAATGCTGTTCAAGTGCTGTTACCAAACGAATTTATTCCCATAAGGAATGATGTAAATCAGATTAGTCCGTTTCAGACCCCCAAAAATACACCTATAAAAGCACTTACAATAATAAACTTACATAAAAGGACGAGTTGGGAGTGTTTGATTTCCGAGGGTGCACTGTATAAAGATTTCTTAGTACAGTGTACCTTTTCAGCAACAAGAGTAAAAAAAAGACCATTATTTTTAATTATGAAAAAATGGTACAGAAAGGACAGATAGCAGATAGGAGATGATGTTATGGTTCAGCAGATAATCTGAACTGTAATGTTTGTGCATTTCTCGAAAGACAACTAGGAAATGAGTGAATGTGAATGTGTTTTGGTTCTGTGGGCCAATTTGCCTTGGTGGAACATGTGGCTGATGTTAAAAAAATAAAGATTTGGCACCATAAGCATAGCTCTACTTAAGCAGCTACAGATAGGCAATTACACAATTACCTTCTGTATTTAAAATGAAAATTTGAGAGTAAAAGTTAAACAAGTTAAGATGACCATATCAAATAAATTAATGCAGGTTAACAAAAGGGAAATAAATGTTTTGTATGAAGGTGTACAACTTGAAAATATGTAACTGATGCAACTAACTGTTCTTGCATGGAGAAGTCATTAATGAGAATAGAGTCAACAGGAATATTCAATTCGATAATCCTATACAATATAGATATCCCAGCAGAAGACATCTAAGAATATACATACACAATCGATATAGTTAATGTACAATCACTGAAGAAAAATAAGTAGTAGGTTTATATTACCTTGGTTGAAAAAGGACTTGACAAACAAAACTGGTTCTCCAGGAAGTACAGTACACAATTATACCATTATTGAAATTCAACATTCACGTGTTTTTTCACAATAAGAATTCATTCACTAGCAGTCAGCAGCACGGCTCACCTGGTGGGATCTTGGTGCCAATAACTTCACCGTTGGTTCGGGCTTGGGGGGAGACAGTACCATTTACTTTTTTGTCCTCAAATTCGATCTCTTCGTAAGGGCGGCCAGTCTCTTCCTTGTTGGTGGTAACCGGACCAGAAATAGTGGGGCGGCTGCTCAATGAGAGGACATCAAGCATGTTAACTATATAATAATTTTCAGTGCCAAAAATATAATATATGCATTATAAAAAAAAATTAATTGACATACAAAGCAAATGATGAATGATTTTTTGGGGGTAAGCTATTATTAATGCCATAGCACAATATCAGAAAAATAAAAAATATCTTGTAAGATGAATGATTTTTTGGGGGTAAGTTATTATTAATGCCATAGCACAATATCAGAAAAATAAAAAATATCTTGTAAACTATGAAATCAAATACTGTGAATATGTGTAGGTAATATACTGAATAATATTGAACCTCAACAAACCTTTACAAAATTATATTTCCATTTTAAATAAAAAGAATTAATATTTTGTATATTTTTACATGGCAGGCAAATGAAAGCAGAATTAATCACTTAAAAAAATAGTAGTAGTACTAATGTTTCAAGAGTTAAGATTATTACAAAGTTAAAATAGCAGCTAGGTATTCCATAAACATACTGCTTCTCTAGATTCTAGTGAAATGGCAAACTATTAATGTTTTATATTACAGGATAAAACCAACACCAAAGGAAATGGTCTAGAAAGTGTTCCTAGGTACCAGTTAAGGAGTGCAGGAATCTTAAGCAAAGGGGGATAAAGGATGTCCAGTGGTCTGTTTTAAGGCCACAATCAGATACTGCAAAGAAAACCACAAGTCCTTACTTTCTGATCCCAAGTATAAGCGATTCTTTTTATGTCCAGCATGTGTATACATAAAGAGGACTTAGTGGACATAATACTGCCTGACCAATGGTTATACAGTACACAAGTTACTAAAAGATATAAGTACACAATTCAGAGATTAGTACGTATTTAAGAAGCCATTTCAAGGCCTTCCATTCTATAGTTAATGGAAATGTTACAATATCAGTTGTCTTATTCTATAACTTTTCTTATACAATACGTATTGAAAATGCCATAAATAATACTAAGTGATTGTTCAATACACTCTTAACTTCATTTTACCAATTACTGTACATATTTTTGTTTTATGTTAAATAAACATTTTCCGTTCCTTTAAAGCTACCAGTACTTCCAATTTCCTCCTGGTTCACAGAACCATTCTTGCTCTTTCATAAATCATTTCACAGAAGAAGCAGTACCTGTGTTACTTACAAAATAGTTCATCAAACTTTGTAATTTTTTAATAAGGCTTCCTAGTACAGATACAGGTCTTTTTGACATCTAACAGAAGATATGTATCTAGTAACCAAAGTGTTTAGTACACCTGTCAATGAGTCTGAATATACACTTGATAGCCAAATACACAAGACTAATAAGACCTCATGAAACTATGCCTGAATGGCAATCAACAGTCTTCTATCACCTCTTCCTGAATGCCCAAGCATTTTGAATTCACAACTTTCCAACAATACAAGCAAAGCATTATTAAGCAATAATTTTTTTACAAAAACATACATTATGTAACTTTTCATGGCACTCATCATACCTTCAATGGTTCCACTTAGAAATATGTTATTATAAAGCTGACTAATTTAGAATCCATAAAGCTTTTATCCATATAGTATACTAATTGTAATATTGGAGAAATCAAATATAAGAAGAATTTCGCTCATCTATACTACAGGTATTGTGTTCATATAGAACTGATGGTATCCAGTGAAGGCTTTGGTCTAATTGTCTGCTGGCAAAATTGAGCCAAAGCACCCTAAAACTGCCACCCAATGAAATTTAGCGGTAAATTACTTGTTGGTATTGTGCTCGGAGTCAATAGGAGCACTCGGGACAGAGTCAGCATCGTTGGTTGGGCTTTCAAGAGGAAGTGGACTTGGAGGAGGGGTTGGAGTGCGCTGATCTGAATCCGGGATGGATTTATAAGTTTCCTTGTGTTCCAATGTGGGTGAGGATTCTTGGTTATCCTCTGTGGTGGTTATATCCAGGGTGCCCTCGTTTCCCTCCAGTGACCGGAAAGAGTTGCCTCCCTCCTCTACGGACCCACCATCGTACCACCTGTGAACCATCGCCAACAACATGCACACTACTTCAAGTGTTCCATGGGACAAATGCCAGGATGTTGGAAAATCAGCAGAGAAGTATAGTATAGAAAATATAGGACAGACATTCTAAAAGGCTTAAAAGTGAGGTGTTAAAAAAAAGATATACAAATGCTTTTGGGATTGAGTGTTGGTAGCACCAACAACTTCACAAGTCAGATTCTCAACAAGAAAGCCTGGTCTGGGACCAGGTAAACTTTAGGTATGACAAAGCCTGGGAGGCTTTGTCTTGACATATATTGTGGTTTGAGTATAATATTTATTGGTCATCCCCACAGATTTCACACTTTCATGAGTATTACAAATAGTGAAAACAAAGATTCATGTGGGCTTAACCAGAGTCCGCCAGGTAGCATTCCCATATCTACCCTCCTACACGACAATGGTACATACTGTTATTGAAACAAAAAAACTTTCTTTAATCCATCTGTTGTGATAGGCCCCCAATGTTACCACAAACAATTTTTACTCAATTGCTTGCAACACTCAAACCTCAAGGTTAACATTAATATGCCTTTCACACCTTTCAATGTAAAGTGAGATTTCACATATTATTGAACATAAGTGGAACCTATCACAATTAATAGATTAAGTAACTATCCTCATATCAATACTTGTGGCCCAAAGTGTAGGGATACAGGTGGGCAAATGCCACCTGGTTAGACTGGGTTTTAGGCCAGCATGGTGCAGGAGAATTGCCCTCTGATTAACCTGGGTTCAAGCCTACATGACTGTTTATAGAATTTGTTGACCATTTCCACTAGCCATATGAATGTGTGTGCTAAGAATTAAAAATTAGTGAGCAAAGGAAACATGGATATTAGAATTTTTTAAATCTAAAATTAACTAAAAATCTTTAGAATAGAAAAGATAAAATAATATGAATATTAGTGAAGAACAATGAAAGAAAATGTTAAGGGAGTAGTACAGAGAAAACAAAATAGCAGGGCATGTATGAAAAATATCCCATGGAACACTCCACACACCTAGTGCCATGGCCATTAGTCTCAAAATTGCAATTTCACTTCCCATTCTCTCGAAATTTAGTGCTGTCCAAATATTTAAAAGGACTAATAACAACAAGAATACAAAGCTGTATGTGCTGTACATGCCCCTGCTAAAACACCTAGACACAGCAACAATAAAAGATGACAACATACAATATTTACTTCAACAAGAAATATCTACTAAACACATTGCTGTACTCCTACCACAACTATTCTTAATAGGGGCTCCTCAATGCTGAAAGGGTTTCTGATCCGAGAAACTAGAACTAATATTGCCTTCCTCGGATCACATCTGATTACTTTCCATTCCTCAGGTGCTGCATTACCTCTACAGGTTTAATGCTTCCCCATGAAGACAGTTAAAATAATCCTACCAACACAAGCAGCAGTAAATATCTACCATGCACTTTATCTTGGGTAACTGTCTCAAGAAACTGTTA
The DNA here is from genome assembly GCA_009830355.1 of Cherax destructor. Lineage (NCBI taxonomy): Eukaryota > Metazoa > Arthropoda > Malacostraca > Decapoda > Parastacidae > Cherax > Cherax destructor. Next base: position 25,504 of record WNWK01002711.1, read on the forward strand.
AGACCAAAACATAAAAATATAATCTTATTTTTTACATACTGAGATGCATTAAGAAACTAAAATAAATAAGGCTTCATAAACTACAATTTCATAATTGTAAAATAAAGGCACATTAAATTAAACTAAACAATTCCCAAACAAGCATATGTAGTTACATATTTACAAAAGTTTCATGGTTTTGCCTATACATTTCCAAATAAACCACAACATATTGCACTATGCATGCAATACCTATTTGAGTTTGCTCCAGCTCTTGGTTACCTCCCATCCTCTGAATTTCCTGCCTACTGATGTAACTGAGCCCTGCCATAAAAATTTCTGAACACCTGTATGGAGTCTGCTTCCACAGTCCCTATTTGGTTCATTCCACTTTACTAGTCATGATGAAAAAATACTGTACTTCCTTATTACCTCTGCAACTCATTTAGGTATGTAATTTCCAACAATGCCACTTTTTGCCTATATTTAGAATTCTTTAATCACATTGTTTTTGTTTGCTCCTCCAGTGACTAGGATCTTAGTTCTCACATTATTCATAGCTTATTTTTACCCCAGCTCAGACACCAACCAGTCTTGATACACTCCTTTGTACTCTCAAGTCTCTCTTTACATTTTGCTAAGAACGATTTCCATGCTAGTGCTGCATACAGGAGGACCCCGCCTGACAGCACTTCGCTTTATAGTGTTCTGCTAATGCAGCAGTTTTTAATTATACTCATTCTTCATTTATTCAGACTTCCTACAATAAATATACACTGCTCACTATAAGCTAAAGAAAATATTTTAAGCTAAGTAATGTGTGTACTGTACATATATGCATTTCTTAGGCCTAGCTTTATTGCACTCTTAATATATGATAGTGTAAAGATATCAGGCTTTTATATGCATTTGAAAGTGAAAATAGGCTATGTTTCACTTTACAGCAATTTTAGCTTTACAGTGGTAGCCCGAAACATAACCTACTGTATAAGAGGGGCCCTCCTGTATTAAGTAAAGTGAATTTTGAACAAGTTTATACACTATTATGCTAATATATAGGTAAAAACCTAGAAAAACTAGATGTGGCTTGATCATATTATAATTATTGAGAAAAACATCCCCAGCTCCTTTCCTGATATGCAGTAGCATGCTGCACACCTTTTTTAAGGTACAATAAAAACCTCTAACAAACCTCTATTTAACAGATTTGGGAAACCATGGACAAAAAAATGGCTGGACAAATATTGGAATCATCAGAGGAAACAAAAAAAAAAGCCTGTAGATTATGGATTTTGTCCATGTTGATAGTTTCTGGTAGTCTAATGATTCTGACATTTGTCCAGAATAGGCCAGAGTGGCTTCATTCAGAGCCTTTTTTCATTGTTCCCAGAGGTACAGACCACTCTCATCAATTTATTGTTTGTGTTCGCTTACTGATACTTCTAGACATTCAGTCTCCAATTTTCTCTAGATTTATTGTGTGACATTATTAACCCTTTCACTGTCGAGACCCCTGCTCACAAACTTGCTCTCAGTGTCAAAGAATTTAAAAAATATATTTTTTCTTATGAAATGATGAAGAGAATCTTTTCCCGGTGGAAATGACACCAAAAGTATGAAATTCGATGGAAAACTTACAGAATTACGCTCTCACGAAGTTAGCGATCTTAACTATATTTACGCTACGGCAATTTCGCCCACTTTGAGCCCCATTTTCGGCCAATTCCATTGTTCCAGTCAACCTAACTCATAGCTATTTCACTAGAACTCTATTTGTCCTATTGACTGGGTACAAGAAACAGCCCATTTACTGATTTCAACTACCCAATAAAGTTATCAAATTGGTAATTTGGCCAATTTCATACACAATTCAAGTAAGGCCAATTTCAAAATAGGGTCCAGAATTAACAATACAAACATTTCTAGCACTAAAATAACATTTTCTCTGTTCATTAGTCACATCTCCAGGCCCCTCTTATATTACGCTTACTTTCTACTTTGAATTTTTAATCACACAAAAAAATAAAAGATCAACCTAACCTTGTCAAACCCCGTGTAAAAAAAAAAAACAGAGAGAGAGAGAGAGAGAGAGAGAAGACAGACAGAGAATGAATTAGCTAACTTTATCAGCAATTTTTTCTGAGAATAAGTAACAGTTCTGAAGGATGGGTGGAGATGTTGCAGTTCACAAGATCATTAGAATTTTTATGTCTATGTACTTATAGCAAGACAGCTGTTGAGAGAACATGGTGAATGTATTTGCTTTTTTGGGTCACCCTGCCTAGGTGAGAAATGACCAATGTGTAATAAAAAATACCAACAGAGATGGAACAATCTTAGACTGTACTACAGTGGACCCTCGGTTTTCGTTCACCTCCAAACTCGAACAATTATGTAAGTGTATTTTCGTAAGTGCGTTTGTAAGTGTATTTTTGGGGGTCTGAAATGACTAATCTAATTTACATTTGTCCTTATGGGAACAAATTCGTTTGGTAACAGCACTCAAACAGCATTCTGGAAAGAATTTTCAATGAAAACTGAGAGTCCACTGTATTTATCAGAGAGAGCAGCTGTTCATTACAATTGGTCTTTATACATCACCCTCAATTCCCCAAGACAAACAAACCGAAGGTTTCTTGTATCATCTGAGATACTGGTCATATAAATATAATTACAGTGGTACCCCGGTTTACGATATTTTTTCGTTCCAGAATGCTGTTCAAGTGCCATTACCAAACGAATTTATCCCCATAAGGAATAATGTAAAATAGACTAGTCCTTTTAGACCGCCAAAAATACACTTACAAAAGCATTTAAAAAAATAAACTTACATAAAAGGGCGAGTTTGGAGACCATCGTAAACCAGGGTACCACTGTACTTCTTAACATTGGCCCAACAAAAAAATCCTAATAATTATTCTGTCATTGTCCCCTTATACCAAACAGGTCTAGAGCCATCATTGTCACCAACACTACACTCATGGGTAATCATTGTCACCAACATTACACTCATGGGTCACCTATGCCACACTCATGGATCATCACTGTCACCTACACTACACTGTTTATTTACTGGTACCTACACTATGCAAATAGGTCATCACTATCCACAAACTTCTCCAAATCTGATTAGGTTACTGAGGAAACAAATTCGTCTGTGTGCACTTGCAGGGATAAAGTTACAGCTCTTAATCCCCCATCTTACAGCAGCTTTTACTGACAGGATTTACTGATTTCTTGCCTCCAGGGCTCAATCATACCTACTCTTGAAACTGAGCTGTGTTTGCTTCCACCATGGCATCTAGTGTATTTTCCTTGTTCACCACTAAGACTGAAAAACAGGGTTCATTTTTAACTCCCATCTGTCCTCCATGGTTCCCTCTCCTCCCATCACAGTCTGTCCCTATCAACCCTGTCTAATCACCCGAGTGCTTTATGTATTACGATCATATACTTCCCTGGTCCTCCTCTCTTCCAGTATATTACACAAGAAACAAGGTTTCCTTACCCAAGTTATATAACAAATGTTTCCAAAACAACCAATAGAGTTCAATACTGCCAGATTTCAACAGAAAACTTTGTTTTCTGAATGTGTGTATGTAAAAAAGATAAAAATGTCTCTTTACATTCAAATGTAAGATATTTGGAAGCAAGGAACCATAAATTTCATAAACAGGTGAGAGGCTAAACAAAAGTAATGTCCAGTAAAAAAAATATATATATAAAAATTTTACTTGAATAAGAGGTTTGTAAAAATTTAATGAAATCCTAAAGCATAGAGCAAATGATACACAAGAAAGAATCATGACAGTCTTTCACAGACAATACACAGCACATTCTAGTAAACACATCCTCAGCTCTTCCAAATGTTCATAAAAATATAAATTGATTTGTTTGTCCTTTATTTGTTCTTTCCACTGAGAGACACTGGGAGTTTGAATTGCAAATTAAGACTGGCCCTGACACATTTATCTTTTGATAATACACATCATACAACTTTTCTGCATTTAATAGTTAGAAACAAATTTCGATCCATGTAGAGAATAACAATCCTCTTAAAATACTTGGAAAAGTACTCTAAACATTTCCACATAAATTTGACATTTAATATTTTCACTTATGGGGGTTATTAGCTTTTTAATGTACTGTATTTTGAAATAATGAATGCTAGAGAAAATTTTTAATTATCAGTACAGGCATAAAGTTAAGTAATAATGAGTTGTGGTGCAGAAAAGTGATACCCTGGAAATTGGAAAAAACATGCGATTTAGTCAATTGAAAAACAATATGACAGTTAACACCAAGATTCAGCTAACTTATGATAATGTAGACATGCTTAGAATTTGTTGATATCAATGCACCCAGAACTAATTGTAGAATTTTTAGACCTATATTCAAATCTTGAAATAGAGCAATGTAAAGCACCCCTCTGGCAAGACAGTGATGGAGTGAATAATGATGAAAGTTTTTCTTTTTCGGGCCACCCTGCCTTGGTGGGAATCGGCCGATGTGTTAATAAAAAAAAAAAAAAAAAAAAAAACAGCTGTCTCTCAACTGAATAGTGCACAGTTATGAAGGTATGCCATCCTTTACATTAAAAGTAGAATAAAATGACCTGTCAAAAAGATTAATATGTGATGAAAAATAATAGTCAATAATGTACTATGTATCTTATAGTCCTAGGTAGTAGGTTGGTAGACAGCAACTGCCCAGGGAGGTACGTACTACCATCCTGCCAAGTTTGGGTAAAATGAAAGCCTGTAATTGTTTTACATGATGGTAGGATTGCTGGTGTCTTTTTCTGTCTCAAAAACATGCAAGATTTCAGGTATGTCTTGTTACTTCTACTTACACTTAGGTCACACTACACATGCATATACAAGCATATATATATACACACCCCTCTGGGTTTTCTTCTATTTTCTTACTAGTTCTTGTTCTTATTTCCTCTTATCTCCATGGGGAAGTGGAAGAGAATTCTTTCTCCGTAAACCATGCATGTTGTAAGTCAACTAAAATGCCGGGAGCAAGGGGCTAGTAACCCTTTCTCCTATATACATTACTAAAGTTAAAAAGAGAAACTTTTCTTTTTCTTTTTCGTCCACCCTGCCTCAGTGGGAAACGGCCAATTTGTTGAAAGAAGAAATATCTTATATGTAGTGTCAATGTCACATTTTGTGATTAATATTAATCATGGATGCACAGGATTAATGTTGACAGGTAATGGTATAAAAAACAATATGCAGAACAAGGTTTCATAGGGACTGTTTTGCCACGATAGAGCCTGTTCTGCCCACTGTGTCTATACTAATATGAATCATCTACTTAAATGCTCAGGACTCCATTAAATGTATCATAAGAGACTGATGCTGTTGCTATAACTTATTAAACAATATATTTACCCAATAAATTTATGAAATTTATAATTAATTTTTTGTGATAAAAAATATTCTCAGCCAATACAAAACAAACTTTTATATGAGCCATCAAGTAAAAATATATATATTTGATAATTCTGAATAGTAAAAAGGTTTTTCTAAAAAGATGAGTCTTTACAAGTAGTTCCAGTTCAATGATTTACTCAACATTTAAAGAACAAAAATGCTAGTCTATTCATAATGTCAATCAATGTGCAAAGCACCTAGTAGGAATTGTTTCATTAACCAACTCAACATCAAAAACAATCACACACACAACTTTCATCCTAAAATATTACTTCTGAATGAGTTTAAATTCTCTAAACGTATCTTTAAAGAGATACAGTCACATTTTATTAAAGCACACTCATGGTTATTACACATGGGGCAAGTGAGCAATTGCAGTATATGCCTGATAGAACAACAATGCCTGCCTTGTTCAAATTTCATACAAAACTACAGAAATCAGTATTATCTTACACACAAGCACTAACACACACACAAACACTAAGAAATGCCATCTTCCTACTTATCAGTTACACCACTACTCACATGGACGGAGAGTTGATGGTTTTCGGGGAAGATTCCACAACAGAGAGTGGGCGGGGGGCAACTCCACGCTTCACTTTGTATGTTCCTTTGGTACACTCCTTTGATAGTTTGTCTGCAATAGCTTCGAGCTCCTTAGCAACCTAAAGCAAATAATAATCCTGTCAAACATTTCTGTGAGCATAAAAAGAATTGTAAATAAAGTGATGAGTAACAATTTTCATATCCTCAAGATCTTTGCTATTATAGGGAACTCTTGGGAAAAACCTTTCCCTTCAACCACTGCTCACTGTACTTGGAGGTCATACAACACCTGGGTAAATGGAAGGCAATCAAGCTTGATCCAAGGAGGATAAGACATAGCTACAGTTAAATTATTGCTTCTGATTAAATGAAATGCAGGTTATACCTTTGATATACCTTTGAAGAGTTTCGAGAGTATCTACTCTGAGCCCGGCCATGGGCCAGGCTCGTCTGGTGCTTGCCTGGTCAACCAGGCTGTTGCTGCTGGAGGCCCGCTGCCCCACATATCCATCACAGCCTGGTTGATCTGGCACCTGGTGAAGATATTTGTCCAGTTTCCTCTTGAAGGCTTCTACACTGGTTCCAGCCGTGTTTCGGATATCTTCTGGTAAGATGTTGAATAGTCTGGGACCCCGGATGTTAATACAGTGCTCCCGTATTGTCCCCACCGCACCCCTGCTCCTCACTGGGTTTATTTTACACTTTCTCCCATATCTCTCACTCCAGTATGTTGTTATGGCAGTGTGCAGATTTGGGACCAGGCCCTCAAGTACTTTCCATGTATATATTATCATGTATCTCTCTCTCCTCCGCTCCAATGAGTACATGTTCAAGACTTGAAGGCGTTCCCAATAATTTAGATGTTTCAATGGCTCAATGTGAGCCGTAACGATCTCTGGATTTGTTCCAGCTCTGCTATTTCTCCTGCCCTGAACGGGGCCGTCAGCACTGAGCAGTATTCTAAGTGAGGGAGCACTAGCGATTTGAATAGTGTCACCATCGGCATTATTTCCCTTGTTTTGAAAGTTCTCAATACCCACCCCGTCATCTTCCTGGCTGTTGTGATCTTTGTCTTGTTATGGTCTTTAAACGACAGATCAGCAGACATAATTATTCCCAAGTCCTTTACGTGTTCCTTTCGTTCTATGTGGTGACCCTCTTGCGTTTTGTAAATAGTGTTCCTTTTGAGTTCTTCATTTTTCCATACCTAAGCAGCTGAAACTTATCACCATTGAACGTCATGTTGTTCTCCACTGCCCATTGGAAGACCCTGCTTATGTCCTCCTGTAATTTTTCAGTGTCCTCTACCGTAGTGACTTTCATGCTTATTTTAGTGTCATCTGCAAATGATGATACAAAAGTGTGCTGGGTGTTTTTATCTATGTCTGCTATGAGGATGAGAAACAGCAGAGGTGCCAGGACAGTGCCTTGGGGCACTGAGCTTTTGACCTCGCTGATGCTGGATCTTGCCCTGTTCACTACTACTTTTTGTGTTCTTTGTGTTAGGAACTCAAAATCCATCTGCCTACCTTCCCGTAATGCCTAAGGCCCTCATTTTGTGCGCTATCACTCCATGATCGCATTTGTCAAACGCCTTTGCAAAATCTGTGTAAATCACATCTGCGTTTTGGTCGTCCTCCAATGCCTCCGTAATTCTGTCATAATGGTTCAGTAGCTGTGACAGGCATGATCGACCCGCTCTAAAGCCATGCTGGTTCGGGTTATGTTGGTTGTGCTGGTCCATGAACTTTGTAATCTGCCGTCTCATCACTCTTTCAAAGATTTTTATGATGTGAGAAGTGAGGGCTACTGGTCTGTAATTTTTAGCTAGTGCTCTACTACCTCCCTTATGCAAAGGAGCTATGTCTGCACTCTTTAAGGCCTCTGGAATTTCACCTAGATCTAAGCTCTTTCTCCACAGAATACTAAGGGCTCTTGCTAATGGTACTTTGCACTGCTTTATAAATAAAGCATTCCATGAATCTGGTCCAGGTGCTGAGTGAGTGGGCATGTTGGCCATTTCTTTTTCGAAATCTATGGGATTTGTACTAATGTCGGTTAAGTGGTCTGCGCAGCCTTCTGCTGCATAGACAAAGTTATTGTCTATGCAAGATCAATGGCTAAAATTCTATAAATGTACATCTACATCTTAACATGCCTGCTCTTAAAACAAATCCTGAACTGCAAATATAGTTCAATGTGAAATATCTAATTAAATGACACTATGTAAAGTTAAATCATCCATCTTATAAATACAGTTGACCCCTGATGTTCGTACTGCTCCAAACTCGAACAATTATGTAAGTGTATTTTTGTAAGTGCTTTTGCAAGTGTAATTTTGGGGGTCTAAAAGGACGAAGCTAATTTACATTATTCCTTTTGGGAACAAATTCGTTTGGTAACGGCATTTGAACAGCATTCTGGAATTCATTAATTACGAACACCGGGGGTCCATTGTATGTACGTATCTGTGAAAAGTAGATCAATCAACATATAAACTTTTTTCATCAATGTACTCACCTAATTGTGGTTGCAGGGGTCGAGACTTAGCTCCTGGCCCCACCTAATTGCTTGTGTGCTTTTTTTTTTTTTTAACAAGCTGGCCATCTCCCACCAAGGCAGGGTTACCCCTTCCCACCCCCCAAAAAAAAAAAAACTTTCACCATCATTCACACTATCACTGGCTTTGCAGAGGCATGCAGATACAACAGTTTAGATGTCACTCTAAACAGAAAATATCCCCAACCCTTCCTCTAAAGAGCAGGCACTGTACTTCCCACCTCCAGGACTCAAGTCCAGCTAACCGGTTTCCCTGAATCCCTTCACAAAATATTACCCTGCTCACTCTCCAACAGCTCGTCAAGTCCTGAAAACCATTCATCTCCACTCACTCCTATCAAACACACTCACACATGCCTCTTGTACACAAAACCTCTTTTACCCCCTCTCCCTCCATCCTTTCCTAGGATGACCTCTACCCCTCCTTCCCTCCACTACAGATTTATACACGAAATTGTAATGACACGATTGTAAACAAACCATACCACGGGCGGGGATAGAACCCACAATCATAGAGTCATAGAACTCCAGACCGACGTGTTAGCCACTTGGCCAGCTGCCTACAGTAAGATTGATTCATCCAACTAGGTATATTTAAACTCTAAATATACCTAGTTGGATGAATTTTATTGTAGCCAGCTGGCCCATCGGCTAACGTGTTAATCTGGAGTTCTATGACACTCTGATCGTGGGTTCTATCCCCGCCCATGGTATGGTCAGATTTATACAGCCTTCAAGTCATCCTATTTTGCTCCATCCTTTCTAAATGATCAAACCACCTTAACAACCCCTCCTCAGCCCTCTGAATAATACTTTTAGGGACTCCACACCCCATCCTAATTTCCACACTACGAATTCTCTGCATAATATTTACGCCACACATTGCCCTTAGACACGACATCTCCACTACCTCCAGCCTCCTCCTCGCTGCAATATTCATAACTCATGCTTCACACCCATATAATACTGTTCATACACTCATACATTCCCTTCTTTGCCTTCATGGATAACGTTCTTTGTCTCCACAGAAATCTCAATGCACCACCCACCTTTTTCCCTTCATCACTTCTATGGTTTACCTCGGCCTTCATAAACCCATCCACCAACAAGTCTACTCGCAAATACCTGAACACATTCACTTCTTCCATACTCCCTCCCTCCAATCTGATATCCAATTTTTCTTTACCTAACTCTATGTTTACTTTCAACTTTCTTCCTCATATCCAGTCTGAACTTTCTAACACTGTATAAACAATCTTTTTTTTTATGCCAAGTTATATTATTATGGTACAATAAGTAAAAGAAAATAAGAAAAACAATTTAAACATTGCAAATCTATTACATACAGTGGACCCCCGAGTTTCGGTCACCTCGGAAATCGAACAATTATGTAAATTTAATATTGTAAGTGCTTTTGTATGTATATTTTTGGGGTCTGAAAGGACTAATCTAATTTACATTTTTCCTTAAGGGAATAAATTCGTTCGGTAATGGCACTTGAACAGCCTTCTGGAATGAATTATGACCGAAACTCGGGGGTCCACTGTATTCCCCATTAAATTCTTCCAAGTTCGCAACTACTGTACATCTAGCACTGTACAGTACTCTACAAAATGGAAATAAAGATAACCTTGCTTGACTCTGCCAATGCAGTTGCTTCAGCAGCAAAGAGGGTCTGTAAGCTGGCAGAAACATTGGGGATCCTTTGGTCATACAGTGCTGGCAACTCCTCGTATAGCTCCTGGGGAGGAAAAAAAAAAAAATATTACACTGAAAAAATTAGTACACTATCAGCAAAAATATTCTTGTGAAATTTTAACACAATTCATAGATTGCCTGGAAACTGCGAAATTTCAACCCTTTCACTGTCTCTTATGTAGATCTACTTTACTGACGCGTGTTGCTCATGTAAATATACATTTTAAGCACAGCACCCTCAAATATGCTGTGAGCAGTATATTTTGGCCTTGACATGAGAGGATGAGTCTGTGCAGCAAGTGTGCACTATATAAAAAATTGCTACTTCACGTGGTGCTTGATTGGAAAAGCAAACCTGAATTTGTGTTTAGTTTAAAACATTTACTTTGAGGTGTTTTCTAGGATGGTTTTATGGTTTTATTGGCAGGTTCTTGGTATCAACTGATAAACTGGAAAATACACTAATGAAATAAAGATGATTTTTTTAGGTTTCAGAGCTGGAAAGTAGCTTGAAATAGGGCTGAAAATGATGGAAATATTAAACTTGTGATGATTTTCCTGAGATAGGGTCTGTTTTGTGGATTTTTACTAGGTCTGCTTCAATTATTAGGATGCCCTAAACCATGACCAATCATTCCTAGTTATATTTTATCCAAGAACAGGGTAAAAACTCTGATTTTCATGCAATGATGATTTCAAGACGGAGGGCAAGTGTATTATAAGGGAGGCCTTGGAATATGATTAATAAACAGAGGACAGGTTGCTTTAGTGACTGGAATGCATACAGTGTTTATTTTGGACTCTGTTGAATTTTGCCTAAAAGTGGCCAAATTGCCAACTTCTGTGCACTTCATAGGGTAGTTCTGACAATTAAATGGGTGGTTTCTTTTTCTCAATCGATATAACACAAGGAATACTAGTGAAATAGCTAAGAATTTAGTCGAAATGAGAACTGGAATTGCCTTAAAATAGGACGTAAATTGTGCCCAGACTGCTAATGTTGTTCCTGCATAATTCTATAATTTTTCTATCACATTTCATATTTCTGGTGTCATTACCTTCAGGAAAAGATTCTCTACCATTTCAGAAGAAAAATAATACTTTGTTGTTGTTGAAAAATCGCAATACTGTCAACACTTCATAAAACAAGATCAAATGGCAAGTTAAGAGCAAATTATCCCTACATGAAAAGTTCATAGAAAACAAAAAGATCGATTGAAAGAGGAAAAAAGTGGGGAAAAAATTTTAATACAGGAAATGAACATTACCTAAAGATAAAGTGGTAGAGAGTAAAGTGAAAGCTAAACATTAAGAAAAGAATTAGCATTATAGACAACTAAGGTCATCTAATGATAAATACAAAAAGTGATGTACTATTGTGCTATGCAATGTTTAAGAATAGGAAGAAATTGAAAAAATTTCAAGTGAGACAGAATTATTATAGGTTGAGGTGGGATCAGTCCCAGTTTAAAGTCTGGAAAAGATCCTAGTAGGCATGAATCAAGGATAAAATGTTAAATTGCAATGCTTACCATCACATAGGGGTATTCAGATCTACACAAGAATTTCAATCACCACAAGAATTCAGATTCATACAAGAACTAGTTTAAAAAACAGTGAAGTAATGCATACCTTGTTGAGAACCTCGTATGTGACACGCGCCGTTTCAAGAGCATCTCGTGCACGAGCAATCTTGTACTCGTCTCGCCGATTCGCCCTCTGTAGGTTCTCTAGCTGGTGGCGCTGACTATCGTAATCTACAAGTTTGCGCCCACGCTTATCTATCTTTTTCTGTTGAACACAAAAGTTGCAGCAAGTTATAAAAAGATTTTGGGGTAAAGCAAATTTTTTTTTCAGCTTTCAATGCCTGAGATGGGAATAAAACTAAAATGCAACAAGAAAATGTCTTATAAAGACATTATACAATATTAATAAAGTACATATAAGCACATTATACTCTACATTAGTAAAATAAGACCAAATTATTAGAAGTTTTTATGTTGAGCCATTTTTAAAACATTTCAGCAAATATTTGAACATGCTTTTCATTAAAGTATGAAAAACTAGATAGTGTATTTGAAATATAATTAGAAAATAAGACCAAATTCAGTTAAAAATTGTAAGCCTGAGACAAACACCTCAAAAATTTAAAGGAAACATCTATAACCAGGAAAATGTTTACATTGGCAACAATAAAAAATAAATCATTTTTACATTTTTATTTTATTGTAAATAAAAATTGGTAGGTCTGTAAAAAATAAGTCTGGCTTAAGTAGTATGTACAAAACTATCGTGAATAGAAAAATTAAAATAATTACAATAATTTTATTCATTAAATATATTCCACATAATTATTTAATAAACAAACTTTTAATGACCAATATTAACAAGAGATAATATTATGAGAAAAATAAGAATGTGGTGACTGAAGGAGAGAGGTAATAAAAACAAATTTGGTTAGTGCAATGTACACTCAGGCTAAGGGATGAAATACAGGACATATTTAATATTTATCAATGTACATTCTCCCACCATGTAACCATCATACAGAATAGCATAGCCACACAGTGCTAGTGTTTCTAATATTTTAAATAAGAAATACAAGCTCTCCACCACTCTTGCCCCTCCATCCTATCTTTCCCATCTCCCTCCCATTTTTGCCTAGCCCCCTTGCATCTCTCTTACATACCTTCTACCTCCTTCCCATTTTTATCCCCCCACACCTCTCCTACATACCTTCTACTCTTCCCCCCCCACAATGACCTTCAGATGAATGCGGTAGTACCTGAAATAAACACAAACGTCTCCAGTGGTACACTACTGTAAGTGCCCATCCACCTTCCCCTAGTGGCACATGCAATGTCTGCCCTTAGTTACAAGCATGGCATGCCACTGTCTTGAACCACAGGCAGGAATTTTGGTGCCTGGGAGGTGTGCCAAAATTGGCCCTCTGGCTTTGGCACCTCCAGCACAGGTGGACAGCAATTGGCAATTTTCAGGTATACTCTCTCTGTAGTAATTGTAGTTTATACTGCTGCTATAATAACTGAGTAGTATATTTTAATGACTACGGTTTATACTGTTACTGCAGCGACGGCAGTTTATACTGTTACTGCAGCGACGGCAGTTTATACTGTTACTGCAGCGACGGCAGTTTATACTGTTACTGCAGCGACGGCAGTTTATACTGTTACTGCAGCGACGGCAGTTTATACTGTTACTGCAGCGACGGCAGTTTATACTGTTACTGCAGCGACGGCAGTTTATACTGTTACTGCAGCGACGGCAGTTTATACTGTTACTGCAGCGACGGCAGTTTATACTGTTACTGCAGCGACGGCAGTTTATACTGTTACTGCAGCGACGGCAGTTTATACTGTTACTGCAGCGACGGCAGTTTATACTGTTACTGCAGCGACGGCAGTTTATACTGTTACTGCAGCGACGGCAGTTTATACTGTTACTGCAGCGACGGCAGTTTATACTGTTACTGCAGCGACGGCAGTTTATACTGTTACTGCAGCGACGGCAGTTTATACTGTTACTGCAGCGACGGCAGTTTATACTGTTACTGCAGCGACGGCAGTTTATACTGTTACTGCAGCGACGGCAGTTTATACTGTTACTGCAGCGACGGCAGTTTATACTGTTACTGCAGCGACGGCAGTTTATACTGTTACTGCAGCGACGGCAGTTTATACTGTTACTGCAGCGACGGCAGTTTATACTGTTACTGCAGCGACGGCAGTTTATACTGTTACTGCAGCGACGGCAGTTTATACTGTTACTGCAGCGACGGCAGTTTATACTGTTACTGCAGCGACGGCAGTTTATACTGTTACTGCAGCGACGGCAGTTTATACTGTTACTGCAGCGACGGCAGTTTATACTGTTACTGCAGCGACGGCAGTTTATACTGTTACTGCAGCGACGGCAGTTTATACTGTTACTGCAGCGACGGCAGTTTATACTGTTACTGCAGCGACGGCAGTTTATACTGTTATGCAGCGACGGCAGTTTATACTGTTACTGCAGCGACGGCAGTTTATACTGTTACTGCAGCGACGGCAGTTTATACTGTTACTGCAGCGACGGCAGTTTATACTGTTACTGCAGCGACGGCAGTTTATACTGTTACTGCAGCGACGGCAGTTTATACTGTTACTGCAGCGACAGCAGTTTATACTGTTACTGCAGCGACAGCAGTTTATACTGTTACTGCAGCGACGGCAGTTTATACTGTTACTGCAGCGACGGCAGTTTATACTGTTACTGTAGTGACTACAGTTTATACTTTATTGTAGTGACTGCAGTTTATACTGTTACTGTAGTGACGACAGTTTATATGGTTACTGTAGTGATGGCAGTTTATATGTTTACTGTAGTGATGGCAGTTTATACTGTTACTGTAGTGACGACAGTTTATATGGTTACTGTAGTGATGGCAGTTTATATGTTTACTGTAGTGATGGCAGTTTATACGGTTACTGCTAATTTTGGTATCTGAAGTTTAAACTGTTGTCCATATTGGCTGAAGGGGAACAAGAGGAAAGTATAGAGAAGAGAGAGGTGCATACTCACCCTGACCTCCGGGAACTGTTGGTGGTAGGCAGTGAGAGGGGCGAGGGTCTGGTCCTGGACCTTGTGGCAGAAATCTGTCCATAGCATGTCAGAGTTTTGTGCCTGGGCGTAGAGAAGCTCATGGCCCACCCACTCCGGCTCGTACACCTCAGCCAGTGTCTCAAACAGACCCTTGCTAGCTCCGTGCAGCGCTGCAACATAATACCACACATAGTTACCAATAGTCTGACTAGTCAGTGACGGCATAGCAATCACTGCTGGTCAATGACTGCATAGCAATTACTGTACAGGTGTGTTCCGCCAACAACACTTGCACTGACCAACCCTCATAATAATTATTTCTACAGGTACATGTACAAGGTATAAAGGCCTAGCTGACATCAATGACATACTACTGTACAGAAAGCCCCTTGTTATTCAGAACATTTCGGGCAAATTTGGTCAATTTTGTCCCAGGATGCGACCCATGCCAGTCGACTAACACCCAGGTACCTATTTTACTGATAAGTGAACTTGGACAGGAGGTATCTTAAGGAAACACGTCCTAATGTTTCCACCCGTACCGGGGATCGACCCCCAGACTTTAGTGTGTGAGCTGAGTGCGCTAGCAATCGGGTTAGTGTGCAATATAATAATAATAGTAATACTAACAGAGTAAAACCTTTACTTAACTGACCCCAATTTAATGGACTTCGGATTTAATGGTCATCAATGGCTAGACAGTCTATTATCAGTCCAAGTTTCAGCTACTGTTAAAGTCTGCCGAATAAATTGATTTAAGATCCGTTAAGTCCAGAATTGTTCTTTATTATGGTCTTCTGGGTAAACTGATTTTCGATTTAAAGGACAAATTCTTTAAAATCCAGAATTGTCAGGTATTGTTACAATAATGGAAAAATATTCCTCATTCGGACTTTACTGACAATCGGCATTATCACCCCCCCCCCCTTTCCCCTTGTTAATCAGTTAAGACGAAGTTTCGCTCATAATTGTAATAATACTCGTTATAATAAATAAGTAGCCATCATAAAATCTTTTTTACTTATAAAAAACACTAAAATTACATAAACGGAAAGCAAATGGCAGTATTGCCAAAGACAATGGCCATGCAAGAATCACAACATGGCCGTCACTCCACAGCTAAGACGTGACACCACATATTTCCGGGTAGACCTTGTTGCTTACACCCACTAACACACATTCTCTTCACAAGTGCGAGGTTTTTACAAATTATTTTTGATACTTTACAATTAATTTGGTTATCAACACAAAAACAATAAGGTCTATTTGGCGTTAATGGTTGTCATAAAAAGTCCGATCAAGATATTTAAAATATTAGACTCCCGAAAGTAATAAAAAACCAATGTAATGTTTGTGAAAAGTTACCAGACAAGACGGGTGTGGCTGTCATGATGCAACAAAACAGAGAAAAATCATGAAAACCTGCGTTCAGAACATTTTTTAATCCTGTAAGACGTGTACATTTTAGTGTCTTCAACTTTACTAAGCTGGTACTATGTGCTGCTATTATATAAACCCCTTTTTTGTGCAACAATCCATGGTTGTTGCGGCTTTTCACTTAATCTCTGAGGAAATTACCTACAATCATACAAACCTCCATTATTTTAAATTACCCATGAAGATTCTGAAGTATTTTATAAATGAAATACGTCATTAAGGCACTTTTGTAACTAAAGTTGCCTAGATATATACATGTGATAATTTTTATAACAAAGTTTTCTGTCAAATAAAGGCAAAAAAAAAAAAAATTCCTTGGCCATGACGGCAGGATCATTAATGATCCTGAGTGCCAGGATCATTAATGATCCTGCCCGAAGTGCCTATGCATGCTAGTGGCTTTCTTTGTACTTCATATTTTGTAACGTATGTAAACCACACATTGTAAACCTTACAAAGAAATAAAAAATTTGAATTTTGAAACCTGGATTTTTTCTTGGTCAACCTATCCACAGAAACTGGTTTTACGCTTCAAAAATGCCATGGCATGCCAGTGGCTCTCCTTCCATTACAGTTTTATAATTGTAACTACCAATAACTATGTATACTTGTAACTTGCATCGAAATAAAAATATTATTATATTATTATAATTTTAAATCTTGGTATGTGCATGGACTGGGTGAAAATATCTAGTAGTTAACAATATCTGGATATAGATATAAATGGTATAAAATACCGACACGATGGAAAAATAGACAAATGCAGTATCTGAATAGGTTATACTGGGAAATAGCCAGATAGAACAGCTTCAGTTATTTCATATGGATCGTCACCACTAATCAGCTGTAACTTGGCTTCATACTGTTTTCTTTCATTTGGCTGAAGATCAGCTTTGCATTTACAAGTAGAAGCTTCACATTCTTCCATTATTAAGTCTACAAGCGGTTATGTTTACAAATTGTAAGTAACCAATATGGCCATTCATCCGGGTAACAAGTAAAATCGCGATGCCAGTGAAAAATACCCTATTTGGAGAGGAAACTTGAACGCATTTCGATCAGTTCTAGAGGGAAATGTGTCAAATTCTCTCCATATTGAGGGTTAGTTGTGAATTTTTCCAGCCACACAAGTGTTGGTTAGTTGCAATTTCTTGTAACCACTGTTTTGTAGTTAGTTGTGAAATTGTTACAACCACGAAATTGTGGATTAATTGTGAACTGTACCACCCATGGTACTGTGGATCAATTGTGAATTATTCCAGCCATGGTATTAAGGGTTGTGAATCGCTCCAGCAAAAGTATTGTACAGTCACGATATTTTGAGTTAATGGCGAATTTTATCATTCAAAATGTTGTGGGTTAATTGTGAACTGTTCCAGGCAAGGTACTGTTGGTTAGCTGTGAATTGTTCATAATCGTCACTTACCAATATACACATACACCAAAAAAAAAAAAAAAAAAATGCCCCACCCCAAAAAGTACATTTAAATTTAATGGAAAATAATATAACAGACGGAATAAACAGTATAAATTCTATCCTGGTAAATACTTAGAACAAAAAACATTAAAAATATTATAGTAAATACTAAATACTGGAAACTAAGAAATGGAAAATTATAAACAGAGGACAACGAAATGATGTCTGGCGGAAAGACGCTACGTACATAGTAAAGCTCCGTTTATTGGACATGTTTCACTCTAAAGTAAAAGGTAGTATATATAAGTATTTTACTAAGATAAACAAAGATGTAAAAAATATATCCTATCTTAAAAACCTTTATGGCGAAGCATTTCATATTACACTCAAACCCCATCATGGGATGCCAAACTAATGATGGTCCTCTAAGGCACCTGTTCTTACTAGGTTGGAATACTGCTGTACAATTCCAGCCTCTTTAAGGAGGGCGAAATTGCAGTCCTTGAGATTCTACTGAGAACCTTCACTGCACCTAAACACCTAAATTACTGGGAACATTTAAGTACCTCGACCAGTACTTCTCTATGCACGCGCGACAGTTGCATCAAAATTTATACCTGGAAAATCCTAGAGGGACTGGTTCCGAATGTGTATACAAAAATCACTTCCTACGAGAGCACGAAGCTAGGCAGATGGTGCAAAGTACCCACAATGGAAGGAAGGTTGCTATGAGTACACTAAGAGATAAAACAATAAATGTTTGGAGCCCAAGAAATTTTAAACCTCCCACATAAGGGGGAATACCAACAGACCTCTGGCTGTCTTCAAGGGGAAACTTTATGAGTTCTAGTTAGTTCTTGACTACCCTGGTTTGTATGTCGGACTGTGCGAGGCCAGGTCTGGGACCGGGCCTCAGGAGCGTTGACCCCCGAAAACATCCTTAAGGAAATGGAAGGGAAATGCTATGGAGCTGGTGAAGTTCTGTTGATTCAAGGAACTAAAGCTACTCTCCCCTTCAGTTCAAACCCGATTTCCTCCCAGTTCCCGACCGGTACGGGTTTAAGCGTTTGTCCCACTAAGCACAAACCCCTCCACCGCGTTAAGGTGGCCCCCGCGTCGGAGGGGAGGGGAGGGGGAGCGTTAGGTGAAACCAAATTCAATTTACACGGCTTCCTGCTCAGTAATGCCAAAACTAACAGCCTTTCTTAAAAACTCAAACAGCACGCATGAAGCTATGGTTTGACGGTAGCAATCAGGGCACAGTGGATGTAAACAGCAGCTGTCACGGCACAGTGGATGTAGACAGCAGCTGTCACGGGACAGTGTAGGTATACAGCATGTGTCACGGCAGGTGGTAGAGTGCGTGAAGATGACAGACAAACGGAAGACGATGATGCAGCTGGCATCATCACACATGAGGCTGGCAAGTGTTTACATCACCGCCCACTACCTGCCACTCTCACCACCTCCATTAGTGTCTATCAAGCAAGCAATCATCTCCACCATACTTACACCCCACCTAACACTAACACACACACACACACACACACACACACACACACACACACACAACAAAGTTATTATATAGCCAAATCAGGAGGAAAACTAACAATCAAGGGGCAGGTAATCAGGCTGAAGAAAGAAGAGCTTACAATGAATGACCAGGAAGTTTGTGAGGAACTCAGCGAGAAATTTAAGAGGTATTCTCAGAGGAGACAGGAAGGCTACCAGCAAACAGAAGCAGTAGAGCGCACCAGCGCTGGACATAGTACACACAACTAGGGAAGAGGTGAAGCTACTGTGAGAGCTAGATACCTTGAAAGCAGTAGTGGGAAAAGGGGTGAGGACGGTGGGAGGAAAGAGAAGTGGGTTGTTGGGGATGTTATAAAGCAGAGCGTGAAAATCAAGTGTTAGTGTGTTCCTGGGGTTATCCCAATGCAGATATCTTCCCGTGGGTCCTGAGAGAGGGAGCTGAATTAGTGTGTGCCACTAGCACACAGGGCAATTACCAGAAGTGTGAAAGACATGAAATGTAGTACCAATTTTTAAGAAAGGAGACAGGCAGGTAGCGTTAAACTACAGACCGGTGTCAGTGATATGCATAGTATGTAAGGTTAAGGATATTATCAGGAGGTGAAGAGTGGAAGACAACGTAGAAAAGAGTGGGTTCATACATGATAACCAACACGGCTTTAGAGATGGTAAATCGTCTCACTGGAATTCTGTGTCAAGCTAAAAGAAGGCAGGAGACAGAGGGGTAGGTAGATTGCATCTTCTTGGACTGTAGAAAGGCTTTTGACACAGTACTGCACAAGAGACTAGTACAAATGCTAGAGGAGCAGGCAGGAATAACAGGGAAGGCACTACAATGAATCAACGCATACCTAACAGGAAGGAAACGAATGATTTTCAGAGACAAGGGAACGAGTGGGGTTATACAAGGATCAGTAATAAAACTGGTACGACTTCTTGTATATGTGAATGACATGATGGATGTGATTGAGTCAGAGATATCCCTGTTTGCAGGTGACATGAAACTAATGAGAAGATTACAAGCAGATGAGGACCTGGAATGGCTACAAATGGATCTAGACAAGCTGCAGGTCTAGTCTGACAATTGGCTACGGGAATTAACAAGTGCAAAGTTATGAAGTTTGGGGAAGAACAAAAAAAATCGCAGACGGAATACAGATTTGGGGGGATAAAGGCTGCATACCTCACTCAAGGAGGACCTTGGAGTGAGTATTGTACCGAGCATATCGCCTGAGACGCAGCTAATGTGCGTATGGCAAATCTAAGACTAGCTTTCAGAAATCTAAGTAAAAAGTCATTCACGACACTGTATTCGGTGTACGTAAGGCCCACATTGGAGTAGGCAGCACCAGCATGGAACCCACACTTGGTTAAGCATGTCAAGAAACAGGAGAAAGCGCAGAAGTTTGCAACGAGACTAGTCCCAGAGGTAAGGGGTATGTCTTATGAGCAAAGATTAAGGGACTCAGCCCTATGACACTAAAGGAAGAACTAGGGGTAATACAAAATACTGAGGGAAATTGATAGGGTGGACAGTGGCAGATTGTGAGAGACAGGAAACAGGAATATGAGGGTACAGTTGGAAGTTGAAAACACAGATGAGTCACAGAGATATCAGGAAGTATTTCTTCAGCCTTAGAGTAGGCAGGAAGTGGAACGACCTGAGAATGTAGTAGTTGAGGCAGGATCCATACACAGCTTTAATTAGATGTACGATAAGGCTCTCGAAGCCAGGAGAGTTTGAACCTATTAGCGACCAGCCAAGAGGCGGGGCCAGGAGCTAAGACTCGACCCCTGCCACAACATATGAGTACACATACAACTGTGTGTACGCTTTCTTCCTGCCACAATTTGTTTTTCTAGCAAGTATTTACAATATTCTTCAGTATTCCAGCCAGGTCAAAGGATCTAATTTATAAGCACACAATATTTTACTTGGTACGAGATTTAGGCAATAACCTCAATCTCTCAACTGACTTCTGTATTTCATTCCTATAAATCCACACACGTCTATTTTCAACTATTCAGCAGCAATTAGTACTAGAAGCAAAACAGACAACAATACAGACTCCGCGCACATGATGCTGGGTTGCATAAAACCCAACATCACTTGCAGAGTTTGTATACACAGATGTGCTTAAGGATCATTTTCCTCATAGTCCATAGGGTTCATGACACCATACACTTTATGCAAGGCAGTTCCCCGTGTCACATTTCAAGAAATGGTTGCAAGAGTAAAATATCAAAGAACAGCCCTGACCTGAATCCCATCAAAAATTGTTGGAATGAAACGAAAGCGAAATTCCACTCCTAAAACACAGGATCACGCTTGAAGATGAACAAAATCTGGCTTCAAGAAACGAACCTTATTTACTTTACAAACGTTATGATTATATCCTTAACCGACTAAAATTGGTAATATTATCACATGAAAACATGACCAAATATTAAAAGAGTGAACTTTGGCTGTTCTTATTTGTTATCCTGTTACTTGAAATTCCTTTGCAATTTAGTAGTGGCGGAGTCTGTACCTGTCCACCGACTTTCAAGGGTCTCCTAGCAACCATCACAATCCAATTCAAACTTGTCCCATGTGGTTCCATCCCACCCTCACCTACCACGTTACTTATGATTCATTTCAAAGCGCTTTTCCCTATAGTGAATCAGATTTTTCGTTCATCGTAATCCACCAACCCATGTTAATGGTTCCAGGGAACATCACCCCTGCAACCCAGTCTCAGTCCAGGTTTCACAGATTGAAAAGGATATATTACATGAATGGACCTTTGATGAGTCCCGAGTTTTTCTACTCCCAGAGCCCGGCCTTGGGCCACGATCATTTGAGAATTATTTAGAAACATAAATAAAATAAAAATGTGTGTTTAATAATGTAAGATGATGATCGTAATATTTACCTGCCAACTTACACGAGACGAAAAAAATAAATCCTACTAGAGTGTAAAGCACTAAACAGGTTTCCCGTTCAACACATGAGAGAAGGGTAGTACCTCAGTGGATGGTCGCTGTCTACTTGTGTCACCCTCTCATATGAGATGAAGTTAGTACCTCCCTGGATGGTCGCTGTCTACCTCACAATCGACCACACTCAATAAGTGACTTCCGGGGAAGTAGCGGTCATAACGGCTCCAACACCAGGTGCTTGCAAGCAAGTAATACCTGGTGGGACAGTGTTCAAGCCCACATCGCATGTTATTTACACCACTGGTTACATTCACCGGAGTTTGACATCTTAGCTTGCATTGACCAAAGTGAAGGGCATTGGCATATCTTAACATGTTACTGGTTCCAGGTATCATCGCCCCGGAGCAACGGTCTCAAAACAAAACAAAATGGAAAGGAAATATCACAGGAATAAGAACAATTAAGAAAAACAGGTAAGTAGATATGTATACACTGAGCAATAATCGCGAAACAGCGATACAAGATGCAAAATGACCACAGGGAGAGTTGAATGATAACTCTAGACCTTTCATGTTGCAATCAACACATCTTCAGGCGCTTCCAATGTTGCAGAAATGAGTCGAGTCATGTTAAAAGACTTAGTTTGAGTGCTCATACACTCAACACAACACTTGAGTAACCATGAAATTTCTCCATAAAGAAGTATGCTGGTTTGTTAGAACAGAAGATAGGGGTGCTGGAGCTTCCGTACTTAACAGAAGAGCGCTTGCAGAAGATTGGCATTCCAGCTTCACGGAGATTGGTTGATGGGAAGCGATGTAGTGGGGACTAACGTTTTTGATGTTTCTGAATTTCGTCCTGGAGACGTGGATGATCCAGGTCATGTTCTCATAGTCGGTAATGTACTCATGGACGTCCTCAGGCATGTTTTGAGTGGTGCGGTGTTGATGTACAGCAACATAGAATAACAAATCAGCAGTATTCAAGATATTAACAAGAGTTCTACCAGTCAGGTTGTAACATCACCAGCAGAAAGAAGTTTTGCCAGAGGTCCAGGTAGATTCGTTTAAGGGAAAGGCTCTATGTTGGAGTTTACTTTCTTGGATACGTGAGTATGCCATTAAGTCTCCCATAGTAGCCTGTTGCATCCCAGACAGGTAGAAGTGGTGGTGGGTGGTGAAGGTGGAGATGGGTGGTGGTACCCTGATGAAACATCAAGCTCACTGAACTAGCATCTTATGAATTATTATCAGCACATCCTCTTCCTGTTATCAAACCATTACCGGATGATGGCCTCACCCACTCGCATCCACCACCTTAAATCTTGTCTCCTCCTCCTGCTTGTTGAGTGCCTGCTAACTTCTGCCTGCTGAGCGACTAACCTCGTGACTTCCTGTACCCATCTGGTAATTAGGTCTTCTCAATAACTTCACCTCACGGGTACTTTGATGCTGTTGAAGGGCTCTTGGTCCAAGATATTGACACTTTCCTTACTTGGATCAAATCTAACTACCTCCCATTTCCCAGGTGCTCTATGACCTCTACGAGTTTAACACTTCCCTATGAATACAAGAGTAACAAGCCTTGAAAGTAATTTTATTAATTTAGAGTTTTGTTTTTCGATTACTACAGCCTATTTATAAATAACAAAAAGGCACAATACCGTGACTGGGACAATATAATGTAAATGGTCCAAGTCGAAGCGAAGCGTCGTTGTAAGCTTCCCTCTCCTATGTGCGGGTTGTGTACAGACTTTCATGTTTTTATTTTGCTAGCTTACATAACTCGACCTGGATCACTGCAACATTATAAAACCGTGTTAGAATATATACACGCATATATCATATGTTTATGCAGGAATTTATTCTAGATTTTAATCATGGGCGTAGTCAGGTAGAGGAGGTCAAGGCTGGGCTGTTTTCCCGCGGAATGTGTGAGCGTGTTAGATAGGAGTGAATGGAGACGAATGGTTTTTGGGATCTGACGAGCTGTTGGAGTGTGAGCAGGGTAACATTTTGTGAAGGGATTCAGGGAAACCAGTTAATTGATTTAGTTGGACTCGAGTCCTGGAAATAGGAAGTACAATGCCTGCACTTTAAAGGAGGGATTTTGGATATTGGCAGTTTGGAGGGACTTCTAAACTGTCGTATCTGAGCTCCTCTGCAAAGACAGTGATTATGTATGAGTGAGGTGAAAGTGTTGAATGATGATGAAAGTATTTTCTTTTGGGGATTTTCTTTCTTTTTGGGTCACCCTGCCTCGGTGGGAGACGGCCGACTTGTAAACAAGAACTCATTTAAAATTAAGTCCTTTCTAAAATTTCCTCTTATACGTTTAAAGATATATACATATTTTAATTTATGTTAATGTAAAAAATAATAATTTTGTACCAAAAGAACCTTAGAAAACTTACCTAACCTTATTATAACAAGCGCAATTTAATTTAGCCTAATCCAACTAAATATATTTTAGATAAGTTTACAATAATTTAATAATAAACAATGACACTGGTGTGTCTTTAATAATCTATCTAAATTCTACACTCTGCACCTGATAAATTTTATACACTTATTATTTTCTGTAATTTCCAGGACCGGGCAGATGGCTACACTCTACACTGCTTATAACCAGCTGTACTGATCACAAGCCGCCACGGCCATATCATACCTACTCTTGAATCTCAGTATGGCGTTTGTCTCCGCCACACGTTACTCTGATTCTTTCAGTTACTACCCTGAGACTAAGAAAATATTTCCTGAAGTTCCTGTGTCACATCTAAGTCTTCAGCTGGCATGTGTGTGCCATGGCTACCCTTGCTCACACTCAGTGTTTCCCTACCTGCCATGCCTACTCCCCAAAGTACTGTGCATGTCATTACTATATCCCTTCTGGTGCTCCTCTCTTCTAGCCATGTTAGTTCCTCAAGTCTCTGCTGGTAAACAAGCCTCCTTACCTCCGGTACCAGTCTCGTCGCCATCCTCTGACTTGTCAAGTTTTTTTTTTTACAAAATGAAGTGGCGACTCCATGATGGCACTACATGGTCAAGGTTCTTAATCGTTTCATGGTTAACGTTCTTAAAAGATGTTCTAAGGTTGGTTAGTTACTTTTGACTATGCCTCTAAAGATGTATGCTTAATGTTTGCTGCCGGCGATATGCTCAGTTGATACCTCCAGATATTCCTCCTTATGCGATGTCTGTAAAGTCCTTCTCACACTGCATCCCATTTCTGAGCTCTTATTTCTCATTCTCTGCATCCCCTGGTTTCATTACTTTGCATTATTTGTTTTGAATTCCAATAGCCACTTGCTTGGTCACATTTGCAGCCTGCTCAGTTCTTATAGCTTCTTCCTGTTTTCTCCGGTTATCCCACGTAGCTTCACTTCAGCGGTGATACGTAGAATTAAATTTCCTTTGACCGGGTCTCTATGCTTGTAAAGAAGAGCAATGATTCAAACACTGATCCTTGAGGAGCCCATACATCACTTGTGTTCATTCTGATCCTCTTACTATCACCCTGTACCTTCTACATATTCGTCAAGCACTTCTCTATCCACTTGAAAAGATTCCCGGTTGTTCCTACCTGTTCTTCCATTTTTATATACGTGATTACCGTCTAACCATCGCTATCTTTCCTGCTTTATTTCCGTGAATGTTACAGACTGAAAGACAGATTTTGACATCAACCAATCCAGGTTGAAAGTTTTTGTGTGTGAATGTCATTTTAGGTGTCCAATACTATCATCACTTTTCTCATACACTAGTTAATATGCTCGTCAGTGATACTGCTTCATTTGCACTGTTTTATTTTTAGTGTCTTGGCATCATATTTACACATTTCCAACTTTTGGCAGCTCCCCCATTTTTTTGGCTTTTCTTTTATCTGTGGAGAAGGTGACAGTTCCTGTGAAGACCCACACCGATACCTCGCCCAGCAGTCCCACTGGTTTATTTTTTTCACATTTCTTAAATTATTTATAAACACCTTCACTTCCCTCTTTTGCCTAACTGTTTATGGTTTAAGAAAACGTCGTCTTTGAGGCTCGATCTCATCCCAAACCTGGTTAAACACTTGATCAGCCAGGCTGTGGGGGTTTGCACCACGCATGACTTCCGTGGAGGTTTGGAGGAACTTATCAAGTTAGTTCTTGAAGATAGCTAAGGTATGATAGTAATTACCATTATATGTTAAGGAAGCTTACAAGTCTTATATCAGTTATGATTAGCTAACTGTATCTATATTTTTACCCCTCTGTGTTTTAGGTTATTGGTAGCACTTTACAATATGTACAGTGCCTTCCACTTTCTTAAAGTGCTATTCCAGTGTCAAGATACCTCCAGTATTTTACCAGGTATAAATTATAAGAACTCTCCCTTACCCCCGTGTTTCACGAATATATTCTGCTATTCTTACTAATTTTGGGTTACAGTGAAAGTATTCTGTACTTTTTCTAGAACTGCAATTTCACCTGCTAGTGTACAGCAATATTCCAGTCTAGAGATTATAATTAGCCTTGGCTTGTCCTCTCTCTTGAAGGTTTTTGCTGGCCAGCCTATCACTTGCCTCGCAGATGTTACACGCTCATTACATACTACAGTATTATGCTCACGGGGAAGCACCAAACTCGTAGTCATACAAGTAATCATGTTTGATGCGAGGAAGGGAAGGATAACACCGAGTCCTTGTATCAAGAGTTCTTCACCAGCATCAAGGCACCCTCCCCTTTAATTAAAGAATAATTTGATTGCCCACTGTGCTGTTTCGGTATTTTCTTTCTAAAACTTTCCATAGCGGAGTAAGTGAAATTTATTCTGGCCATACCTGACAGTGGTTTGTGTGGTCCACTGGAAGATCTGGGTTAGGATGTCTTGAAGGTCGTGTGCCAGAGTTGCTTCACCCACACGGGTGAACTGGCGCTTCCCATGAATATAATAAATGAAAATTTACTTCATCTTCAATATATGACCCTCAAAAAATTGTAACACTAGAGAAGGGGATGAAGGGAGGGATATGGGAGGCGGAAGGGCAGTCGACATAAAGGGAAAAATGGAAAAGGAAAACAGATGTGGCAGATAAATAAAGGAAGGGAAAGGAAGGCAAGTAGAGAAAGGAGGAAGGTATTTGGAGAAAAAGGGTTAAGTGAAAGCTTAAGAGAAGCACAGTATTAACCCCCACCTCTGCAGCATCTGAGGTAGT
This sequence comes from Cherax destructor, assembly GCA_009830355.1. Taxonomy (NCBI): domain Eukaryota; kingdom Metazoa; phylum Arthropoda; class Malacostraca; order Decapoda; family Parastacidae; genus Cherax; species Cherax destructor. The sequence continues at coordinate 52,837 of WNWK01002711.1, forward strand.
TGGCCACTTCCTTGTGGAGGCGGTTAGCGTTGTTCTGCTGTCTGCTGAAGTTGATTTCGTAATCATCGAAGACATCGTCTACCGTTCGGTCTGCCTTGCCTAGGTTCTGCAAGATCTGCAACACAAGACAACACCCTTTAATATACCTTCTGTGTTATTATTATTAATCAAACAGTACAAGCATTAATAGTATCACAAATCACTACTTGTCATAATTACAATCACTCATCACAATTATCGGTATAATTACCAATATCAGTCACCTTTATCGTATCGCTTTTATCACAACACTACCGTTTTGCCACGTGACAAATTGAAGCCTGTTAAATAGTTTACACTGGCAGGATTTATGGTCTCGTCTTTATCTCATGAACGATGGCAAGTCATCCTTAAAAACTTGTACTTACATTCATTCAATATACATGTATGTTTCCTGATAGTTCTTATTCTTGTTGTGTTTCCTGTGAATTAAGTAGGCCTGGTGTGAAAGCGGGGACCATCACAATTATCACAAACGGTTCACCACGTAATACAAACACTACTTTCATAATAATACATATAATTACATTTTAATTAATGTATCGACTGCTTCCCAAGAAGGCAGGGTGAGCCAAAGAAAAAAAACATTCACTATCCCCCACACACTAGATTTCCAGAAGTGCAGACATATGATATGAGCGACCCATCAAACCACAACATTACCCACCCACCCTAACCACTACCTCTAACAAAAATACATAAAATATTAACCCACCGTTCCTTGAGCTTACTGACCCTAACTAGTTTACCTCTTCACACAAAAAAAAATCAAATCAAATGACAAGATCATTGTTGATGTGGTGGGACTGATACGGGGTACAGGGAAGGAATATTAATGGTGTGAGAGTTGCATAAATCCACCTGAGTGTGAAGCCAAATGATGAGGAGATCTTGGTGAAAGCTGCCTCAGTGAGTTATACTAGTCACTAGCATCTTGCCTTCACCCCCCCTCCCTCCCTTACTGCTCGACCCACTCCTGTCAACCTCACTCCATACATACAAAATACATACTACATAGCACTATCATCAGACCACACACATTAGTATACCTCCCACATACCACTAGCACCAAGCCACACAAGTCACCATACCCTCCAAGTTGATAATACAGTATCCAGTCTTAGCTAAATAAAAAGGGTTCAGTAGTGCAAGATACTGTTTGAGCACAGTTGGAACTCAGATACAGATCACGGTCTTGGCACCATTGCTGTCCCCCATCATGATAGCAGGCATACTAAAATATTAAGTCCAAAATGGTGTCATCTTTTAAGAGGTACACCAAGGTAAAGATAAAAGATGTCCTTCAGAAGTTTCCCTCCTCACAAGATGCGTCATATACCTTACTGATACAAACGTTGCTTGGGTTCCCCGAGATACCGCCATGCCAGACGCTTGTGGCTCAATATACCTTTCTACAGGCTTATGTCACCTATTAAATTTATTATTTCTGCTGTTATACATAGGAAACTTGCAGAAATTGAGGAGAAAACTGCATAACAAAACAAAGGATGTCAAACAACCTGACACATGTTAGACCATCCCTTCCCTTCCCTTCCCCTCACCCCACCAAGACTTCATAGTCCTGACCCACAACGCTGGCTCCTTACTGTACTTTCTCCTAATCAGTTAATACTACTGGGCCACCTTCCAACGCACGTACGCAGCAGACGCAAGCGCAGTGAGCTGGAGCTCGACATCCCAAACTTTCCATCGCCACATTGAAAGAGAGATAAAGGGAGAGGGGAAGATAGAAAAAAGAGAAAAGGAGAGGAAGGATGGAAGTGGTGTGGAGATGGTGGTGGGTGGTGTGATGGTGGGTGGTGTGATGGTGGGTGGTGTGATGGTGGTGGTGGGTGGTGTGATTGTGGTGGTGGGTGGTGTGATGGTGGTGGTGGGTGTGTTTGGAGGGTTGTAGTTTACAATCAGCCTCCCCCAACATTTGTGGGAGGTTCAGGCAGTGCTACTTATCTACTACCCAAAGCACACCCCTGTTTACATAGCAGCAAGTAGGTACCTGGGTGTTAGTCGACTAGTGTGAGTGGCATCCCGAGGGGTGGTAATATATCTTACATAGGCTTTGAAATGAAATGAGGTAGGATAACTCTTAGCCTGTAAAATTTATTTGTTTCTGTAAAAAAAAAAAAAATACTCCCGACAATCCGTGTGTTAATAAGGAGTGTCCTTGTGGCTACCCGATGCTTCACTGCCACCAAGAGTAGCCAAACAGGGTGATAGGTCTGGCAACACAGTACGATGGGCTCGTCACACAAATGGACATTAACAAACAACTTTTTCAATGTAAAGGTAGTGAAAAGTGGAACTAGAGATGGTACGCAAACTCTACCTGGAGGGTATTCAGGGGATCAACGCCCCTGCGGCCCGGTCCACGACCAGGCCTCCTGCTGGATCAAGGCCTGATCAACTAGGCTGTTACTGCTGGCCGCACGTAGTCCAACATACGAACCACAGCCCGGCTGATCCGGCATTGACTTTAGGTATCTGTCCAGCTCCCTCTTAAAGGCAGCCAGAGGTCTATTGATAATTCCCTTTATGCTTGGTGGGAGGCTGTTGAATAGTCTTGGGCCCCGGACACTTAGTGTTTTCTCTTAGTGTACTAATGGCGCCCCTACTTTTCATCGGGGGTATGTTGCACCACCTGCCAAGTCTTTTGCTTTCATAGGGAGTGATTTGTGTGCGCAGATTAGGGACCAGTGCCTCTAGGACTTTCCAGGTGTAGATTATGATGTATTTCTCTCGCCTGCGCTCTAGTGAATACAAATCAAATGCTTCCAAGCGCTCCCAGTAGTTAAGGCGTTTGACGGAACTTATACGTGCAGTAAAGGTTCTGTACATTCTCTAGATGTGCGATTTCACCTGCCTTGAATGGAGATGTTAATGTACAGCAGTATTCCAGCCTAGAGAGAACAAGTGATTTAAAAAGAACCATCATTGGCTTAGCATCTCTTGTTTTGAATATTCTCATTATCCATCCTATTATTTTCCTCGCAGATTTGTGATCCTTGAAGGTGAGATCCTCAAACATTATCACATTACCTTTCCGCTCTACTGTGTGATTAGAGTTTGTAGTATACTCAGTTCTAGCTATTTCCTCCAGTTTTCCATAACGGAGTAATTGGAATTTGTCTTCATTGAACATCATATTGTTCTCCATTGCCCATTGGAAAACTTGGTTTATATCTTCTTGGAGATTTGCAGTGTCCTCAATGGATGACACTCGTGCAGATCCTAGTATCGTCTGCAAAGGATAACATGGTTTACATCTCTGCTATGTCTAATATGAGGAAGAGGAACAGGATGGGGGCGAGTACTGTGCCTTGTGGAACAGAGTTCTTCACTATGGCAGCTTCCGATTGAACTGTTTACCACCACTCTTGTGTGTTTGACTGGTTAGAAAGTTAAAGATCCATCTGCCCACTTTGCCTTTAGCAAGCATTTTGTGCGTTATTACACCATAATCGCACTTGTCAAAAGGCTTTTTGCAAAATTTGGAGCTCCACCGCCGCTTGCACTGCTAGGCAAGTATGGAACATAACACTAACAATACGTTTCTTGTAACGTGTTCCGGCGTGTTTTAAATGTCAATAGTTGCCCAGCAAATGTACTCCTGTGGTTGCTTAGCCACTGAGCGAGTCATCGTGTGCCCAACACTCACCAGCGTCACCAGACCAAATATCCTAACCAAAAAAACACAACTACGAGGTAAGGGTAATGTTCACACACACACACACACACACACACACACACACACACACACACACACACACACACACACACACACACACACACACACACACACACACACACACACACACACACCATATACGTCAGGCCCATACTGGAGTATGCAGCACCGGTTTGGAACCCACACCTGGTCAAGCACGTCAAGAAATTAGAGAAAGTGCAAAGGTTTGCAACAAGACTAGTCCCAGAGCTAAGGGGATTGTCCTACGAAGAAAGGTTAAGGGAAATCGGCCTGACGACACTAGAGGACAGGAGGGTTAGGGGAGACATGATAACGACATATAAAATACTGCGAGGAATAGATAAGGTGGACAGAGACAAGATGTTCCAGAGAGGGGACACAGAAACAAGGGGTCACAATTGGAAGTTGAAGACTCCTATGAGTCAAAGGGATGTTAGGAAGTATTTCTTCAGTCATAGAGTTGTCAGGAAGTGGAATAGCTTAGAAAGCGACATAGTGGAGGCAGGAACCATACATAGTTTTAAGACTAGGTTTGATAAAGCTCATGGAGCAGGGAGAGAGAGGACCTAGTAGCAATCAGTGAAGAGGCGGGGCCAGGAGCTATGAATCGACCCCTGCAATCACAAATAGGTGAGTACACACACACACACACAAGAAGTTAAAGGTTTGGTATACAAATGCAGATGGTATAACAAATAAATGTGAGGAGTGGCATGAAAGAATAAAGGAGACATCCCCAGACATAATAGCACTCACAGAAACGAAACTCACCAGGATGATAACAGATGCAATCTTCCCACCCGGATATCAAATCCTCAGGAAAGATAGAGGGAGCAGAGGGGGAGGAGGAGTTGCACTGCTCATTAAGAACAGGTGGGGATTTGAGGAAGTGGAAGGAATGGATGGAATGGGTGAAAGGGACTACATAGTAGGAACAATTCAGTCTGAGGGCCATAAGGTGGTAATTGCTGTAATGTACAACCCGCCACAGAACTGCAGGAGGCCAAGAGAAGAATACGACGAGAGCAACAGAGCAATGGTAGACACACTAGCCGAGGTAGCCAGAAGAGCCCACATGGGGAGAGCAAAGTTACTAGTTATGGGTGATTTCAATCACAAAGAGATTGATTGGGAAAACCTAGAGCCCCATGGGGGTCCTGAATCATGGAGAGCCAAGATGATGGATGTGGTACTGGAAAACCTCATGCATCAACATGTTAGAGACACTACCAGAGAGAGAGGTGGGGATGATCCAGCAAGACTGGACCTAGTATTCACCTTGAGTAGTTCGGACATCGAGGATATCACGTATGAAAGGCCCCTTGGAGCTAGTGATCATTTGGTTCTGTGTTTTGATTATATAGTTGAGCTACAAGTGGAGAGGGAGCAGGAATAGGAAAGGAGAAACGAAACTACAAAAGGGGGACTACACAGGCATGAGGAACTTCCTACAAGACGTTCAGTGGGAGAGAATTGGCAGGAAAACCAGTAAAAGAAATGATGGAATATGTGACAACCAAATGCAAAGAGGCAGAGGAGAGGTTTGTCCCCAAGGAAACAGAAGTAATGGGAAGACCAGAACGAGTCCTTGGTTCACCCAGAGGTGTAGGGAGGCAAAAAGTAAGTGTAATAGAGAATGGAAAAAGTACAGAAGACAAAGGACCCAGGAAAATAAAGAGATTAGCCGAAGAGCCAGAAACGAATATGCACAGGTAAGAAGGGAGGCTCAGCGACAATATGAAAATGATATAGCATCAAAAGTCAAGTCTGACCCGAAGCTGTTGTATAGCCACATCAGGAGGAAAACAACAGTCAAGGACCAGGTAATCAGGCTGAGAAAGGAAGGTGGGGAGTTCACAATAAACGACCAAGAGGTATGTGAGGAGCTCAACATGAGATTTAAAGAAATATTTACACAGGAGACAGGTAGGACTCCAGGAATTCAGAATAGGGAGGTATACCAACAAGTGCTGGATGAAATACACACAACCGAGGAGGAGGTGAAGAAGCTGCTATGTGAACTCGATACCTCAAAAGCGGTGGGACCAGACAACATTTCTCCTTGGGTCCTTAGAGAGGAGCAGAGATGTTGTGTGTGCCACTAACACAAATCTTCAACACATCCATTGAAACTGGGCAACTACCTGAGGCGTGGAAGAATGGCAAATGTAGTCCCAATTTTTAAGAAAGGAGACAGACACGAGGCATTAAACTACAGACCTGTGTCACTGACGTGTATAGTATGCAAAGTCATGGAGAAGATCATCAGGAGGAGAGTGGTGGAGCACCTAGAAAGACACAAGCTTATAAACGACAACCAGCACGGTTTCAGGGAAGGAAAATCCTGTGTCACAAACCTACTGGAGTTTTATGACAAGGTAACAGAAGTAAGACACGAGAGAGGGGTGGATAGACTGCATTTTTGGACTGCAAGAAGGCGTTCGACACAGTTCCTCACAAGAGGGTAATGCAAAAGCTAGAGGATCAGGCACCGTAACAGGAAAAGCACTGCAATGGATCAGAGAATATCTGACAGGGAGGCAACAACGAGTCATGGTACGTGACGAGATGTCAGAGTGGGCACCTGTGACGAGTGGAGTTCCACAAGGGTCAGTCCTAGGACCTGTACTGTTTTTGGTATATGTGAATGACATAACGGAAGGGATAGACTCAGAAGTGTCCCTGTTTGCAGATGATGTGAAGTTAATGAGAAGAATCAAATCAGTCGAGGATCAGGCAGGACTACAAAGAGACCTGGACAGGTTGCAAGCCTGGTCCAGTAACTGGCTCCTTGAATTTAACCCTGCCAAATGTAAAGTCATGAATATCGGGGAAGGGCAAAGAAGACCGCAGACAGAGTATAGTCTAGGTGGCCAAAGACTGCAAACCTCACTCAAAGAAAAGATCTTGGGGTGAGTATAATACCGAGCACATCTCCTGAGGCACACATCAATCAGATAACTGCTGCAGCATACGGGCGGCTGGCAAACCTAAGAATAGCGTTCCAATACCTCACTAAGGAATCATTCAAGACTCTGTATACCATATACGTCAGGCCCATACTGGAGTATGCAGCACCAGTTTGGAACCCACACCTGGTCAAGCACGTCAAGAAATTAGAGAAAGTGCAAAGGTTTGCAACAAGACTAGTCCCAGAGCTAAGGGGATTGTTCTACGAAGAAAGGTTAAGGGAAATCGGCCTGACGACACTAGAGGACAGGAGGGTTAGGGGAGACATGATAACGACATATAAAATACTGCGAGGAATAGATAAGGTGGACAGAGACAAGATGTTCCAGAGAGGGGACACAGAAACAAGGGGTCACAATTGGAAGTTGAAGACTCCTATGAGTCAAAGGGATGTTAGGAAGTATTTCTTCAGTCATAGAGTTGTCAGGAAGTGGAATAGCTTAGAAAGCGACATAGTGGAGGCAGGAACCATACATAGTTTTAAGACTAGGTTTGATAAAGCTCATGGAGCAGGGAGAGAGAGGACCTAGTAGCAATCAGTGAAGAGGCGGGGCCAGGAGCTATGAATCGACCCCTGCAACCACAAATAGGTGAGTACAAATAGGTGAGTACACACACACAGCGTAGCAGAAACAAGATAATGCTTAAATCACATGATCCACTCAACGCCATTATCACCATATCTACTCACAAATAACCCGCACACAGGAAACGTATTACGTGTTGATCCGTCAATGGGCCAAGACGGACAGAAACGTTGTCATAAGTTTGCCCTTCTAAGCAACGGTACTGCCACTTGTTATTCTCACCATGACTGTTCAGCATCATAACACGGGTGATGCGTCCCCACCACATCACCCGCTTATTTCCAGAATTCCCCAACAAAACCAATCACCATACACCAACCAAACACCACCACACCCAAACACTGTACATCAACCAAACACCCCACAATCATAGCCACCCAACACGAGCCAGGCATCAGATAGGCGCGGCAACTGGCACTCCCCCACACCATATTAAACACAAGGTGCCACCAACATAACGGCACTCCTTAACTCGCATTCTGCCCTACCAAGAGTGTGCACTTATACACAGTTGAGAGCACATTCCAAAAGCAACAGTGTTCACCGCTGCCTTTCCATGTGTTGCTCTTAAGACTTGTTTTTGTACGTTCCCTAGGTCAGGTTAAAGTAAACTGACAAAAATTCATCAATCCTGACAAATACATAAAATACACAAATAACCCGCACATAGGAGAGAGAAACTTACGACGACGTTTCGGTCCGAAACTACTTCCACTACCAGCCTTTCCACTACCACTACTACTTTTTCTTCCTCTCTTGGTCCCGTCTTTGTCCCCCCCTCGCCTAAATATATTGGCTCCCTCACTCGTGTGTGTTAGTGTGACTTTGGTCTAAGTCGGACCGAAACGTCGTCATAAGTTTCTCTCTGCTATATGTGGGTTGTTTGTGTATTGTTCCAGTCACGATGCTGTCTCTTTTGTTCTTAATACATAAAAAATTCAAAAGACCCGAGCAGGATGTTACCTGGATGTAAGTGTGGCCGGGGTAAGCACAGAGAAGCTACATGGGAACATCGGAAACACACGTCATGTGAGGAATGCTTGAGCCCAGAGATCACTGGATTGCTAACATCAGATAACCTTTATATTCATATGACTGGCCCGTAGTCAACCCATCTGAGCATCTAAGTGAATATCTCTCACACACAGTTTCTAGCTATTTCTCGGTTAGGTTTGGTTGTCCTCTATCCATAAAAAATGACCAATCATAACATTCCACAACGACAAAAATATAAACATACAAGATAAGGCGATAAAATAAGTTTTGCCGTGTGAACAGTAAACAGGAGTCCACTGAGTGTGATCGAATAAAAAACAAAGTTGCATTTTCACTGTTCAAGGCGTCTTCATCATTCCTTCATTTGAGTGCCTTTGCAACAGTGTAATATTGTTAAGACACAGCGTCATCCACAGCCATACCTACCCGGGTATGTCGATGGGTTCAGCAGATGAGGGAAAAAGTAGTAACAGACCACTAAGTTTTTCCTCCTTGTACAGGAGTATAGAGTTGCACTGACGACTTGTTTACACTAGCGGTCCAGGTTTTGAATCTAGATGAACTAAGATGCCAACGGCTATAAGAGTTATACTTGAATATTGCATACACGGACCATTACTGGGCACTACATTTACATACATTACTGACACGTATTCAGGTGCTGTGAGACTTACTGTAATTGCATAACGGATTGAGATATTCCACGACGGGATAACTGAAATAGGGTGGCTAAATTAAAAAGAACAAATGATTATAACGAAGGACCTAATTAAAATCACTGGTAATTAACAGAAACGAAACCGGTAATAAAGCAACAGAAATGTACCAAAATAAGTAACGCCAGAGTAATGCATCGGAAATACAAATCAGTGGAAATTATAGTACAGGTAAATTACGATAACCAATACAATAACTATACACCTCTAAGTATCAGGTTAACCATTTAACAGGCGGTATTCTGAGTTCATCTCCCTCTTGACTAACTGTAAACCATGTGAGGTCCCATAACTGATATTGAACTATACGGAATAGCTATACTTCAAAGGAGGGGGAGGGGGGCAGATGGCATTTGATAACTAAAGGGGTTTTTTTGGGACTGGACCATGTACATAAAGTTGGATGACCATGACATAAGTTGTGACTGGACCATGTACATAAAGTTGTGGACTGGACCATGTGTACATAAAGTTGTGGACTGGACCAGGTACATAAAGTTGTGACTGACCATGTACATAAAGTTGTGGACTGGACCATGTGTACATAAAGTTGTGGACTGGACCATGTGTACATAAAGGTGGACTGACCATGTGTACATAAAGTTGTGGACTGGACCATGTGTACATAAAGTTGTGGACTGGACCATGTGTACATAAAGTTGTGGACTGGACCATGTGTACATAAAGTTGTGGACTGGACCATGTGTACATAAAGTTGTGGACTGGACCATGTGTACATAAAGTTGTGGACTGGACCATGTGTACATAAAGTTGTGGACTGGACCATGTGTACATAAAGTTGCACTCCACAACCAAAAACGGAAGAATCCAGGTGCTTAAAATAATATCCCCCTCCATCCACGTGACAACCCGCATTATACTAGTCCATCCCAGGCACAGGGTCGGGGCAACTTTGAAGAAAATCGTCTTTAATTAGAGTTGCGTGAGTGACAAGGCCATGACAATGGTGAGTCAGGTCGCTTACAACAGTTAATTGACCGGCATCGGCCAAGGGCAAAACGCCTGTCATGACAACAAAGTCACATAACTATCTGTAGCCTTATTTTATTTTACTCAACTTCTTTTACACCAGATTTAGATTAATAACGTATTTAAATGCAGTTAAAATAATTAAAGGGTACAAATCCCATTTCAATTTTAGGTAATTTATAGGAAAAAAATATAAATGTAATACCACGACTGTAAACAAACCACGGGACGGGTGGGGTTTAAACCAAGGCAAGCGAGTCCTAAAACTCGCATGCCAACTTGAGCTAGAGTTAGCCACAGCCACGCTGGAGTGGGATTCATCTGTAAAAACCTACATTTATGGTCACAGTGGTGGCCCATGCTAACCTCCCTATGGTGTATATAAATATACTTGGTTTCTTATTGGAGTCAGATGGCCCAGTGGTTAGCACACTGGCTTGTGAATTTTATGACTTACTTGAGATGGGTTCGAACCCCCACCCGTTCCGTGGTTTATTATAAATGTGTGGCGTTTTGGGTTAAGAACGCTTTGATTGGTAGCTTTGAAATGTTAAGTTGACGTTCATGACCCCCGTCAACCAAAATAATTAAGTTAGAACAGCATGACTTGACAAGAACAGCCGGGCTGTGGTAGATACGTTGAACTTCAAGCAGCTAGTACCAACAACCAGGTTGTTCCCCAACAATTGCACAATCCAGGGCAACATGGGTTCAGAACAGGTCGATCCTGCCTCTCGGAACTACTGGACCACTATGATATGGTCTTGGATGCACTGAAAAACAAACAGAATGCAGATGTAGTATACATAGATTTTGCAAAAGCCTTTGACAAGTGCGATCATGGTGTAATAGCACACAAAATGCATGCTGAAGGGATAACTGGCAAAGTAGGCAGATGGATCTTCAACTTTCTAACCAATCGAACACAAAGAGTAGTGGTAAACAGACTTAAATCAGAAGCTGCCATAGTGAAGAGCTCTGTTCCACAAAGCACAGTACTCGCCCCCCATCCTGTTCCTCATCCTCATATCACTAGTATCTACATGAGTGTCATCCATTGAGGAAACTGCAAATCTCCAAGAAGATATAAACCAAGTTTTCCAATGGGCAACAGAGAACAATATGATGTTCAATGAAGACAAATTCCAACTACTCCGTTATGGAAAACCAGAGGAAATAATACCTAGAACTGAGTATACTACAAACTCTAATAACACAATAGAGCGGAAAATTAATGTGAAGGACCTGGGAGTGGTAATGTCTGAGGATCTCACCTTCAAGGATCACAACAATGCCACTATCACATCTGCGAGGAAACTGATAGGATGGATAATGAGAACATTCAAGACAAGAGATGTCAAGCCAATGATGATCCTTTTTAAATCACTTGTTCTCTCTAGGCTAGAATACTGCTGTACATTAACATCCCCATTCAAGGCAGGTGAAATTGCAGATCTAGAGATTGTACAGAGAACTTTTACTGCACGTATAAGTTCCATCAAACACCTTAACTACTGGGCACGCCTGGAAGCACCTAACTTGTACTCAATGGAGCGCAGGCGAGAGAGATGCATCATAATCTACACCTGGAAGATCCTGGAGGGACTGGTCCCTAACCTGCACACAGAAATCACTCCATACGAAAGCAAAAGACTTGGCAGACGGTGCAACGTACCCCCAGTGAAAAGTAGGGGCGTCACTGGTACACTAAGAAAACACAATAAGTGTCCGGGGCCCAAGACTGTTCAACAGCTTCCCACCAGCCTTAAGGAGAATTACCAGAAGACTCCTGGTTGTCTTCAAGAGGGAGCTGGACAGATACCTAAAGTCAGTGCCAAATCAGCCGGGCTGTGGTTCGTACGTTGGACTGCGTGCGGCCAGCAGTAACAGCCTCGTTGATCAGGCCCTGATCCAGCAGGAGGCCTGGTCATGGACCGGGCCGCGGGGGCGTTGGTCCCCGGAATACCCTCCAGGTAGACTCCAGGTAGGTAGATCAGGTCATCCAACGGGAGGTCTGGTCTGGGACCGGGCCGCAGGGTCGTTGACCTTCAAAACACGTTCCAGAGCGTCTGCTGTCTGTCTGTCTTGGAGTTAGACACGCCTCGAGTCTGGTTACCATGACAACATAAAACCTCACAACATTGGTCACGTAAGTATAAAAATGTTGAGTATAATAATTATAAAACGAAATTTTACCTACATATAAATAACATTTACATTTAAGCCACAATTAAATTCATTTAAATTTTCATTAAACTCACTTTTATAAGCAATAGAATACAATATTAATAAATTCAAATACATATAAACAAAATATAAAATTTCCTCCACGCCTACATTTGTTTTAGCACTTTATGCAACTATTTTACACACACACACACACACACACACAGAAGTAAGACACGAGAGAGAGGGGTGGATAGACTGCATTTTTTTGGACTGCAAGAAGGCGTTCGACACAGTTCCTCACAAGAGATTAATGCAAAAGCTAGAGGATCAGGCACACGTAACAGGAAAAGCACTGCAATGGATCAGAGAATATCTGACAGGGAGGCAACAACGAGTCATGGTACGTGACGAGATGTCAGAGTGGGCACCTGTGACGAGTGGAGTTCCACAAGGGTCAGTCCTAGGACCTGTACTGTTTTTGGTATATGTGAATGACATAACGGAAGGGATAGACTCAGAAGTGTCCCTGTTTGCAGATGATGTGAAGTTAATGAGAAGAATCAAATCAGTCGAGGATCAGGCAGGAATACAAAGAGACCTGGACAGGCTGCAAGCCTGGTCCAGTAACTGGCTCCTTGAATTTAACCCTGCCAAATGTAAAGTCATGAATATCGGGGAAGGGCAAAGAAGACCGCAGACAGAGTATAGTCTAGGTGGCCAAAGACTGCAAACCTCACTCAAAGAAAAAAATCTTGGGGTGAGTATAATACCGAGCACATCTCCTGAGGCACACATCAATCAGATAACTGCTGCAGCATACGGGCGGCTGGCAAACCTAAGAATAGCGTTCCAATACCTCACCAAGGAATCATTCAAGACTCTGTATACCATATACGTCAGGCCCATACTGGAGTATGCAGCACCAGTTTGGAACCCACACCTGGTCAAGCACGTCAAGAAATTAGAGAAAGTGCAAAGGTTTGCAACAAGACTAGTCCCAGAGCTAAGGGATTGTCCTACGAAGAAAGGTTAAGGGAAATCGGCCTGACGACACTAGAGGACAGGAGGGTTAGGGAGACATGATAACGACATATAAAATACTGCGAGGAATAGATAAGGTGGACAGAGACAAGATATTCCAGAGAGGGGACACAGAAACAAGGGGTCACAATTGGAAGTTGAAGACTCCTATGAGTCAAAGGGATGTTAGGAAGTATTTCTTCAGTCATAGAGTTGTCAGGAAGTGGAATAGCTTGGAAAGCGACATAGTGGAGGCAGGAACCATACATAGTTTTAAGACTAGGTTTGATAAAGCTCATGGAGCAGGGAGAGAGAGGACCTAGTAGCAATCAGTGAAGAGGCGGGGCCAGGAGCTATGACTCGACCCCTGCAACCACAAATAGGTGAGTACAAATAGGTGAGTACATGGTGGCTAGCGCTCTTGCTTCACGCACGGAGGGGCCGGGTTCAATTCCCGGTGGGGCAGAAACATTTCGAAGTGTTTCCTTACACACACACATACATACAACAGGCCTAGTGTCTAATTGACATGTGCCTAGGACAAAATGGTAACTAACACACACACACACACACACACACACACACACTAACACACACACACACACACACACACATACAACAGGCCTAGTGTCTAATTGACATGTGCCTAGGACAAAATGGTAACTAACACACACACACACACACACACACACACACACACACACACACACACGGGGCCAGGAGCTGAGTCTCGACCCCTGCAACCACAATTAGGTGAGTACACACACAAAAAAAATGTCTATCAACAAGAGGAAGCGAGAAGCGGCTCCCAAACAACATAATGCTGACGGAAACAGACAGGATGAACACACTACACCGGAGGATGGCGGAAGATGGAGGAAAAATGAGAGAAGGGATGGGGAAGGAAAGGAGAAGGGGGGAAGGAAAGAAGGAATCAGGGGCGAGTGAAATAGATTATGGAGTATGGGAGATATATGGAATGAGATAATATGAGACAAAAGGGAGAAATAGAGAGGCTTAGTGAAAAGGAGAAGGGGGACGGGGACACAGAGGGGAAGAAAGGGAAAAGGGACGAAGAGGAGGGAAACCAGGAAGGGAATATAAAGGGAAGGAAGATGAGCGGGTGGCTAGGTGAGAAGCAGCCTCCCTGCTGTTCTCCGGGTTTCTTCACATCTCTCTCACTCATGTGTTATGGCAGTGCTCAAATATTTTTTCATTTTGTATATTTTCAGGTTCCAAGTGTTTTGTGACGTTGTCAGTAGTTAACAGGTTTTCTTGACTATGTAGAGTAAACGACCACTGCAGGGGAGTGTGTGTGTATTCACCTAGTTATGGTTGCAGGGGTCGATTCATAGCTCCTGGCCCCACCTCTTCACTGGTCGCTACTAGTCACTCTCCCTGTGTGTGTGTACACCTGTGCACCAGCTACACCCCCAGTACACCTGTCCACTAGTTACACCCCCAGTCCACCAGTTACACTCCCAGTCCACCAGTTACGCTCCCAGTACACCTGTCCACCAGTTACACTCCAAGTACACCTGTCCACCAGTTACACTCCCAGTACACCTGTCCACTAGTTACACCCCCAGTACACCTGTCCACCAGTTACGCTCCCAGTACACCTGTCCACCAGTTACGCTCCCAGTACACCTGTCCACCAGTTACGCTCCCAGTACACCTGTCCACCAGTTACGCTCCCAGTACACCTGTCCACCAGTTACGCTCCCAGTACACCTGTCCACCAGTTACGCTCCCAGTACACCTGTCCACCAGTTACGCTCCCAGTACACCTGTCCACCAGTTACGCTCCCAGTACACCTGTCCACCAGTTACGCTCCCAGTACACCTGTCCACCAGTTACGCTCCCAGTACACCTGTCCACCAGTTACACTCCCAGTACACCTGTCCACCAGTTACACTCCCCAGTACCCACCTGGTCCCACCAGTTACACTCCCAGTACACCTGTCCACCAGTTACACTCCCAGTACACCTGTCCACCAGTTACACTCCCAGTACACCTGTCCACCAGTTACACTCCCAGTACACCTGTCCACCAGTTACACTCCCAGTACACCTGTCCACCAGTTACACTCCCAGTACACCTGTCCACCAGTTACACTCCCAGTACACCTGTCCACCAGTTACACTCCCAGTACACCTGTCCACCAGTTACACTCCCAGTACACCTGTCCATCAGTTACACCCCAGTACACCTGTCCACCAGTTACACTCCCAGTACCCTGTCCACCAGTTACACCCCCCAGTACACCTGTCCACCAGTTACACCCCAGTACACCTGTCCACCAGTACACCTCCCCAGTACACCTGTCCACCAGTTACACTCCCAGTACACCTGTCTCCACAGCCTCCCTCACCATTCCCCAGTATACAGGTCACTGTCCACCAGTTACACTCCCAGTACACCTGTCCACCAGTTACACTCCCAGTACACCTGTCCACCAGTTACACTCCCAGTACACCTGTCCACCAGTTACACTCCCAGTACACCTGTCCACCAGTTACACTCCCAGTACACCTGTCCACCAGTTACACTCCCAGTACACCTGTCCACCAGTTACACTCCCAGTACACCTGTCCACCAGTTACCTCCCAGTACACCTGTCCACCAGTTACGCTCCCAGTACACCTGTCCACCAGTTACGCTCCCAGTACACCTGTCCACCAGTTACGCTCCCAGTACACCTGTCCACCAGTTACGCTCCCAGTACACCTGTCCACCAGTTACGCTCCCAGTACACCTGTCCACCAGTTACGCTCCCAGTACACCTGTCCACCAGTTACACTCCCAGTACACCTGTCCACCAGTTACACTCCCAGTACACCTGTCCACCAGTTACACTCCCAGTACACCTGTCCACCAGTTACACTCCCAGTACACCTGTCCACCAGTTACACTCCCAGTACACCTGTCCACCAGTTACACTCCCAGTACACCTGTCCACCAGTTACACTCCCAGTACACCTGTCCACCAGTTACACTCCCAGTACACCTGTCCACCAGTTATACTCCCAGTACACCTGTCCACCAGTTACACCCCAGTACACCTGTCCACCAGTTACACCCCCAGTACACTTGTCCACCAGTTACACCTCCCAGTACACCTGTCCACTAGTTACACCCCAGTACACCTGTCCTCCACACCTCCCTCAACCACACTAGTGATACAAGGTCAAGCAGGTCCACCAGTTACACTCCCAGTACACCTGTCCACCAGTTACACTCCCAGTACACCTGTCCACCAGTTACACTCCCAGTACACCTGTCCACCAGTTACACTCCCAGTACACCTGTCCACCAGTTACACTCCCAGTACACCTGTCCACTAGTTACACTCCCAGTACACCTGTCCACCAGTTACACTCCCAGTACACCTGTCCACCAGTTACACTCCCAGTACACCTGTCCACCAGTTACACTCCCAGTACACCTGTCCACCAGTTACACCCCCAGCACACCTGTCCACTAGTTACACTCCCAGCACACCTGTCCACTAGTTACACTCCCAGTACACCTGTCCACTAGTTACACTCCCAGTACACCTGTCCACTAGTTACACTCCCAGTACACCTGTCCACCAGTTACATTCCCAGTACACCTGTCCACTAGTTACACTCTCAGTACACCTGTCCACCAGTTACACTCCCAGTACACCTGTCCACTAGTTACACTCCCAGTACACCTGTCCACCAGTTACACTCCCAGTACACCTGTCCACTAGTTACACCCCCAGCACACCTGTCCACTAGTTACACTCCCAGTACACCTGTCCACTAGTTACACTCCCAGTACACCTGTCCACCAGTTACACTCCCAGTACACCTGTCCACTAGTTACACCCCCAGTACACCTATCCACCAGTTACACTCCCAGTACACCTGTCCACTAGTTACACTCCCAGTACACCTTTCCACCAGTTACACTCCCAGTACACCTGTCCACCAGTTACACTCCCAGTACACCTGTCCACTAGTTACACTCCCAGTACACCTTTTCACCAGTTACACTCCCAGTACACCTGTCCACCAGTTACACTCCCAGTACACCTGTCCACCAGTTACACCCCCAGTACACCTGTCCACCACTCTCCCAGTACACCTGTCCACTAGTTACACCCCCAGTACACCTGTCCTCCACACCTCCCTCAACCACACTAGTGATACAAGGTCAAGCAAAGTCCTTCCGTAGAGGGCTGGGTAACTCTACTTACCTGCCCCGCCCACGCCCCGCCCACAGCAGAGGTACATGTTGACAATGCTGGTGGGCGGTGGTGGGCGTGAGTCTGGTCTTGCTTCACACTCATACTAGGAAGGGGAAGGAGGGTACACAAGAACAGAAAATGCGAGATACTCTTAGGAATTGATAGGTTAGATAGGGACCGACTGAAATGCGAGGAACATGAATATAACTGAAAAAATGTATGGTGATACCGAGATGTGTTTGTGGAGTTCATAACATTTGAGGAAACGGTGAGCCACAATTGTCTGAAGAAGCCAGATGATTAAGACATGTGCAAAAGTTAGGTATCTTTATGGTTGAATCATTTGTCCTAAACAGTAGCTTCTTCAGTTAAATACAGAGGCAGCAGGTGTAGTAGTGAAATGAAGATGATGTAGTCAGTCTAATAAATGTCCTGAACTGTACAAAGGTATCTTTTTCCACATGAACAAAATGGAGGAACACTGCAGCAGGCCTACTGACCCATCCTGGGCAGGCAATTCTCAAAACCATCCACTCCCACCTACATATTGGTCCACCACCCACCATGAGTTAGCTAAAAACACAGATGAGTCACAGGGATGTCAGGAAATACTTTTTCGGATTTCAGGGTAGAAGAGAAGTGGATGAACTTAATGTGAGGCAAGATTTTTACACAGTTTTAAGGCAGTGGGACCAGACACCAGTCCCGCTGGTCCATGAAGCTAGAAAGAGAGGTGGAACAGGCGACCAGTATTCGACACCTCATAAACACAAATTAGTGAGAACAATTTAAGAGTCATTACACTAGAACATTATTGGACAAGAGGCTGGGTCTAGGATATTGTTGGATAGGAGGCTGGGTCTAGGATATTGTTGGATAGGAGGCTGGGTCTAGGATATGTTGGATAGGAGGCTGGGTCTAGGATATTGTTGGATAGGAGGCTGGGTCTAGGATATTGTTGGATAGGAGGCTGGGTCTAGGATATTGTTGGATAAGAGGCTGGGTCTAGGATATTGTTGGATAAGAGGCTGGGTCTAGGATATTGTTGGATAGGAGGCTGGGTCTAGGATATTGTTGGATAGGAGGCTGGGTCTAGGATATTGTTGGATAAGAGGCTGGGTCTAGGATATTGTTGGATAAGAGGCTGGGTCTAGGATATTGTTGGATAGGAGGCTGGGTCTAGGATATTGTTGGATAAGAGGCTGGGTCTAGGATATTGTTGGATAAGAGGCTGGGTCTAGGATATTGTTGGATAAGAAGCTGGGTCTAGGATATTGTTGGATAAGAGGCTGGGTCTAGGATATTGTTGGATAAGAGGCTGGGTCTAGGATATTGTTGGATAAGAGGCTGGGTCTAGGATATTGTTGGATAAGAGGCTGGGTCTAGGATATTGTTGGATAAGAATCTGGGTCTAGGATATTGTTGGATAAGAGGCTGGGTCTAGGATACTGTCTGGATAAGACGCCAGGTCCAGGATATTGTTGGATAATACGCCGGGTTCAGGATATTGTTGGATAAGACGCCGGGTCCAGGATATTGTTGAATAAGAGGCTGGGTCCAGGATATTGTTGATTAAGAGGTTGGGTCCAGGACATTGTTGATTTAGAGGTTGGGTCCAGGACATTGTTGATTTAAGAGGTTGGGTCCAGGACATTGTTGATTTAAGAGGTTGGGTCCAGGACACTGTTGATTAAGAGGTTGGGTCCAGGACATTGTTGATTAAGAGATAAGTCTAGGAGAGAGCGTTCACTACTCCCCACAAACACACAATTACTTGAAGGGAAGCACACATCTGTGGGGACCTCTGTCCAGTGGAACATTTGTGGGGACCTGTGTCCATTTTAACATTTGTGGGGGATCATTGTCCAATGGAACATCTGTGGGGACCTTTGTCCAATGAAACATTTGTCCAATGAAAAATTGGTGTGGGACCTCTGTCCAATGAAAAATTGTGGGGACCTCTGTCCAATGGAACATTTGTGGGGTACCTCTGTCCAATGGAACATTTGTGGGAACTTGTATTTAACAAACCAGATGTGGTATACACTGACAAAAGCAGTAATTGAGAGCTGCATGAAGGGAAGTGCTGAGATTAGAAGTGTGTTCTCACCTGGTTGATCACTCCATACTCTTGGCAATAAAAACTACAACACGCATAAAGACATCCAAAGTCAAATTAGACCATATAAAACTACTAGAAAAATATAAAAACACAAATACTATGACACTAAGATAAACAAAATAACCAACAGTTAAAAACTCCCCTAAAAGGTCAATGTCAAGATACATCTGAAAGTTCCCCGAGGTCCCTACAGGCACCCCGGTAATTATACAACCACAACGTAAGCTAAAATGCCTAAACCGTGAGCAAAGTGTTTAAATATGTTTCACAGTCACCTGCATGTTGCAAACTATGCAGAGGGGAAGCAGGGGCACCTGAAAAAGGTGAATATAGGAGTGTGAGCCAGATCCTCATTCGACAGATAGTTGGCTGAAACTGAGGATTTATGTTGAAAGAGCAGCAGCAAATACCCACGTCCTGCTGAATCCTGTGTAACTTTTGTATACGACCCAGTGGACACGCCAGGCACTGCATGGTGCAGAGGTCCAATAACACATTAAAGTTGTATACTTACAAGCCATTGGAACTGTCTGTTTTCAACATTAAAATTTGCTAATTCACTGTCATTTCCAGTTTTCAGCTATCTTAACAGTTTGCAGCCACCATTATCAATCTGCTGCCATTTTGACTAATATAATCAGAGGATTTCTAAGACAATCCGTCGCAGACCTAACCGTAGCCATAATTCCTTTTAAGTCAGACTACAAACCACGAAGGGGAGGAGGGTTATGAGTTCATGGGGAAGGGGTGAAGGGTTATGTATTCATGGGGAAGGGGTGAAGGGTAATGAGTTCATGGGGAAGGGAAGGAGGGTTATGAGTTCATGGGGAAGGGGAGAAGGGTAATGAGTTCATGGGGAAGGGGAGGAGGGTTATGAGTTCATGGAGAAGGGGAGGTGGGTTATGAGTTCATGGGGAAGGGGAGGAGGGTTATGAGTTCATGGGGAAGGGTTATGAGTTCATGGGGAAGGGGAGGAGGGTTATGAGTTCATGGGGAGGGGGAGTAGGGTTATTAGTTCATGGGGAAGGGGTGAAGGTTAATAGTTCATGGAGAAGGGGAGGAGGGTTATGAGTTCATGGGGAAGGGGAGGAGGGTTATGAGTTCATGGGGAAGGGGTGAAGGTTATGAGTTCATGGAGAAGGGGAGGTGGTTTATGAGTTCATGGGGAAGGACAGAACAAGATCTTACAAGTTTACACTGATTATTTTATAAGGGAAAGGTAATAAGAGTATGTAACAACAAAGCGCACTTTACGAGGGACACAATGTAACCACAAGTGTAAGCTTCACACAAGTGGCACGACAAGTTGCTGCATTTTCACACACACTAACAACTTAAGTTGTAGCCTTACACTCGGACATTCCACAACTGTGTACACAAACTTTCTATACAATCGGTTGCCTCTCGCAGTTTTTGCTTAAGTGTAGGTGCTCTGTGGGGTGAAACTCCACATTCCTGATGGGTGGAACTTGTATCATGAACCCGTCTGCTAGAATAGTGACAGACGCATCAGAAAAAAAACACTTAATTGAGAAAGTCGATGGGGTCGGCTGAAATGAAGGACTCTTTCACTACGTAAATTTACAACTAATGTAGAGTTTTTTTTTATATAGTTAAGGCATGGTGGACTCTCACCACTCAGGGTTCAAACACCGAGCGGTGTTTTTAATCTGCCAGACTGCCAAGTAGCATCACAAACTGCTATGTAGCGTAACTGAAACTAATACCTTGGGTAGCTTTAAAAAATAGATGCGAGTGAGAATGGATGGTAGTGTAAAGGAGCTGCCTAGCGTGGGCCAGGCCTTCTGTGGTGCTCGTCTAGTTTAATGTTATGTTGTATATCGTGTGTGTAAGTGCACATTGGAAAGCAGTACTCTGTTTGCTGCTGATTCACTGCCCAACACTGCTGAAGCACTGACTCTGATTTTACACGATATTTGTTGTTTTTCGTTTCTTAAAAAGTTTCATAATAATTACTGTTTTTATTTACTTGTACCTTACTAATAAGTGGCTTCAAAAAAGCCTCCTTAACTTTCTAACTTTGTATTAAGGATATAATACCCAGATATCTTCCGACATTAAAGGTATCTACAGGTACACATCGCCTATAATGTCATAGAAAATATTAGTTTAATAATTTGACGTGTTTTAATGTATCATAAGACGTCAGATTACAGGGATATGCCTATACTGCTTTAAGAGATTGTGTATAATAATATACCTATGACTTATGTGTGCATTACGTCATTTATAATACATTCTACAAGTAGGCCTATGCTGTTTTAACAAAGTTGTATTATTATACCTAGTGTGAGATCTTATGCCAGGAATGCGGGGATATATACCTTTAAATGAGTTTCCAGAGTTTTTCTACTCCCAGAGCCCGGCCTTAGGCCAGGCTCATCTGGTGCTTGTCTGGTCAACCAGGTTGTTGGAATTCGAACCCACGAGCAGCCACCCTTGAAACTATAAAGTGCTATTCACAGTACCATGAAGGCATGATACAGTAAATAACTTGCTAGTTTTAGGACTGGCTTTCCATGGGTTCGAACCCCACACCCTCCAGCGAGTTTACAATCGTGCCATTACGATTTCGTTGAGTGACACAAACGTTCAATAAAGAACAATAAGACAAACCTTGCATAATATTAAGTAACGATCGCTAGACAATAAGCTTCTCGGTTAAGAATAGTCACAATACATCAGATGCAACAATTAAAAAATGAAACTTTAGGAGACTTTAGACGACGTTTTGGTTGGTCCTGGACTATTATCAGGTGAACTTGATTACATGACACATAAGATCCAGGGTAGATCAAAGGGTTATTTGTGAAGACTGCACCAGTAACACGAACAGTACACGACACAAGCCGACAGTATCACAATTAGAACAGTCCCATATGATTATCATCATTAGGGATGGGACGACGATAAAACATTTGCCGATACCAATACTCAATTTAAAGTCGATAACGATACCATCAAAATTAGCTGATATCATACTTTGGCACACTCCTAAATTATTATTACGTTCATGTAGAAGCACTAAGTCCGTAATGGTAGGCAATCAAACAGAATCTGAGAAAGAATAGTACTAATTTCTTCAATGAAGAGCCCGCCATCAGAGTCAAGGTACCCCACCTTAAAAAACCCTGGATCAACAGCCATTCAAAACTACCAAAGCACCCCCACCTTGAAGAACCTTGTAACGAGAGCTCTTCAGCACCATCAAGGCAACCACCTAGAAGAGATCAAAGTGCAAAAATACTGGCAAGTTTAGCTTTAAAACTTATACTTCCCTGACAGGGCTGTGATGACGTCAAAACAAGCTGGACCAGGGCGGAGGTGGGGGCCAGAATGGACAGCCATAAATGGTGCTCCAGCCAGCCAGCCAGCCAGTCAGCTGGACAGCCATATGGTAGGCCAAAGAGCCGTGATACATCAACCAGCAAGTATGTCAACCATATGATAAACCATCCAGCCAACAGGTCAGCCATATGATAGATCATCAACCAGCCCAGCAGGTCAGCTATGTGATAGATCAGCCAGCAAGTAGGTCACAGTCATTATCAATCAACCAGAAAGTAGGTCATATGATAAACGAGTCTATTATTATGATGTCAGGTCGAGAAAAGGGAGGGGGGGGCAATGGGAGAGGTAGTAGTAGAAATAAAAGTAGCAGTAGCAACAGAATTAATAAAAAATAGTAGTCAGACCTATCTAGGAGTACGCGGTACTAGTATGGAACCCACGCCTGGCAAAACATGCTAAAAAAAACTGGACAAAGTGATGACGTATGCATTATTATAATCAAATAGAAGCGCTAAACCACAGGGGAATGACGTATGCAACAAGGCTTTTTCCAGAACTAAGTGGTATGAGCTATGAGGGGATACTAAAGGAACTGAACCTGACAACATTAAAGGAGAGAACCAGGGAAGATGTGCTTACAACATACTCATGAGAAATGACAGGATAGACGAGGGCACTGCTGAAAGTTAAAAACAGGTAAGTCATAGGGATGTAAAGAAGTATTTATCCTCAGGGTTGTCAGGAAGTGGAATAGCCTGGACGATGAAGGGGTGGAGGCTGGTTCCATAATTGTAAAAGTAGGCATGACAGGGCCCACGAGGCTAAAAGGGAGCGAATTTGGCAAGCGGTAAGCTGAGAGGCGGGACGAGGAGCTAAGACCCAACTTCTGCAACCACAAATAGGTAAACACACACACACACCCTTTAACCCCTCCCCCCTCTTCCCACACTTCAACTATGCCTGTACCAAACTGTGTTAGGGGCGGGGCACAACGCACCTTGCAAGAGTTAAGGCGGACAGCGTGTAACCTGGTGATGGTGGGCGGGCTGGTTGTAGGCGTCCACATCACCGTATACGGCTCTTGGATCACCATTCTCCCCCAATCCCCCATCAAGGCCAATAGCCCCAGCATGGTTGCCTCGTGGCTAGATGGTTGCCTCGTGGCTAGTTGGTTGCCTCGTGGCTAGTTAGTTGCCTCGTGGCTAGTTAGCTGCCTCGTGGCTAGTTAGTTGCCTCGTGGCTAGTTAGTTGCCTCGTGGCTAGTATCGGTATCTGCAAAAAAAAAAATGGTATTGTCCCATTCCTAATTTAAACTATTGGGAACAATTCAAAGAACTGGCAATGTACTCTCTGGAGTGGAGGAGAGAGGAATACCTGATAATATATACCTGTTAGATATTCGATGTCCTAGTCTCAAACCTACATACTTCCATAACAATGTACTGGAATGATACATGTAGGAGGAAGTACAAAACAGACCCAGTGAAAAGCATGAGGCGCCATGGGCACAGTAAGAAAACACTGTCAACATCCGTGACCCAAAACTATTCAACATACTAACCACCAGATATCAGAAATGTTAGGGTCTTCTCTGTTTTTTTCTTCGCTCAGTTGACAATGGTCCAGGACGGACCGAAACGGCTTTACTTTCTTTTTGCAAGAGTTTTTTTGGGGGGGATAAAGATCCTCAACGTGTGTAGTCGAGGCTGAGTTCACTGATGTAACTACTATTCTCCAGATCCTTCGGTATTTCTCTTATAATCTTATCTACAGCTATGGAAATAATGCCTGTAGTTCAGCGTCTCCTGTCAATGCACCCCCAACCTTCTCAAATATAGAATTAAATACGTCAGCTTCCAGCTATCCGGCGAGCATACGTGCGTACCAGCGTGCTCTGAACACTGACAACATTACCGTCTATGCGTGCTCTGAACACTGACAACATTACCGTCTATGCATGCTCTGAACACTGACAACATTACCGTCTATGCGTGCTCTGAACACTGACAACATTACCGTCTATGCGTGCTCTGAACACTGACAACATTACCGTCTATGCGTGCTCTGAACACTGACAACATTACCGTCTATACACTGAATTTAAGGCTGGATAAACACGACATAATAAACCCGTCACTTACATTGTTTGCTATGATATGTATACAAAGATACAGAATACATATACACACAACCTGTGTAGGTGTGTATACCGTGTATACAGAGCTCTTTAGTAGCCTGGGTCACTACTCACCCATCACCTCCCACGGAGACTATTACCAACATTTACCTGAGGAAGAGACAGCAGTTAGTAACCAGTAGCAAAACAGGTACAAATACAGAGGAAGTCATTATCTATTTATCTATTTTCCCACTGATATATCGATGTAGTATGATAGTAAAAATATATACATACAATACAGCAATAACCAATAATAATAGTAATAATAATAATAATAATAATAATAATTCATTTCAAAGTAATGTCCTTATGTTGTATAAAGATAAATCTGACTTGAGACTTTTAAATGAAATAGAAACAAAAATAAAAATGGGAAGGTTAACCTCTAACTTTGCAAGCAGAATAAAAACAAATGTGGAAAGTGATCAGAGGAATGTCAGTGTCCCGATAATAAATGCATGGCAGGTTACATTCTCCGAGAAGAATGATTTTCTTCTTAAGGCGGAGACAGCCACTCCTCCCTCTGTCTGCTGTACTTTATATCTGGTCTGCATCGCAGGGCCAAGGGAGGAGCACAAACTGAAGTATGGAGACTTAAATCAGAAATATACATACAATCCAATGGGGAAATTAGGTTCGGGTCACGGTTGCTGTCAAAAAGCCAAAGAGGGAGTCTCTGTTAAAGGTGGGGCCGTCAGCGAGGAGGGAAGAGATAGACAGTGGGGAGAAAAATAAGACGTGTCAACAAACAAATAACCCGCACATTGGAGGGAAGCTTATAACGACGTTTCGCTCAGACTTGCACCATTTACCAGTCACATTCCATTACACAGGATGGGTTACATACATGCAGCATTAAAATGTGTCAGCTTGAGCTGGGAGATTTCAGTATACAATGAGCATATTACGAGTTCCATTCAAGGTTCATCAGCTCAGGCAGCCTCAAGGGTGACGCTCCAACACAGCTGGAGATTTTATTACTTGGGAATTGCCATCTCTCAGGGTGGCCTATTCCATACACAGGAGATACGGAATTTATACGAGGATATCTCCATCACAGAGAGATAGAAGGAAATAGTGGAAGGGGGAGAGAAATCTGGAAGACATAAACCAGTACACTTAAATGCGAACATACATTAATATGCAACAATGCAGATTTATTTATGCCTCGAATACATGCTTGCACTAGCCTCTCTGCAACCAGTCTGAGTATCATAAACTCTCGCTTGGACTACAACACCCACTAGATGTAATGTAGACTGAATCCGGATAAGCTGGGCAGGATTATGATGCATTACACTGCATAACTTAATCTGAGAGGAGAGGTCATAGGCTAGTTTGGGAGAAAAAATAATGCACACCATGTTAGCTCACAGTCGACATACTAGGCATACATACATACTCATAAATACACATTTACATAGATGAGTATCTGAATAAATATGCAGTAATTACACATACACATGTCTACACACCTATAATTAACACAGCAACACCTGCATATATATATATATCAGCAAAGTATATGGGAGGAAGGGTAAAAGTGGAGTTGGGGAGGGAGGGAGGGAGGAGGTGGAAGATGATGGGGGAAAGAAATGGGTGAATACCTGCATTAACTTCAAAATAAACACTGATGGTCGGGGACTCCCTCTTCCCTCTATAGGGAGACCGACTTTAAAATCCAACGTGTTGAGTAGTACTGCCTTACCTCTGTCCGTCCCCCTCCATCCCTTCACACCAACACCTGTGATCACCTCCCTCACTAGTAACTACCACCTCCCTCACTAGTAACTACCCTCCTTGATAGGTTAATTGTGCCCCTGCGTCAGCTGGATGTTGTCAATTGTGTCAGTGTACTCACCTATTTGTAGCAGAGGGGGTAGAATCACGGTTCCTGGCCTCAACTATTTACGAACGTTCTTATTCCTGGTGTCTTAGTCCCTATCATATCTACTCTTAAAACTGTGTATGAAGTTTATCTCCTAGGCGTCTTCTCCTCCCAGGTCGTCAGGTTCAGTTACTTCGGCCTTTATTCGCAGCGTATTCCTCTCAGCTCTGACACTAGTCTGGTTGCAAATCTATGTGCGTGAGCTTGTGTGCGAGCGTGTGTACGTGTGTGTGCTTGTACATGCACGTGTGTTTGTGTACATTTGCTTGTATAAAGTATGTTCAGTGAAAGATAACCAAAACGTAAATGTGGTCTACATGGATTTCACAAAGGCATTTGATAAATGTTATCATGGAGTGATTGCATATAAATTGAAGGCGTAAAGTATAACAGGGAAAGTAGACAAATTGATTTTCAATTTTCTGAGAAACAGAACAATAATAGTAGTAGTAAACAGAACAAAATCTGGCCCTCTCAAAGTGAAAGCACCATTACCCTAAGACACGATCCTGGTGCCTTTACTGTTTATCATCATGGCGGACATAGATAAAAACACTCGCCACAGTTGTGTCATCATCTGTAGATATACCAATAAGCATAAAAAATTCCCTCGGTGAAGAACAAGAAAAAACTGCAGGAAAATATAAATAGTCTCCCCGTGCGTGGCGGAGAATAACATGACTTTCAATAGTGACAAGTTTCAACAACTTACTGTAGATAATGAAAGAATGAAGAACTTAAGAAACTGTATACAAAATGCAAGATCACCACCATACAGAACGAAAGGAACATGTGAAAGATGTGGGTGATATATCATCGGACCTTTTTCTCAACGCAAATGTCACGAAAGCCAGGAAAATAACGTAGTGAAAAGTGAGAACTTTCAAAACAAGGTGCCAGTGGTGACACTTCAAATCACCTGTGCTCTTTCGCTTGGAGTACTGTTCAGTGTTGATGGCTCCTTTCATGGCAGGAGAAATATCAGAGCTGGAACATATACAGAGATCATTTACAGCGCACATAGATTCAATAAAGCATTTAAATTACTGGTAACACCTCGAAGACCTAAATATGTAGTGAATGAAGTGGAGGAAAGATACATGATACTAATATATACATGGAAGGTGCTTGAGAGCCTTGTCCCAAATCTGCACACTGTCATAACATACTGGAGTGAGAGGTATGGAAAAATGTTAATAAATCCAGTGAAAAGAAGGGCATTGTGGGTGTGAAAAGCGCAGCTTTTGATTTCCCAAACAGTTAAAACCACCTAAGTGGGGGAGGACCAGCAGTGGACCCACTTATGCCTATGTCCGGGCACCACATTTCCCTTTCCACTCTTAATTTATAAGTCTAATCTAGTAATGAAGCCTCCATAAGCTAATGTATTATACATTACTACTTATTTGTATTTTAGCTAAGTTAAAGTAATCTAGCTTAGTATCTACAGCAACCTCTCTCAACCTACACAACTGTGAAAAGTGGGCACTTGCTCCAGCCAGCCATGAGTGCCCACTGCCTGGAGGAGCGACAGAGTCCTGCCTACCGGGCAGCCACAAAAAAAGCATAGTGAGTGAAAAGGTGAGTACACAGAGCTCTACAGAACTGTGCCAATTTATTAACGGCCTAGCTAATTAGGACGACTTATCCTATGACAGGTCTTGATGCAGTGATTCCATAACACATTACAACGTGAATCAGATAACATTTCACAGCAATAAATGGCTACCTCGCTGCTATACAAGGCGTTGCAGATCAATGACAAATACAAGTATCTCAGGTGTCCCAATAGATGTACCAAAGGCTCCACATTCCACAAGTACCCAGTAACAGAACCATTAAATGCGCATTTCTTGTACTTTACTGGGGCTAAGTTGTGAAGGGTCTTATCAAATCCCAGCCCACCAGCGATGCAATATACCTGCAACCGGCCTATTACACATTGCCCCTGTGTAAATCTGAGCTCTAGCAAGACTTCAGGTAGCAGAAATGGGATAGCAGGTTTCTGGGCTGAATTCCACAATTGGCTTGATTGGATAACTAACCTAATCAGTCATAACTCACAGACACCCTCTATTCTACAGAGTGGGCACAATAAGAACATTGTATTAACATCTGTGATCCCAGACTTTAACACTCTTCCATAAGATATAAGAATCACTGCCGGAGCAAGTGTAGAAGTTTTAAAGAGTAAATTAGACTTGTACCTCTTAAATCTGCAATTGTGGGCATTATTAGTTCCTAGCCTCTTAGGCTTTATCATACCTAGTTTTTGAAACTGTATTGAGTTTGTCTCTACCACTTTCACATTAACTCATATCTTTTATTTACTATCTAGAGACTAAAAAAATATTTCCTTAAATCCCTTTAGTTCATCTGCACGATAGCTTCCCTCTATGACCCCTCGTCCCTGTGCACCGTGTAGTGTACGGGTTTGTGAGCTTGTGCATGTAGTATGCGTGTACGTGTATACTTGAGCGTGCTTGTGCTTGTGCACAAGTATACAAGCACTAAGTCAGGCGCACAAGCAAGAGTCTTGTGTGTGTTGTGTGGAGTGCTTGTGTGTGTGTGTGGAGTGCTTGTGTGTGTTGTGTGGAGGGTGTGTGTGGAGTGCGTGGGTGTGTGGAGTGCTGTTGTGTGGGGAGTGCGTGGGTGTGTTGTGTGGAGTGCTTGTGTGTTGTGTGGAGTGCTTGGTGTGTTGTGTGGAGTGCTTGTGTGTGTTGTGTGGAGTGCTTTGGTGTGTTGTGTGGAGTGCTTGTGTGTTGTGTGGAGTGCTGTGTGTTGTGTGGAGTGCGTGGTGTGTTGTGTGAGTGCTGGTGTGTGTTGTGTGGAGTGCGTGGGTGTGTTGTTGGAGGGGTGTGGTGTGTTGTGTGGAGGCGTGTGTGTTGTGTGAGTGCTGGGTGTGTTGTGTGGAGTGCGTGGGTGTGTTGTGTGGAGTGCGTGGTGTGTTGTGTGGAGGTGGTGGGTGTGTTGTGTGGAGTGCGTGGGTGTGTTGTGTGGAGTGCGTGGGTGTGTTGTGTGGAGTGCTGGGTGTTGTGGAGGCGTGGTGTGTTGTGTGGGTGCGTGGGTGTGTTGTGTGGAGTGCGTGGTGTGTTGTGTGGAGTGCGTGGGTGTGTTGTGTGGAGTGGTGGGTGTGTTGTGTGGAGGCGTGGTGTGTTGTGTGGAGTGCGTGGGTGTGTTGTGTGGAGTGCGGTGGTGTGTGTGTGGAGTGCTTGGTGTGTGTGTGGAGTGCTTGTGTGTGTGTGTGGAGGCGTGGGTGTGTTGTGTGGAGTGCTTGGTGTGTTGTGTGGAGTGCTTGGTGTGTTGTGGGGAGTGCTGGGTGTGTTGTGTGGAGTGCTGGGTGTTGTGTGGAGTGTGGGTGTGTTGTGTGGAGTGCGTGGGTGTGTTGTGTGGGTGGTGGGTGTGTTGTGTGGAGTGCTTGTGTGTGTTGTGTGGAGGCTTGTTGTGTTGTGTGGAGTGCGTGGGTGTGTTGTGTGGAGTCGTGGGTGTGTGTGGTGGCAGCATCCGTCCTAATATTACAGTGTTCATCTTGCCGCTTCTCTTCCCTTCCACAACACTCCTTCCCCCAATCCATCCCTGACAGATGCTTCCATTTTCTTCCCCCCCTCTCTCTCCATCCTCCATTCAATTTTCCTAATCACCCTTCTCATTCCTTCCTTCACCATTTCCTATTTCACCCATCTCCTCTCAGCTATCCTATTTCCACATTCTCTTTCTGTCTCTTACACCAAGCAATTAACTCCTCTCCATTGCTCGTTTCCTTCTGCTATCTCATTTCTTTCTTTCCTAGCACCTATTTACTTTTTCTTCTTTTCCTCCACCTTTCCCACTTATTTACCCTCCCCGTCTCTAATACTCCGTGGCACTAAGAATACAGAGTTCCTCTATCACGTATTGCCCAAGAAAAAACATTTTCTAGCTTCTGTTTTTAAAATCTGTAACAAACATATGGTTGTTTGTTCAAATTATATTGTGTGTCAGTTTTCAGCACCTTGACACCATCTGTCAACCATAAAGTCTTAGGTGTCAGTTTTCAGCAGCACTTGACACCATCTGTCAACCATAAGTCTTAGGTGTCAGTTTTCAGCAGCACTTGACACCATCTGTCAACCATAAAGTCTTAGGTATCAGTTTTCACAGCACTTGACACCATCTGTCAACCATAAAGTCTTAGGTGTCAGTTTTCAGCAGCATTGACACCATCTGTCAACCATAAAGTCTTAGGTGTCAGTTTTCAGCAGCACTTGACACCATCTGTCAACCATAAAGTCTTAGGTATCAGTTTTCAGCAGCACTTGACACCATCTGTCAACCATAAAGTCTCCTTGCTCAACTTGATTCCGTCAGTAAAGTGAAAGAAATACTGCAGGTTGCGGCAAGATGTGCCTTGATTATTGTGTACGTGAAGCAGTAAACCAGTGTGGGTCATTCAGCACTAGAGGTGGAGGCTCGATCCTCCGCCACTAACGAGGGCCTAGTTTCTCCAGTCAGTGTTGTAACTGGGGTGTTCTGTAGCAAGGTAACAACTCCTGGTACCCCGGCGTATTCTCTTTCCAGCAAGAAGGTAAAAGCTTCGTGAATATTTCAACCAATATTCATTTTTCCACTGTTGTCTTGTGAGATTTCCTGCGTTAATTTCTGAACGTTACATTACTCAGGAAAAAATAATTCATTTCGGTTAGTTTAGGTTAGTATATGTTAGGTTACATGAAGCTAAAGAAATGTATATATTGACCTGAGGCTCACACCTTGACCTGAGGCTCACTCAGGCATTAAGTGAGCGAGTTACACAGGAGTGAGTGGAGACGAATGGTTTTTGGGACTTGACGAGCTTTGGGATTGTGAACAGGGTAATAATGTGTAAAGGGATTCATGGAAACCAATTAGCCGGACTTGAGTCCTGGAGGTGGAAAGTACAGTGCTTGTACTCTTAATGGAGGGGTTTGGGATATTTGCTGTTCAGAGTGCCATCTAAACTGTCGTATCTGCGTGCCTCTTTCAAGACAGTGACAGTGTGAATGATAGTGAAAGTGTTTATTTTTCGGGTCACCCTGCCTCGGTGGGAGACGGCCAGCGTGTTAAAATGAAATGACGTAAACAATTACGGTGGAAGCAGACACTACACGGAGTTGAGGAGCAAATATGAGTGAGGTAATTCCAGAGTGTCAGTTGAAAGCTGCGAGGTGGGACCAGCAACAAGCTCAACCATTCGTAAACTCAAATAGGTAATTACAGGTGACTAGGTACACCTGTTACCTAATACCTACACGTCATCCCACTTCTGAGTTCTAATGCACTCAAGGTTAGTGTGTGTGTGTGTGTGTGTGTGTGTGTGTGTGTGTGTGTGTGTTTGTGTGTGTGTGTACACACCTAACTGTGGTTGCAGGGGTCGATTCACTGCTCCTGGCCCTGGTGTGTGTGTGTGTGTAAATGCATATATATATGAGAGAGAGAGATAATGAATCATCTCCACAACCCAGCATAATATAGTGAAGTCATCAGTTTTTAACTCCTCACTACCACTCAAAGGCACATACAGAATTAAAAAATAAAAAAAGTGACGAGCCAATCCTCTAACTGCACCTCCCCACTAACACGAATATCGTTTTAGTCTACCACCTTAACATTCATACTTGTCTTTTAACATAGAGAGAGGTTACGACAAAAAAGGGTTGTGGTTACAAATTGGAAATTGTTAAACCATAAAGTTGTGGATGTAAGCTGTAATCGCCAACAACCTGACTTATCAGGCCATCAATCAAGACTGCTCAGAGAGAAATCTGCTGCAGCAATGCTCCCAGGAACCATCAAATAGCTTCCTGAAGGGTGGGCAGGAGCCGAGGGTGCAGCAGGTGTCTCTGCCTGTATCAAAATATTGAGGTGTTGCAACATATGTTGGGAGCACTGCATCTTTTGTTTCAGTGAGCAAGGAACCCAACTCGGAGAAAACATTCTTTCTTATCAAACAATCAAAGAATATAATAATTTTCCCACTACATAATCCAAATGGTTCAAATGCCACAGCTAAGCTGCTTCCCTTTGATGGATGATTATTCTGTTGACCATCACACTTATACAAGGGATGTGAACCTTTGATATACCTTTGAAGAGTTTCGAGAGTATCTACTCTCTGAGCCCGGCCATGGGCCAGGCTCGTCTGGTGCTTGCCTGGTCAACCAGGCTGTTGCTGCTGGAGGCCCGCTGCCCCACATATCCATCACAGCCTGGTTGATCTGGCACCTGGTGAAGATATTTGTCCAGTTTCCTCTTGAAGGCTTCTACACTGGTTCCAGCCGTGTTTCGGATATCTTCTGGTAAGATGTTGAATAGTCTGGGACCCCGGATGTTAATACAGTGCTCCCGTGAATGTCAACCATAATAAATACACGTGTGTAGCCCCTACACTAGCAGTCTCATACTCTTCCAGGAATATAATATAGTCAACAACTGGGTATAAAACAGGATCACCACCATTATGGCCAATAAAGAACTGATGATGTAGGTATGTCCCTCTCACTTTTTTCTTCTATAGCATGTTGCATGCAATCCTTTGGAAATTGCAAAGTTCAGATTACATAGACCATATTGATTAGCTACTAACCAGTTGCAAATACACTTCCATTCATAAACTGGGGCGTAGGGCAGTGGGGATGTATATGGATGTTTGGGACTGAGGGACGTTATGGAGGGAGGGTAACAAAGTTCCTGGAGTGAGGCAGCTCGTCCGTGCAGATCTTGCGCCTTGGAAATTATTTGTAAACATTTGAGGAACGGAAATATAAAAGACAAGGTAGATATCCTCATTTTATTTTTGGAGATGTTTCGCAGTCTAAAACGCCATCATCAGTGCTAAAGATGAAAGCCCACTTACCAAGCTGAGTAGCTGCTCTGTTTCCATATAAACGTCACTGACCTGATAAAGATTTAAACAGTTCGTAACGTTGTCCCAATAAAAGCCTTTGCTTCAGCTCATCTTTAGCCTCGTAACTACCTTTATACCCTTAATACACCGTTATACTACACTAGGACCATAATTTTTAAAAGGGGTGGAGGGGTAAGCCAGTGGAAGGCCTCGGTCAGATGACCAGAAGCTCCACCGGCGGTTCATCATCTAAGACCCGCGTCAGGAACCCTTGTCCAGTTTCCTGACAAACTTTACCTAACCTAACCGATATACCTTTGATGAGTTCTTCTACTCCCAGAGCCCGACCTTGAGCCAGGCTCGTCTGATGTTTGAGACCCTGAAACGTTTACAAAGATAAACTACTGACCTTGACTTTGACGTTTCTGTTCGTATTCTCAAGGGTGAAATTATTTCCGAATTTATAATATACAATCACGGGGAAGCGCTAAACCTACAAGGCTCACACGGCCCCTGGAAAACGGAAGGACTGGGAAGGACAATTAGGTTAGATTCTTCAAGGGATCCCCCCTTAGCGAGGAACTCTCTTAAGATAAGTGCGTCCCACTTACATTACGGACCACCGTTAGTACTTTGTGAAGGCAAGACTACAAGAATAAAAGAGGTTAGGACACTCCCTCAACGTGGAGCCAAGGCCGGGTCACCTCCTGGACCAGACCCGGGCCACGACTACCATGGTACATCACTCTCGCACTTGTTAGTACTGGTGGAGCTGAGGCATCAGTGCCACACTGCCAGGACTGTTGTTGCTGAGGTTGTCTTACACTGCTGCCCAGGAGGAGGAGACCATCATAATAGTTTATGTAGTGTGACTGGATGAACCAATATATGGAAAATAATACCTAAAACACTTCAAATAAGCCAGAGATTTATATAGTCAAATCATCATTATATTTTTACACACTAGAGACTTAAATATTATTTTAAATCATTTTCAAGGCTAGTCAGAAAAAATAGCGCTGGCGTTAACTCTTGGTTGTAAATTAGGTTACACGAGGATAACTTGTAAACGTGCTGGTGTAGGCTGCAGGTGAGTGAGCTCATGAACATGAATAATGTACACCGTTAAACACACACACAAACTTACATGCGCGCTTTTTACAACACACGCACGCAAACTAGAGAGAGTACATGTGTACACGAGGTAGTGTAAGAGGTTGGGCCAGGAGCTGAAATACCACCGGAAAAAGTATAGGGACTATACAATTTGTCGAACACACACACACACACACACCTAGAGGAAAGAAGGATCATGGGAGACAAAATATTCAAGAGGTCTTGATAGAGCAGACAAGGAAACACTGAAAAAAAGAGGGTGGGGGAAGGCACAAATGGAGTTTAACGTAAACCAGTTACAATGATGTTAGGAAGTACGTCTTGAGTTTCTCAGGGTAGTCGAGAAGTGCAATGATTTAGATAAAGTGGTCCAAATAAACACCATACGCAGTTTTAAGGAGAAACACAAGAAGGTCTGTCGTACCAGGTTAAGAAATGGTGTCGGTAACAAAAATTCCATAGAAGATATTCACTACAGCTGTCTGCCACAGCTGTGTGCTATCTGCTACAGCAATCTGCTGCATCTATCTGCACCTACTAATATTACCAAAGCTGCTGGCGCGGCCACCACCACTACCACTAGTGCCGCCGCTGCCACCACCTTAACTATTGGGAACACTTGGAAGCACTTGACTTGTACTCACTGAAGCGCAGACGACAGAACATAATCTACATCTGAAAAATCCTAGAGGAACTGGTTCCTAATCTGCACACAGAAATCATTCCCTACGAAAGCAAAAGCCTGGGCAGGCGGTGCAAAATACCCCAATCAAAAATAGGGGCGCCATTAGTACACTAAGAGAAAACACAATAAGTGTCCGGGGCCCAAGACTGCTCAATAGCCTCCCACCAGGCATAAGGGATATTACCAATATAAACCCCTGGTGCCTTCAAGAGGGAGCTGGATAGATACCTAAAGTCAGTGCCAGATCAGCCGAGCTGTGGTTCGACCAGGCTTGTAGCCTGTCCAGGTCTCTTTTTAGTCCTGCCTGATCCTCGACTGATTTAATTCTTCTCGTTAACTTCACATCATCTGCAAACAGGGACACTTCTGAGTCTATCCCTTCCGTTATGTCATTCACATATACTACGTTGGACTACGTGCGGCCAGCAGTAACAGCCTCGTTGATTAGGCCCTGATCCACCGGGAGGCCAGGTCATGGACCGGGCCGCGGGGGCGTTGATCCCCGGAATACCCTCCAGGTAGGTAAGTAGACTACTACAACCACTACTACGCCGCCGCCGCCACCAGAAGGGAACACATGACTGAGGCCTCGCCGAGGAAGCAATATTTTCAAAGAAAAAAATGATTAATGAGGCAGTAATGTCTACCTTCCTTTGTCTCTTCCCCTCTTATAAGGCCTCTCACTCCCTCCCATAGGGTGTCCAGTGGCTCGGTTGGCAACGCACTCGGCTCACATACTGAGGGTCCATGGTTCGATCCTCGGCATAGATGGAAACATTAGGCATGTTGAAAATGGTATAAAATAGCGACAAGTTGATGAGTAAAACACATGTACATGAGTTGGGTATCTTTATTCTTGAAACGCTTCGCCTACGTGGTAGGCTTCATCAAATACAGAGGAGAATGTATTGTAGGCATCGAGGTAAAGATGATGTAATTAGTCCATCAAATCTGGAGAAATAGTTTGAGTTGGTCAGTCCCTCAGCCTGGAGAAGAGTTCAGCTCCATGGTCTGGAACATACTGTTCAGACCATGGAGCTAATTACATCGTCACTTCTATTTGACTGAAGAAGCCTAGGCGAAACTCCAAGTTATTCTCCACTGCCACTGGAAAACTCTGCTTATATCGTCCTGCAAATTTTCATTGCCTTCTACCAATGTGATGTTCGTTCTTATTTTGGTGCCATGAGAAAAGAATGCAAAACTTTGACGAGTGCTTTTATCTATGTTTGCTAAGAATAAAAACAGTAGAGGCGCCAGGACCGTGCCTTGGGGGTACTGAGCAATTTACCTAGCTAATTCTGAATTTTGCTCTGTTTACTACTATCTGTTTCT
The DNA here is from genome assembly GCA_009830355.1 of Cherax destructor. NCBI lineage: Eukaryota > Metazoa > Arthropoda > Malacostraca > Decapoda > Parastacidae > Cherax > Cherax destructor. The sequence continues at coordinate 89,768 of WNWK01002711.1, forward strand.
GTCAGAAAGCTGAAAATCCATTTGCCTATTTTCCCCCGTTATGTTTATAGCCCTCATTTTATGAGCAATCACCCCATGGTCGCATTTCTCAAACGCCTTTTCAAAATCCGTGATTACCACATCTGCATTTTGGTTTTCTTCCAACGCCTCCGTAACTATCATAGTGGTGTAGCAGTTGTGACACGTATGTTCTCCCGGCTCTAAAACCATCTTAGTTTGAGTTATGAATGTTGTGCTGTTATATAAAATTTGTGCTCTGGCGTCTCAGTATTTTGAAGACTTAACGATGTGGTATGTTAAGGCTACTGATCTATATTTTTTGGCTAGCGCTCTACTGCTTCCCTTAAGCAAAGGAGCTCTGTGTGCACTCTATCTCTGGTATTTCACCTAGATCTCAGGATACAGTGATCGTGCTAGTGGTACTCTGCACTTTTTTTTATTAATAAGGAATTCCACTAATCCGGTCCAGATGCTGAAGGAGAAGACATGTTTCCTATTTCGTCTTCGAATTCTATGGGACTAGTACTCATGCCAGTTACTTGGTCTGCAGGGCCTTCAGATAGAATGAAAAAAAAAAAATTCTCCACCTTACTGCCATTTAGTGGGGTGTTGAACATCGACTCATATTGGTCTTTTAGAATTTTGCTCATTTCCTGTCCAGCGTCCGTATATGAACCTCCTGTTATCAATGGTACAATTCTAAATGAAGTTGTTAATTTGGATTTTACATGTGTATAGAAATATTTGGGCTTTCTTACAATATCCTGGATGAATCTTTGTTCCCTTTCTGCTTCTTCTGTTTTTTAAGTTCTTCTATCTGGGTGATTTCTCGACTAAGATTACCTTTCCTTGGTCGACACACATTCACGTTTCTAAGCAACATGGTAACCCTTTTATTTCTAACGTATATACTATATTATTTAATTTATATTTGGTTACATTTATTAATTCATATTTTGAACAATCAAATATTTATTTTCCTCGTTTTTGGTAGTATGTGTTAAATCCGTCGACGTCGAGGTTTATTCTATTTTCTATATGTGATCTAGGTTTTCTCAATGGTACATATTTAATGCAGACCTTGAGTACTTGTGTGTTCAGTTTTCCAGGTACTGGTCAGGATCGAGGATGCTCAGGATTGTTTCCTAGGATATGTCTGATAGTTCTTTGTTTAACATGGCCCAGTCAGTTCTGAGACTGTTGAAGTTAATTTTACTGAACATCCATTCTCGTACATTATTACTGGGTTCCCCACCCCTGAGTTATACTAGTTTGTACTTCTATGAAGTTGAGATCAGAGTATATTGTTTCTGATTGTTATGTCTCAAATTAGTTCCTCGTGTATTCCAGTGTATTTTCATTTCTAGTGGGATCAGTTACCTTGTTGGCTGAAAGCAAACATTTCACGAAGCCGCATTAGTTCCCTGGTATGTACTTGTTCAGCCAGAGTGCTTAAAGGAACTATTTCCGGTACAATGCTGTGATGAACCATCTTCCATTTTACATTTGGGAGGTTGAAATCTCCAAGGAGGATAATAGTTGGTGTGGGCTTTTCTAGCCAGTCAAGACAGCTATCTATCTTCCTTATCTGACCTATTAACTCTGTCACAGCTAGACAGATTTTTATCGTTATCTCACCGTCCAAAATATCCCTATAATATGTTCCTGTAAATGTTGTAAACACAGCATTGCTTCTGTGAGGAGCTCAATAATATAACTAACTTTGTTGTTTTCCTTTTATTTCAAATCCTGAATGTTTGCAAAAACACTCTAGGATTTACTATTTGAGATGTTCTGGTTTAGTTTGGATTTTGTCAGTATCCTTTGTCATGTACCATCTGCTTTGTCCACTACTGATTGTACACTTGTCTGTTGTACGTTCGTGCCAGTTTGTCCCACTGCTGTGCACCTCTGTACCACCGGTTGTTCTTCTCAGTTTGTCCCATTTTCTCGGTCTCCTACTTTCTCTCCGTCTAAAATAGAATGTTGTTCTTTTTCACATCAATGATTTGGCGTCAGTGTCGCCTTCCTCTCACGTCTGGTAATGACGGGGAGGGGAGGGGGAGAAGTAATGTTAATAACTTGTGGGGTGGGTAGTGGTGACAGGTTGTGGGGTAAGTGAGGATGGTGATAGGTTGTAGGTGGGGTGGGTGATAGTGATAACTTAAGGGGTGGTGATGGGGTGGGGTTTAAGGATGGGTGTGTAGGTAGGAATGGGGATGGGAATGGGGATGGTGACAGTGATGGAGGAGGAATCGGCGACAGTGACTATAATGCCGGTGATGTGTCGGGGTGGGAAAGCACTAAGCATTGAACCGTTATGCTGAATTAGGGAGGAGACGGAGCGGAAGGGAAGGAGAGACAGGCGGAGGAGGCACCAACAGGTGGGGGTGGGATGGAGGCAGGGAGGAACAGGTGAGAAATGGAGGGAAGGGAGGAACAGATGAGAAAGGGAGGGAAGAGAGGAACAGGTGGGATGGGATGGAGGCAGGGAGGAACAGGTGGGGTGGGATGGAGGCAGGGAGGAACAGATAAGAATGGGAGGGGAGAGAGGAACAGGTGGGGGTGTGATGGAGGCAGGGAGGAACAGGTGAGAAAGGGAGGGGAGAAACAGGTGAGAAAGGGGGGGGAGAAACAGGTGAGAAAGGGAGGGGAGAAACAGGTGAGAAAGGGAGGGGAGAAACAGGTGAGAAAGGGAGGGGAGAAATAGGTGAGGAGGAGTGAGGAACAGATGAGGGGAGGAAAGCAAGAGGAACCAGATGAGAGGGGAAAGGAGGGAGGAACAGAGAGAGGGGAAGGAGGAGAACAGTGAGAGGGGGATGGAGGAGGAGGAACAGATGAGAGGGGGAGAGGGAGGAACAGATGAGAGGGAGGAAGAGGGAGGAACAGTGAGATGGGAGAAAGGAGGGAGGAACAGGGTGAGAGGGATGGAGGCAGGGAGGAACAGATGAGAGGGGGAAGGAGGAGGAACAGTGAGAGGGGAGAGGAGGGAGGAACAGGTGAGAGAGGGGGAAAGGAGGGAGGAACAGATGAGAGGGGAAAGGAGGGAGGAACAGATGAGAGGGGGAAAGGAGGGAGGAACAGATGAGAGGGGGAAAGGAGGGAGGAACAGATGAGAGGGGGAAAAGGGAGGAACAGATGAGAGGGGGAAAGGAGGGAGGAACAGATGAGAGGGGGAAAGGAGGGAGGAACAGATGAGAGGGGAAAGGAGGGAGGAACAGATGAGAGGGGGAAAGGAGGGAGGAACAGATGAGAGGGGGAAAGGAGGGAGGAACAGATGAGAGGGGGAAAGGAGGGAGGAACAGATGAGAGGGGAAAGGAGGGAGGAACAGATGAGAGGGGGAAAGGAGGGAGGAACAGATGAGAGGGGGAAAGGAGGGAGGAACAGATGAGAGGGGGAAAGGAGGAACAGATGAGAGGGGGAAAGGAGGGAGGAACAGATGAGAGGGAGAAAGGAGGGAGGAACAGATGAGAGGGGGAGAGGAGTTGAGGAATCACAAGTCACCTGTGTGTGTGTGTGTGTGTGTGTGTGTGTGTGTGTGTGTGTGTGTGTGTGTGTGTGTGTTAGTTACCATATTGTCCTATGCAGCCAGCAGTAACAGCCTCGTTGATCAGGCCCTGATCCACCGGGAGGCCTGGTCACAGACCGGGCCGCGGGACGTCGATCCCCGGAATACCCTCCAGGTAGACTCCAGGTAGGCACATGTCGATTAGACACTAGGCCTGTTGTATGTGTGTGTGTGTGTGTGTGTGTGTACTCACCTAGTTGTGGTTGCAGGGGTCGATTCACAGCTCCTGGCCCCGCCTCTTCACTGGCCCCCGGGGTCGTGTGTGTGTACACAGTCACATAGGTGTGTGTATGTACACACACAGTCACATAGGTGTGTGTGTGTGTGTACACACACAGTCACATAGGTGTGTGTGTGTACACACAGTCACATAGGTGTGTGTGTGTGTGTGTACACAGTCACATAGGTGTGTGTGTGTGTACACAGTCACATAGGTGTGTGTGTGTGTGTACACAGTCACATAGGTGTGTGTGTGTGTACACAGTCACATAGGTGTGTGTGTGTGTGTACACAGTCACATAGGTGTGTGTGTGTGTACACACAGCCACATAGGTGTTAGTTACCATTTTGTCTAGGCACATGTCGATTAGACACTAGGCCTGTTGTATATATGTGTGTGTGTGTGTGTGTGTGTAAGGAAACACTTCGAAATGTTTCGGCCCCGCCGGGAATTGAACCCGGGCCCTCCGTGCGTGAAGCAAGATGGCTAGCCACCATGCCATCGGTGTGTGTGTGTGTGTATACACACAGTCACATAGGTGTGTGTGTACACACTTATGTGACTGGTTGAAGGGGTAGAGTCTCAGCTCCTGGTTTTCTGAGCCTTATCATACTTAATCTTCAAACTACGTATGGATCCTGCCTCTACCACTTTGCCGTCCAGGCCATTTCACTTCCTGACCACTCTTGAGTGTGACTCGTCTGTGTTTTACCATCCAGCAGTGCCCGCGTGTTCTGTTTCCCGCCTCTCAAACAGTCTGTCCAACCTATCAATTCCTCTCAGTATTTTGTACGTCGTCATCATGTCACCCCTGGTTCTCCTATCTTCCAATATCAGGTTTAGCGCCTTTAATCTCTTGTAGCTCATACCCCCTTAGTTTGAGGCTTAGTCTCGTTGCAAATCTCTGCATCTTTTTCCAGTTTCCTGACATGCCTTATCAGGTGTGGGTTCCATACAGGTGTTGCATACTCCAAGATGGACCAGACATATATCGTATATAGTATCGTGAATGATTCTTGCTGAGGTTCCTGAATTCTAATCTTAGATTTGGCTAGACGCACATTTGCTGCTTAGGTGGTTAATCAGCTGTGTACCTCAGGTTATATGCTCGGGACTATGCTCACCCCGAGGTCTTTCTTCAGTGAGGTTTGCACCCTGTGTCCCCACAAGCATGTACCCACTGCAGTCTTTTTTGCTCGTCCTCAATTTTCCTAACCCTGAATTAGCTGGTTTTATATTCTAATGGCCACTTATCAGACCATTCCTGCAGCTTGTCCAGGTTCGTTAGTAGTTTTTCCTCGTCCTCTCATGTTTGTATTCTCATTAGTTTCATGTCATCTGCAGAGATACCTCTGACTTTCTTCTGTTATTTGACTTACGTGCACAATAGTATCAGTTCGACCCCCAATCATCATACTTGCCTATTCTGACACCTTGTCTCAGATAATTACTGGTTGTTTCCTTCCTCTTAATTCTTCCAACCATCACGCTCTCTCTCTCCTGCCTTACTTCTGTTACTTTGTCAGAGTTTAACAGGTCTGAGAGACAAGATTCACCATCTCTAAACAGTGCTGGTTATGAATCCACTCCTTTCCAGGTGCTCCACTACGCCTCTCCTGATAATCCTCTCCATAACCTTACACATTATGAATGGCAGCGACCCTGGCATGTATTTTAATGCTAGTCACATTTCTTACAAACTGGGACTACATTTGCTGTCTTGCACACCTTTGGCAGTTACCTTGTATCAACTTGATGAAGATTGTGGCAGTGGTTCAGGGCTCTTGCTTCCTCTCTGAGCCCATGGAGAGATATCTGATCCCAGTGCGGTCGATATATCTAGCTTTCTCACTAGTTTCCTCACTATGTGTACTGTGATCAGTACCCGGTGCACTCTTCCTCTTGGACTCTGGTAATGTCTCTTTTGTTCAGTTCGCAGATTTCCTGATCATTCCTCACTTCCTCCGTCAGCTTATTACGTGGTCCTTTACTGTTGTCTTCCTCCTGATGTGGCTGTATAAAAACTCTGGTTTGCATTTGGCTTTCAATGTCATGTCATTCACGAACTATCGTTTAACCTCTCTTCATACTCATGCATATTAGTTTCTGCCTCTTCTGCTTTATTTCCTAGTTTCTTGCGTTCTTTTCCTTCTAAATTGTTTTGCACGTCTCTCTGTACCCCGAGTGAACTATGGGCTTTGTTATTGTCACTGCTGCTTCTACTCCTGGGTATGAATTTCTCCTACGTCCTCGGCATTTTCCAGCTACATATCGCCTTTTTCACTGCACTTCATTCAGGAACTGCCTTCATGACAACATTGTCTCCTCTTCTGAAATCAAATTTCTCCCTTCCTTCCCATATACCATTGCCTCTGATATACCTTTGATGAGTTTCGAGAATTTTTCTATTCTCAGCCTTGGGCCAGGCTCGTCTGGTGCTTGTCTGATCAACCAGGCTGTTGCTGCTAGGCGGCCCGCTGGCCTACATATCCATTACAGCCTGGATGATCTAGTACCTGGTGAAGATACTTGTTCTGCTTCCTCTTGAAGACTTCTACACTTGTCCCAGGATTGTTTCTGGTATCTTCTGGTAAGATGATGAATAGTCTGGGGCCATGGACGTTGATATAGTGTTCTCTTATTGTGCCCGCTGGGTTAACTTTGCACTTCCTCCCACATATAGTCTGGGGCCATGGACGTTGTTATACAGTGTTCTCTGATTATACCCACTGGATTTACTTTGCACGTCCTCCCACATATCTCACTCCAGTATGTTATGGAAGTGTGCAAATATGAGACAAAGTCCTTAAGTACTTTCCAGGTATATATTATCATGTATCTCTTCTCCTCTCCAATGAGTACATATTTAGGACTCTAATTTAAATGCTTTATTGGCTCTATGCAGGCCGTAAATTATCTCTATCTATTCAAGCTCTGATCTCTCTCCTGCCCTGAAAGGAGCCGTCAACACTGAACTATATTGCAAGAGAAAGCACATTTGGTACTACTCTCTCTCCAAGTGGTATTTGGAACTCAGTACTGAGTGGTAACTAGCACCGAAGGGCATCTTGTATTCAATGTCCCCTACATCAGAATTATTTATGGTGAATATAAAGCCCAGCCTTGCTAGATCTGCCCCCCCCCCTCTCCCTCTCTCTCTCTCTCCTCTCCCTCCCTGACATGTTGGCACATGAAATCTTCCATCACCACCTCCAGCATCTTAGCCATGAATCTTTCCTGTCCTCATGTGGTTCCAATCTATCTCCTTGTAGTTCAAGTTTTACATGATCAGTAGCTTTGCTTTGCTTGGCTTTCCTAGCTACCTTTGCTAATGTGTCCACAGTTGATCTGTTGTCTTTGCATTTCTTAGTCACTTGATAATAAATGGTGGGTTGTCCGTCACATATCACCACCTAGGGTTCCTTAGTCTTGAGTGTGCCTATGTAGTTATTTAACTCATCTCTTTTTATTCCTTTAATCTCCTCAAAACTCCACTGGTTTCTGACTAGCAGCACTAAAACTCCTCTACCTATCCTGTCCTTTCTCATAATCCGATATCCAGCTGGGAAGAATGCATCTGTTTTCACCTGAGTTTTGTCTCTTGAGTGCTATGAAATCAGGGGATGCCACTACTTTTCATTAATTCCATTGACCTCAACTATTTGTTATTCCATCAACATTTGTGTACCATACTTTCAGTACATGGATAAGTCAAATCTTATAAATAATGCGTAAATATCTTGTTCAGGTGGCAGTATATCATACACCAACTTACATCTTTACCCATCCTGTATTTGTAAACACACTGGCGCGTTAGTAAACTTTCACGGATCATATTTTTTTTTACAGCAGGAAACATTAACTATTACAACCTGTGTCAGTAAACACTGGCTAATAATTTATGATAAGCTTGCAATATAAGCAACTTACAGGACCTGAATATCACGTCTATCAGCATTCCTCATTCGTAGCCAGTAAACACCCCTAGTTAATATTCCACAGGCACTTCCGGCAAGGAAAGAAACATTAAAATTTGTCTGTCTTGTGCTAGAAAACATTCAGCACATTACGCTACAACATCCGCAACAACTTCAACCACCAGTCTAAGCAGAATTAATAGTTCTTGCGCAATCATATAACCAGAACAACATAAACCGAACGATGGTAACTTGATTATACAGTTAACAGTGTGTCCCCAGGTGCTGCAAGTACACCCACACTTGAAATTGAAGCCTATTCCTCATGTATGGCTATGTACTGTATGTATGGTATGTACTGAATTTATGGTATCCACTGTAAGTATATATGCCCCCTCCCTTTCTCTCTCTCTACATAAGCAAAATGCAAAAGTATACTAAAGTATACATGTCTCCCAGACAACATATCTAACATGTCTTCCAGACAACAACATTCATCTCTCCTATGAGAGCCATTTCCAGCACAAGAGAAAGTTAAAGAATATACAATGATTCATCTCCAGCTTGGTACATGAAATAATGAACAAAAGACGTTAAGCAAGACTGGAGAAGATTTCTGGCCCCAGCACCATCCTCCCCAAGTTGATCCAGTTTTACGTGACGGGAGGATTATCTGTCCTCAACCTCAGTCCATCGACCAGAAGCCCAACATTTTCTTTGCTTCAAATGCCACAGACATTTGCCCATCTAAGAACTTAGAACAGGCGGAAACATGGTAACGACGTACAAAATACTTCGATATATTAAAAACGTAGACGAAGATAGTTTACTCAGCATGGGAGGAACCAGGACGAAGGAAAATGTAAAAATAAACAAGTCACAGAAATAAGTCAATGATTTTTTGGGGGTTATCAAAGGTAATTTACACTATGTATGATAATTGTACTTACCTGTACCTATGCCTAAATATACTTACTTCAATGCTAGAAATCCTCGTTATATTCAGTTTGCAACATGTGGCTGTTATGATGCTCGCCCTTAATAAAAATATAAAAAGCACAAACATGCAGAAATTATGAAAGTTTCAGAAATTATGAAAAATGGAAATGATGATGTTGGAAGCTACGAGAGAGAGAAGAATATGTTTGCTCCTGCTGAGGCAGGGAAACAACAACAGCAGCAGCAGCATCACGTTGCTGAATTCGCCAAGGTAAAAAACACACCTGCATTGGTCTTTTTACTGTAACTCGTTCAGTGGTGCATTTGGCCCTATAGCAGGGACGTGGAAACAATCAACCGCGGGAGTACGCTACTATGGACGGTCGTATCTGTGTAGCCATCGACTTTATGGCGCACCACGGCAGTCACACCTGATTTTCCGATGGAACTCAAATGGTGAGAGTACTAAAGGATGTCTCCTTGGCAGCGGGTCCAACACGCATGACTACTTTCACTCCAGCAATGTTAACTTCTCAAAGAATGAGGTTAGCTAGCCACTCTACCCCTCCTCAGCCTCACCTCCACTCTCCTGATGATCATAAATAGTCATAATATAACTCCTACTATTACTACTAATAATAATTAGTAATAAGAATTCCTTCATAAGTATGCTAGGCCATCCTGAAAAATGCTAATTGCCACGAGTTAGTAACTCCAGCTCAGCTGGATCTCAACCTTGAAGCTCTAATAGCTTCTAAACCTACAGTGGAATGCTTGAAGATATCCTTCAAGAATTGCTAGTCTCCCAACTCAGACTGACAGATTTCACTACCTCATGGACCTCATGAGAATGACAGGAAAATATAGCTAGCTTTTGTCCCTACTATGTTGAGTAACTACACTCTAGTGTTACCAACATATAACTATCATATAGTAGCCACACACTGTCAGTGTGACCAACATTTAACAGTGTAAGGCAGCCGATTAACCCAATTTCGCTGAATAAAAACCTCGTGATACATACCCCCATACCTCCCTCCCTGTCCCCCCGCCCTCGTGATCACACACTGAGGTGCCGGGTACGCAAGTACCAAGAGTACACGCTAGGCATGACAACGAGGCCCAAGAGTGACTAGATATCACCTCCCTCCTCGCCCATCAACCAACCTTGCCATGCCCTCCCACAACCCCTGCACCACCAACCTTGTAATTGACTAACTATCACCTTTACAACTGCTACAAGTGGTTAATCCTTCCTCCCTTGGTCTGCCTCTCTTCCCCGGCCTGTCTACCTCCCTTCATCATTTCTTCCCTCCTTTCCCTTCTTGCCTTCTTCCTTTCCTCCCTCCTTGACTCAGGCTCCTCGTTCCTCACTCCCTCAGTCTTCCTCTCCCGGCCTATGACAGGGAGACAGCTTTTGTTACCACTGTGTAGCTATTATATACAGTAGGGTAGAACTGTCAATGTATCAAATTTTATTTTAAAACTCTCAACCTTGTCCCCAGCTCCCTCGGCCTACCAGCCTCCCAGAAACGGTGTAGCTGGTAGAGACAGTCAGGAAGGTTGACTTCCACACTTTAATGTTTAACACCCATTAGAATCTCTAGGCTTCTCCCTCGCTTTACCCCGCACCACCCACTACGAACAGGCGGGGCCAGGATCTATGACTCGACCCCTGCAACCACAAATAGGTAAGTCCAACAGTCTGGTGGTCCCTTGAAAGGTGTAGCTGGTAGAGTCAACCAGGAAGGTTGACTCACACATTACCTTTGGTTAAGTACCCACTGGTTACTCTCACAGACATTAACCCAGTCCAAACTCATCTGGAGTTTACCCAGAGTTGCTTCAGGTCACCGCCCCCGCGGTTCGGTCCCAGACCAAGCCTCCTGGTTGATGGTCTGATCGATCAAGCTGTCAGTGCCCGCCGCCCGCAGTTCAACGTATGCATCATAACCCGGTTGATCAGAAACTGTTTTAAGGAATGTGTAGAGTTCCCTCTTGACGCCAGCTAGGACTTTGTTGGTAATCACTTTTATGCATGAAGGGAGAACGTTGAAGAGTCGCAGTCCCTTAACACTTAAGTTCTCTCTCTCAGTGTACTTATCACCCCTGATTTTCACTGATGTATCCTGCACCGTTTGTCAAGTCTCTTATGTTCATAAGTAGTATTTTCAGCATGCAGGTTTGGTAACAATCCCACTAGTATCTTCGCGCCTACTTTCTAAGGAGTATAGTTCGGGGACTTCAAGCGATCCCAGTAATTTAGGTGCCTGACTGAATTAGTACGAGCTGTGAAGGTTCTCTCTACATTATTCCAGTTTCAGCAATATCGACTGCCTTGAAGTTAGTAGTTAGACTGTTGGGTTTAGTCCTGACTCTTTCTCTTCTCCTTCAGCTCTTCCTCTCACCGGCTATTCTTCGTCTGTCCCCACTTCCCCCTCGCCCCTAGTGGGTCCTTACCTGAGAGTCTGAACTGAACTGAACTGACTGTCTTGCAGGGGGTCGTTAGAGAGCCATCATTAGCTTGGCATCTCTTGTTTTGAAGATTCCAGTTATCTAACCTATCCTTTTTCTTGCAGTTACGACAATAACGTTGTTGCAACTGCAAGAAAAATGACAATTTCAAATGCGTCCTCTATGGAAAATGTGCACTTGTAAACGACTAAAGAAAGTAGAAAAAGCAACATCGCCTCTTTCTGTGGTATAGCATAATCACCGAGATCCTCTTTTGATAGCATTAATCTAAGAAACACAAGACTCACGAAATTGTAATGACAGGCGGGGCCAGGAGCTGAGTGAGTACACGATTGCAAACAAACCATACCACGGGCGGGGTTAGAACCCGCGATCAGTCATAAAACTCGGTCTGGAGTTTAAGAAACACAAGTTTTAATGAAACTAATGAACACTTTTAACAAGTTGAAAAGACTATATTCAACGTTTGTCAATAAGAGTTCCTCATTTAACGGCTTCCAGATTAAGTATTTCAAACATTACTGACAGTGACGCCATAAGCAAGTACACTGCGCATGTGCAGAATATTCGAATGCTTGGGGCGGGCAGCCAGAGGCGGCTCCAAAATTTCTATACAGGAGAGACTTAGCGAAAGTAATCCGGTGGAAGGGGAAGCTAGAGGATTATCTTGAAGCTGCATTACTTTTATTTGGGTGGGGGCTTGATAGAGATTATGGGGGCTTCGCCCCTTCCCTGCTCCCTTTAGTGCCACCACTGCAGGTAGCCATCGTCTGTTCACAGCTGGAGGTCTACGAGTGTAGTAACACGAGTGGGCTCGCTTACCCTAACCTTCTATTAATAAAGATGTACAAAGTCTGGTATACTGGTCACCGTGAGCTCCTCGCTATGCCCTGGGTTTAACCTAGTGATCCTCTGACAAACAGTGGGATGAATTATGTTCTGCAACACTGCTACTGAACTTTCAGTGAAGAAAATAAGAAGTTACCCAAAAAATTCTTGGTGCCAAGCATATTGGATAAACGAGTATGACTGTATAATGAAACTCACATCTATAACTCTAAACATATCTACTCGTAATTACTTTTTATCAACTTATCAATTATCACAATAATAATTCTTGTATTTTTCAGTCCTATTTACAGTTTAACAAATTATTATTTTTAATTAATAACTGCTTGTGTTTCCCCATTACTCATCACAATCTCCTGACAGAGTCCTCAAGGCCACCAACACAATATCTACCTTGAACATACGTTGTTGAGATTTTCTGTACGTTTCTTAAACTTCAAATTATATTACTGTAACATTTTATATCTACAAAATGATATACTGAAAGTTTTCTTTATAAACGTTTCTTGTATGCACAAAAAATAGTACACTTTTCTTCATAAATAACAGAAAGAAGAAAAATGCTAGTTCACATTATCAAAATTCCTATTAAAAGAAGCCTGGTCACAGACCGGGCCGCGGGGGCGTTGACCCCCGGCACTCTCTGTCACATGACACACATTCTACATGAAACATGTTGAATTCCACCGCTTCAAGGTGACCCAGCCTCGGGGAGGTTACCCGAACATTACCTGACGACAATTTCGGGGGGTCACCGCCCCCGATCCAGGACTATAAGAGAAAGTAATAAGTCGAATTACAATTTTTGCTGCTGTCTGTTTACTGATAGCTTTGTGATAGTCGCTAATGCAGTTCTCCTTAGTGTCAGCCTCGTATCAACACCCTCCCACCTTCTACCACCACTATTTCCCCTCATTCTGGCCAGATGTTTCTCAGCATTCCCCTCACCCTTGCCAGTTTCTTCACCCCTCCCTCATTCCCATCAGTAGGCAACTTCCTTCATTCCCCTCACCCTGGCCAGCTTCTCCCCCGGTCATCCGGGCCACCATCTCTCACCAGCCATGCATCTCATTACTTACCCCATATGACATCTTGATCCAAACCTGGCCATGTTTATCAACACGCCGCCTTCAGTGTCAAGATTCACATCTATATTCCTTCCCATTCGCTCTATATGTTCCTTCCCAATCTTCCTATAATTCTTCTCACTCTCCCCATATTCTCTCCCACTTTCCACATATTCCTTCCCTCCCTCGCTACATTCCTTCCCACTCTCCCTGTATTCCTCCCTATCCTCTCTATATTCGTCCCCACCCTCTTATATTCCTTTCCTACTTACCTCTGCTTCTGTTATCTTTTCTTATCTTTCTCTGCTCCACGCCTCCCTTTGTTGCTCTCTCCTTCTGCTCCTCTTTTCCTTCAGAGCCTCCCTATGCGCCGTCCTTCCTTATCACGGCTTCTATTCTCCTTCCTTCCTTCCATCTGCTTTCTCTCCCTTTGCTTTTTCGTCAACCTTCCTTTTGCTTGTTTCCTTCACTCCCTCCCTCTAACCAGTCCAATCATTTCCTCTATTACTATCCTTCTCATTCTCCCCATCCTTACTTCTGCTCATTTTCTTCCTCTATCCCTCTGATCCTGTCCTACCCTCCCTCTGAGACACTAATCTAGTATTCCATTTACTGCCCAAGAGGTAACGGTCACAAGTCAGCAGCAGTCGCCATGGATATAAGTGGTTACCACTGCCTCACCTGCCTTCCCAAACCTCAATAATAATAATAATAATAATAATAACAATAATAATAAATTCCCAAGACTATAATACGTGTTACAAAGATTGGTTTACAGAATAATTGCAAGGAAAATTTCCTAGTCATACAAGGCATAAACCTGTATGGATTATACAATGCCTTGGGAATGGGAGGCGATCGTATTTGATCAGATAGATCAAGAGCCCTACACGAGCATCCAGGAGAGCCCCGTTGAAGGGAGATAAACTGGAGTGCCAACAAGGGTAGAAAATTAGCAGAACAAGCTTTTTTCAGCACAAGTGTGGAGCATTATCAAGTCATACAGAGATTAGTTTTGTATTATTTAATTGTAGCCACTTGATGAAGCTCTACACAGAATGAAACTCTGTCCCATTACAAACTTGTTTTACAACCTTTGATGATTCATTTATTGAGTGACATGGAACAAGTTTTGGCAAGGTACATTACCTTACGTCAAGCGGTAAACCAGAGTGAGACGCTCAGCACAAGTCCAGGCTCCAACTTCCCTCCAATAATCGATAGAGCTAATACTCTACCTAACTGTACAAGACATTAGATTTATAGGGCGATGAACTTGAAAGGTTATACAGCACAACGTATAATAAAAAGTTACACACAACTAAACATATACCAAGTTAGAACATAACTAAAATAACGAGATCATTAAAAATGTGTATTTATAATGGTTAAAACTTCGATATTCATTAAAAACATTTATTCACGCCGAAATATTCTTCTGAAATGATAGCGAGGATCTAAAGTCATCCCAGTGATTATAAAGTAGAGGTCTTATAAAAAATGTATGGTATGAAAATAAGCATCAAATTCTAGCACGGTGCTGAGAGAGCAGCAGGTTTCCATGTAAACAGGTGTACATGTCTGAGGTATGTACTACCCTCAATTGCCACACAATTGTTTCATTGACGATTTATGGAGAAATTGTCAATGAGACACTCGTATCCTACTGAACCCTATACAGTTTACAGCTTATCCGCCACTTTCCCCTGACGTAATCCTGTACTTGGCCCAGAAAGTCACTGAGGCACAAGTCTGCTGTTGCGCACCTCAATATGACAGCTTCTGTCTCTGCATCTGTCCATTCATTACGGAAACTTGACATGAACCTGGCACCAATACAATTCTACCTTCAAGTGCCTGGAATAGAGAGCATAGGGAGGGAGGTATGGTAGATAACATAAAATACTCTCAGTGAAAAACATGGAAATAAGTACACTAAAATAACTCAATAAACATACAAGGATAAACACTATTCAACACACTCCTTTCAAGAATAAAGACAAGAGAAACCTCCTAAATATTCTATATTCCTGTAACGAAAAGGATCAGCTTTTTCAGCTTTTCCTTTTAGTTCATCTCTCTCAACACTGAAAAATACGTAGTGAAAAATATCCAACTTAAGCTTCGATAGGTGCGACCAAGAGATGGCTCCACACTGGTTCCACATACCTGAGAAATAACCCCCATTCATCATACTAAACGTCACAAACTTCGTAATACGCTATACTAAAGATCACACCAAGCTCAACATAACTACACCACCAATCATGCATCACACTATACTATCACACACAACAACATATTGGAAAAGCACTGGGTGCTAATACTGGCTCAACCATTCCCACTAACGTAGTTGTCAATCTCCCACACATAACACTATACCCATTTCCTTTGCTGCCCTACACCCTCATACACATTACCTGCTTGTTCACCAAGAGCTTTATATCTTGTACCCATGCCCAGTCACCGCAATAAACTTTCTCTTTTGAAGATGGGGAAAGGGTGGCGGCGAATAAGAAAAAAAAGGAATGAGAAAGGTAAAGGTGGCATACGAGAGAAAGGAGGGATAAGAGAGAGAAAAGGGAGGGAATGAGATTTTGATTTTGCCACCGAAGCGGCTAATTTACTGTGCACCCTAATCCATCCTGTGGACGGTAATGTAAGAACGTATGGATACATAAAAGACCTAGGAACTAGACCCACAAGGGGTTCAGATGAATGAGAGCGAGAGATTCGGGTGAAATATGAGAGAAAGCAAGGTTAGTGGTGAGTGTTGAGAGTGAACAGGTAGGCAAATTGAGAAGTGAATAAGGAAAGACAAGAGTAAAAACGGCAAGGGAGTGAACGAGTGATGGAGGAGTTTGGCACTGGACTTACCTTGGCTTTGAAATGTGCGGCGCGGGAGGTAAACACTGCCAGGTGTTGCAGGTAGGGGGTGCTCGATGCTCGGGTTGAGGTCGTCATTCCACCACCCCCACTACCTGAACCATTGCTACCACCACCGTCACCACATTTCTCAGTCCCACTACTGTCACCGTGACTACCATCTTCCTCCACTTCAGTGCCACCACCATCTTCCTCAATCTTACTAATGTCACCACCACCACCACTACCTTTTTCAGCCATTCCTCTGCCACCAACATTCTCAACCCCATCGCTACCACCACCAAGTTTCTGAACCCCACTGCTACCACCATCACTACCTTTCTCAACCATATCGCTGTCATTACCACCATTCTGAACCCTAATGTTGACATCACCGCCACCGCCACCTTTCTCAACCTCAGCACCGTTTTCCTTTCTTAGTACATCATCATTAGAATCACCATCTTTAATTTTGCTCTGTTCACCATCAGCACCAGGGCTGGCACCTCCACCTTGACCAACTACATCATTCTTTCTCTCTTTTTCACTGTCACTCTTGACACCACTGCCCCTCAGCCAAGAGATGGGTCCTCTCCGCCATGGGAATGACAAAGAATTATTCCTTGTGCAGAAGAGTCGTCTTTCTTGAGGGACGCTTCTGCAGGGTAGTTACCATTGGTGTGAACCTCACCCTTCTGACGGGATTTGTCTGCAGCTCCCCAGGGAAGGGAAAATGAAGGTTCTTCAGTGCCTGGGGAGCCACCTGCATCCTCGGAGCTTTGCCGCCAGGGGAAGCGTATGATGGGGACCACCTTGCTTCCACTGCGGCTAACTTCGCTAACCTCTTCGGTAGGAACCTCCTCGAACTGCGGCACGCTCTCCCTGTCGATAGTAACTTTCCTCTTCTTCCACAGTGACGCAGAAGGACCGATATCGTCGCCGGTCCTCCAAGGGAAGATAAAATAGGATGCGCGGGGGCCAGGCTCCTCGCTAACAGGCTCTTGTCCCTGTCCCTTAATGACCACTCGTCTCACGCCGTCGCCGCCACAGTTGAGCCTATCAGAGCCGCTAGACGCCACACTGACTACCTCATTATCCTCATTACCATCACCGCTGTCCTCCTCCACGTCACCTCTACCCAAGTAGGCACGGAAGTACCCACCAAAGTAACTATCTGAGCTCTTGGTGCTATCTTCAGCGCGGGGTTCACTGCCAGGTATAGCTATACCATTAGGGACACTGGCAATGCCACCTTCATTGTCACTGGCAGAGTCGAGCCTTTTGTAGGTTTCTACAGAGGATGAAGAGGTGTTTCCCCAGGTTTTCCAGGGAAAGATAGAGTTATGTTGTGGAGGTCTTTTGTCGTCTGTTTGAGAATTACCACTACCAACGCCACCACCCCAAGCACCGCGCCACATAAAACTCATGATGTGCACAATACGAAACCAACAAATGCCGTTACCAACACTACGTCACACCATTCCTATTTTGTCTGCATGTCCGTACATCTCTCTTTCACTTTAATTCGTTCACAAAAAAACGAAAATCAGCAGCTGTACATTCTCCACGAGAAAAAGCTTAATTCAACATGTAAGGAGTAAACTAACACGCCCAACCACCACTAAGAAGCAACACACTTCCATATAAACAACACTGTTCTAGCAGTAACTTCAACCTAACAAAAATCAATGCAGAGTGCCGGTGGGGAAAAAATCAAGCGGAACTGTATATACAATTTACTGGCATTTCCACTAATCTTTTCCAGTGAATAATTTCCGCAGTTACAAAACACAAAAGCTTCATTAAATTACAAGGGTCACCTCTACGATACAACACTCGCCTATTTACTACAAAGCGCCACAAAACTTCATCTCCTTATTACAAGAGCAACACAAATAACCTCACTTATTTTCCACAAAGGCCCATCTATGACATAAAATTCCACCTATTTACTATAAGAGGCACATTTATAACACATTCACCTATTTAAGAGAGCCACATCGACACAAAGCTTCACGTATTTGAGAACAAATCACTTAAAAAAACTCTGATGAGCATACAATGCCAAAACGAACTTTTCAATAAGATAGCCATCTCTTAGTACTTGAATGAAGGAATCCAGAAACAGCAGCAGCAGCAACGAGAACATCCAGGAGACTCTTACAGCAGCAAGAGGAAGAGGGTAGGAGGGTGTCGAACAGGCTAAGAGAGTGTCGTGGTGGCAGCAAGGGGTGTGTAGGTTAGAGCACGACCTCACAGGTCAGTGTGTGGAGTGAAATGATTGACCAACAACATCACCAGCAGCAGCTCCTCCCCCTCTTCACGTACCCCCAATTCCCGAAGGAGGAGAGGTCCTCTGCAGTATTAACGCGGCACCAAGACTACCACCATCACTACTGCAACTACCACCACCACTTCTTGCTACAGCCACCACTGCAACTACCACCATCGCTACTGACATGACAAATACCGCCACAACTTCAACAACCAACACCTCCGTCTACAGTCATCACTGTATGCCTAAAATAATCTTGTGTCTAATGCAACTACGGCAAAAACAATAAAAATAAATTAAAAAAGTCAATCTAGCTAAATTGAAGTTTGCTTTCATTACACAAATATCCAGCTATACCACCAGCACACGCCAACATGCATGTCAGGTAACCAAATGAGACGGACGAATTGGAGACCAGTATACACAGCTTATTACTACAGCTGTATGTGCGCTTTATAAATATATATATATATATATATATATATATATATATATATATATATATATTATATAAATATATTATAATATATATATATATAATATATTATATATCATATATATATATATATATATATATAATATATATATATATATATATATATATATATATATATATATATATATATATATATATATATATATATATATATATATATATATATATATATATATATATATATATATATATATATATATATATATATATATATATATGTCGTGCGATTAGTAAAACTTCGATTTGGCTTAAATAGCAACGCTCTTCTGCCATATAAGACAGTGAAAGGCATATTCAAAATCATTCTGAACATAACGAAAAAATATATTTCATTGTGATTGTTTATTATTAAATTAATGTTAACGTATCTAAAATATATTTAGTTGGGTTAGGCTAAATTAAATTGCGCTTGTTGTAATAAGGTTAGGTAGGTTTTCAAAGTTTCTCTTGGTACAAAATTATAAACTCTTACATTAACATAAATTAAAAAAAATATATCTTTAAACGTATAAGAGAAAATTTTAGAAAGGACTTAATTTTAGATGAGTTCTTGCTAATTGACCAGTTTTACCTAATCGCCACGACATATATATATATATATATATGTCGTGCCGAATATGTAAAACTGACCAATTAGCAAGAACTCATTTAAAATTAAGTCCTTTCTAAAATTTTCTCTTACACATTTAAAGATACGTTTTTTTTCATTTATGTTAATATCAAAATAATTGATTTTGTACCAAAAGAACCTTAGGAAGCTTACCTAACCTTATTATAACAAGCGCAATTTAATTTAGCCTTATCCAACTAAATATATTTTATATAAGTTTACAATAATTTAATAATAAACAAACACGATTATATTTTTTCGTTAGGTTCAGAATGATTTTTGCGAAATTATTGCATACACAAATTTTCACTTGCCTTATTCGGCAAGATGAGTATAGCTATTTAAGCCAAAATAGCAAGTTTTACCTATTCGGCACGACATTGTGTGTGTGTGTGTGTGTGTACACTCACCTAGTTGTGGTTGCAGGGGTCGAGTCACAGCTCCTGGCCCAGAAAGGACTTAATTTTAAAAGAGTGCTTGATAACTGACCAATTTTACCTATTCGGCACGACACACACACACACACACACACACACACACACACAATGACTGTACTTTAAGGAGAGATTTGGGATAGTGGCTGTTTGGAGCGACATCTAAATTAAACTGTCGTATCCGAGCGCCTCTGCAAAGACAGTGATTATGTGTGAATGATGGTGAAAGTGTTTTTTCTTTTTTTGGGTCAACCTGCGCGCCTGCGCGCTCACCTATATGTGGTCACAGCTCCTGGCCCCACCTCTTCGCTGCAGCAGCAGTATGGTGTCCATACAAACAAAATATAATCAAGTCCAAAGATGAGCTACAAAATATCTGCCTTAGTTAAGTAATGAGCTAAACGCACTGATAATTATATCAATGACAATGGACCACTTAGCTGAGAAGAGGGAAAAGCTGACATACCTGGAGTATACCTGGAAAGGGTTTCGGGGGTCAACGCCCCCGCGGCCAGGTCTGTGAACAGGCCTCGCTAGCCACATAAGGTAATATAATTATATAAAAGGTAAACAGGATTTTTTTTTAAGATTTTCTTCGTGTTCCTAACCTGAGAGGGCTGTTAAGCCCAAGATAACTAAAGCAACCCAAGTAGTGTGGATAATTTTAGTCTTCTCCCTAGCATATGAGGCAAAACAGCTGATAACAAAATATAAACACTGAAGACAGGACACCAGAAGCACAGCTCTGCTGCTGAAAATACAAATAGACAAAACAGGTTAT
The DNA here is from genome assembly GCA_009830355.1 of Cherax destructor. Lineage (NCBI taxonomy): Eukaryota > Metazoa > Arthropoda > Malacostraca > Decapoda > Parastacidae > Cherax > Cherax destructor. Next base: position 110,265 of record WNWK01002711.1, read on the forward strand.
CAGGTAGACGCCATAACCACCATCAATTAGCCATGAGACGCAGCTGGAGAACCCCCCGATGACTGCAGAGGAACCACCACCAGTATCTTCTTCATACTCAGACTATAGCAAGGGGCGGAGACACGGGGGAGAATTTAGGAAGGCGTGGTTAGCAGGGAGAGGCTAAAGGGAAACATGGGGTGGGGGGTTAGATGAGGGATGAGACTAGGACTGAATCTAGATGAGAACGGGGATGAAGAAGGTCAGTTTAGAGAGAGGCTCGAGAAAGAAGCGGGGGGGATAAGGGAGTAAGACAAGAACTCAGTTTCCTTAAAATCCTCTGCCTTGCGTGCCTAATAGACTCCTTACTCTGCCACTCTTTTAATACGATCTTGTGTATGTACGAATATGGGGCAAGCCTTGTCACCACCACAATATGACACCATCATCGCTATCACCATTACATCAACACCACAACTACCAACAATCGTCACCATTACCACCATCAGTAATCAACATCACTATCACCACTACCGTCACAGTCAGTAGAGTCAATTATCCTCACTACCACCATCAAACCACTCATCACTGTCACATAAACCGGTACTCACCATCACATTAAACCCCATTGCACACCATCACAATCATCACCAACCACCATCACCCACTACTACCAAGCACACAATCCCTCCCCCTCCTCACTAAGTTAACAACAATGCAGATAGAAGCAGCAAAACAATATAGTAGCTGCCAACAATGGCACTGACGTGATATTGATCCCCAGCTACCAGCAGTGACTCACGCAACGCACTCAAGTGCGTTGCGTGCTCACCGCAATTGTGTGAGTTCACCGCAAGTTCGTTTTCACCTTACGAATACCGTGGAAGTGTGCACGGGTTCACCCCACGAACACGCAAGTGTGCATGTATCACAGCTAAAAACATTTCGAATATATACATTAATCCCATTCTAGATATACACAGACAAGACACACTCACACACACACACACACACACACACGAAGTATGAGAAGAGCTCAGCTCACGATTCAGGGAGGTATTCACAGTGGAGACAGAGAGGCTTCCAGAAAACCGAGGTGGTGCACCAGACAGTGCTGGACACACTGCACACAACCGAGGAGGAGGTGAAGAAACTGCTAGAAGAACTAGATACCTCGAAGGCGGTGGGCCTAGATAACCTCTCTCCTTGGGTCCTGAGGGAGCAGATGCAGTACGTGTGCCACTAACAACAATCTTCAATAAATCTATCGAAACATTGCAAATGCCTGAAGTATGGAAGACAGCAAATGTAGTCCCGATTTTTAAGAAAACAGACATGCTGCACTAAATTACAGACCAGTATCGCTGACATGTATGTAATGTTATGGGGAAGATTATCAGGAGAAGAGTGGTGGATCACCTAGAAAAGAATGGACTTACACATGACAACCAGCACGGCTTCAGGCAAAGTAAATCCTGCGTCACAAACATATTGGAGTTCTATGACAAGGTAACAGAAGTGAAACAGAGAGAGAGAGAGAGAGAGAGAGAGAGAGAGAGAGAGAGAGAGAGAGAGAGAGTTGGGTGGACTGCATCTTCTTGAACTGTAAGAAGGCTTTCGACACAGTACCACACAAGAGACTGGTTGAAAAGCTAGAGGAGCAGACAGGAATAGCAGGGAAACTACTGCAGTGGATCACGGAATACCTGACAATAAGGAAACAACGTGTCGGTATGAGACGAGGTGTAAGAGTGGGTGCATGTGTCCAGTGGGGTTCCACAAGGGTCAATCTTAGTTTCGGTGTTGTTTCTTGTATACGTGAATGACATGACGGACGGGATAGATTCAGCGGTGTCCCTGTTCGCAGACGCTGAAGCTAATGAAGAGAATACAAGCGGATGAGGATCAGGTAAGCCTACAAGGGGATCTGGATAGGCTGCAAGCCTGGTCCGACAAATGGCTCCTGGAGTTTAACCCCAGCAAATGCAGTCATGAAGCTTTAGGAAGGACAAAGAAGACCGCAAACGGAGTACATCCTAAGAGGTCAGAGGCTGCAAAACTCATTCAAGGCAAAGGATCTTGGGGCGAGCATCATACCGAGTACATCTCCTGAGGCGCACATCAACCAAATAACTGCTGCAGCATACAGGCGCCTGGCAAATCTGAGAATAGCGTTTCGACATCTAAATAAGGAATCATTCACGACACTGTACACCGTGTACGACAGGCCCATATTGGAGTATGCAGCACCAGTATGGAACCCACACCTGGTCAAACACGTCAGTAAATTAGAGAAAGTGCAAACGTTTGCAACAAGACTAGTCCCGGAGCTGAGGGGTTTGTCCTACAAGGAGAGGTTAAGGAAACTTAACCTGACAACACTGGAGGACAGGAGGGATAGAGGGGACATAACATATAAAATACTGAGAGGAATTGACAAGGTGGATAGGGACAGAATGTTTCAGAGATGTGACACAGCAACAAGGGAGTAACAACTGAAAGTTGAAAACTCAGTCACAGGGATATTAGGAAGTACTTCTTCAGTCATAGAGTTGTCAGGAAGTGGAACAGCCTGGAGAATGATGCAGTGGAGGCAAGATCCATACAAAGCTTTAAGAAGAGGTATGATAAAGCTCATGGAGCAGAGAGAGTGGACCTAGTAGCGACCAGTGAAGAAGCGGGGCCAGGAGCTATGAATCGTCCCCTGCAACCACAATTAGGTGAGTACACAGTAATCCCTCAATCTATTACAACCTTGGAAGATGTGACAATATTAACTAAACCCGGAATATAAATAGTGATGGAGACAAATCCCAAGATAACCATGATGTAAACCACCGCATATAATGTATATTTCCCCAGAGTGATGCGGGTCACATACAAAACAGTTTCCCCTCCCAACTTGAAGACATTGATCACGAGGGGAGGGAGGGAGGAATCAAGTAAATTAAAGGGTTCACTCATAATTTGTGAAGGGGGTTTCAAAATTGACAGAGCGCTGGGACAGAGAATATTTTTTTACTAGTATACACACGTATAAACGCACAATACATATATACAAAGTCTACACTATACACGTAAGTCATAATACATAACCCCTCCCCGAGCACACAACTCGCGCGCGCGCGCACACACACACACGCACACATACACACATACACACACACACACACACGCACGCACTCACTCACACACGCACACACACACACCAGTATCTTGTTACGAGGCACAAGCCATGCCAGACCAGTGCCAAATTACCGGGTTACACTGCAGTCACACATTACCATCAGTTATCTGTGTGCATACTTTCTCATGTTCGCGAGGGTCGAGCTCCGGCTCCTGGGCTCTCGCATGCTAAAAATCGATCAGTCAGCTAGAGTGCCTCCCAAGACCCCGTAGGTGTCACTAAAGTTGCATTTAAACTGGTCTGTGACCACGCCGCAGGGGAGTAAAGGAGGGATGGGCAGACAATGCAACATACAAAGCAACACACTAAGTGTCCTGGGCCCAAGACTGTTCAACAGCCTTCCACCAGGCATGAGGCACTAGACCCCTGGCTGCCTTCATGAGGGAACTGGACAGATACCCAAAGTTAGTACCCGATCAGCCGGGCTGTGGTTCGTACGTTGGACTACGTGCGACCAGCAGCAACAGACTGGTTGATCAGGCCCTGATCCACCGGGAGACTTGGTAAAGGACTAGGCAGCGAGGGCGTTGACACCCCGGGAAACATCCTCCAGGTAGATTCCAGGTAGCAGGTAGGGAAAAGGGGGATAGAGGAAAGAGGAAAGAAGGGAATGTACGAGCGTGTGGGAGTGTGTGGGGAGTGGGTGTGGGGAGGGAGTGTGTGGGGAGTGGTGTGGGAGTGGGTGTGTGGGGAGTGGGTGTGTGGGAGTGGGTGTGTGGGAGTGGTGTGGGGAGTGGGTGTGGGAGGGTGTGTGGGAGTGGGTGTGTGGGGAGGGGGTGTGTGGGGAGTGGTGTGTGGGGTGGGGAGTGGGTGTGTGGGGAGTGGGAGTGTGGGAGTGGTGTGTGGGGAGTGGGTGTGTGGGGAGTGGGTGTGTGGGGAGTGGGTGTGTGGGGAGTGGGTGTGTGGGGAGTGGGTGTGTGGGGAGTGGGTGTGTGGGAGTGGGTGTGTGGGGAGTGGGTGTGTGGGGAGTGGGTGTGTGGGGAGTGGGAGTGTGTGTCGGGAGTGTGTGTGTGGGAGTGGAGTGTGTGTGGGGAGTGGGTGTGTGGGAGTGGGAGTGTGTGGGGAGTGGGTGTGTGGGGGGTGGGGAGTGTGTGTGGGAGTGGGAGTGTGTGTGGGGAGTGTGTGTGGGAGTGGTGTGGGGAGTGGGAGGTGGGGAGTGTGTGGGAGTGGGAGTGGAGTGTGGGAGTGTGTGGGGAGTGGAGTGTGGGGAGTGTGTGTGGGGAGTGGGAGGTGTGTGGGGGTGTGTGTGGGGAGTGGGAGTGTGTGTGGGGAGTGGGAGTGTGTGTGGGGAGTGGGAGTGTGTGTGGGGAGTGTGTGTGGGGAGTGTGTGTGGGGAGTGGGAGTAGGGGAGTGGAAATGTGGGAGTGTGTTGGGGAGTGGGAGTGTGTGTGGGGAGTGGGAGTGTGTGTGGGGAGTGGGAGTGTGTGGGGAGTGGGAGTGTGGTGGGTGTGTGTGGGGAGTGGGAGTGTGTGTGGGGAGTGGGTGTAGGGGAGTGGGAATGTGTTGGGGAGTGGGAGTGTGTGGGCATGAGTTTCTGCCACATCAACCATCATAACCACAATGCACGCGAGAGGAAAGCAGAAGCCACCCCAGGCAACCCCATCACTCACCACAACCTCTTCCTTCTTCACTCTCAACCACATGTTCACTATTCACGCTGTTCACTCTCAACCACGTGTTCACTATTCACGCTGTTCACTCTCAACCACGTGTTCACTATTCACGCTGTTCACTCTCAACCACGTGTTCACTATTCACGTTGTTCACTCTCAGTCATGTATACAATGTTCGCGTTTTTTAGCTGCAGCCATGTGTTCACTGTCCGTGTTGTTCACTTGCAGCCATGTTCACTGTCCGTGTTGTTCACTTGCAGCCATGTGTTCACTGTGCGTCTTGTTCACTTGCAGCCATGTGTTCATTATCTAGGATGTTCACTTACAGTATTCTCTCACCCACATGTTAGTGTACAGAGTGCTCACTTAGCCATCTTCCACCTGTCTTATTTCTCACCTTCAAGTGGTTTACTTAAGGACTTCCGGGACACTGTCAGTGAACCTGAGTGTGATTCTGAGGGGCGGGTCGAGACATGTGGGTAAGTCTTACCCTGCTCACCTTGTAGTAGTCAACAGATACTTAGTGGAATGTTGTGGGGTCACATCCTAAGAGGACACCATGAAAATAAGCCATACTGTTTGGCTTAATTGGGTTATACTTTGTTAATAACCCATTATTCCTTTTGCACCATTTTCTTATCTACTGGCCAACGTCAATTTTTTTAGTTTTTCCTGCAGTTAGAAAAAATACCTATTTTTTTTCATTTTATTCTGTTAAACGCATAAGAATGTACGAATATTTAACCACAAATACGTAAATATAAAGGTGCGACATGTCTGGCAGATATGAGTTTGGTCAAGCCAGGGAACATTCAGTTCTGCACGTGTAATCACCCTGGGAGAGGATGGCTGGGGTTGGAGATACAGTATACTAAAATTAGCTGTCGAGTAATTTATAAATGTAAATAAACACTATACATTATAAGTTCAGATATGTAACTTAACAAGTTTCCCTATGTTTTTATTAGAAGATGAATGATAACCAGTGAGAAGTTTTAAACAAAACAGGGGGGGAGGACAGACAAGAAGATACTTATGTTGGCACCAGTGGACGGGTCAGCTTAAAGACACACCAGTGTCAGAATGTTTCTCCCTAACAAACTATCATTGAGAACTTATGAAACTAGGACACAATGTGATCTGCTGATTTTCTAAGTTGAAAGGATCCCGAGGACGGGTACATCAGTGGTTGCTGAGCCATCATACCACCACGGTAAGTAACCTCTTCTCAACTTAGGATGTGAGGTATTTGACGAATTGCCCTTCGTGGGCTTCTGCGTACTGGATTTTTTTTTAATATTTGTTATTCTCAATTAGATTAAGTTTGTAATTTATATTAACCTACATTTACGTATAATTTCCCAAAAAATGGCGAACTTACAGAAAAAAACCCGGATGTTTATTGTCCAGCAGTGCGGACGTATTGTAAAATCTCAAGAGCGTATTTTGTCACGAACGGAAAAAAAGGTAGATTCTGGGTTGGATTATAACCCCCCTCAGCAGATAATTATTCTGAAAAAGAAAACACCACTTTATCTTGATGGGTGTTTTCATTTCTTACACTCGATGTAACATTTAAGTGTCTTCACTGACGTCAATAAAGATACCTACTGTTACACATGCGTCCTACTCATTATTCTCTCGATACTACTTACCATTTATAATCATACATACAGTATAATTTGAATTGTATATCACTTACCTGAGCACCATCTCTCACTTGCGTCACGTGTGTAAAACTTTACCTGAGCACCATCACACACTTGTCACAACGTGCTTAACACTTACCTGAGCACCATCACACTTGTCACAACGTGCTTAACACTTACCTGAGCACCATCACACTTGTCACAACGTGCTTAACACTTACCAGAGCACCATCACACTTGTCACAACGTGCTTAACACTTACCTGAGCACCATCTCACTGACGAGTCACACTGGCCACCTTCTCCCTTCATCTGACACAACACCACGGTACACATACCTGAAAACAAACACCACATCCTTAAAATATGAGAATGTTCTATAATTTTTTTTAAGACTGGACTAATTGTGTTTTTTTCTGTTGCTATTATTATTATTATAAATTCAAGGGGAAGCGATAAACCCGTACAGGTTATACAGCTCCTCCACCAAACAATTTTATCAATATGTATACTATACTGGTAAGACAGTTTATCAACGAGTATACCTCAATAGCAACAAAGTAACACAGGTTATCCACATGTATACACAATCATTTACATTGTTCTTACTTCAAAGGCCATAAAACCTCAGCTCCTATAATTTGGTATTGAGCTCACAGGTGAAGACTGTCGAGTCTTCCTACACACAAGTAGCTACGTGGAGTATCACAAGACTATGTGCAAACATTTCAGTGGAAAAAGACGGGATGGAGGAAGGTGATGGTAAGAGAAGGGATATAGGGAAGATGTGTAGATACGAAGGAAGGAAAGGAACTAGAGGGACTGATAACCTTAAACTACTACTGCATGATTGTAAATAATCCTTGTATTCGAGTGCAGCCTACTGTGCAGGCCTCATCAGTGCTTACATATTTAACGACAGGGAAGGAAGTAGACCGACAGGGGGGAGAGGGGGGAGTACAGGAACATGAGTGTACACCAGTGCAGGCTGCACACCACGCAGCAACAGCAGCTATACTGCATAGTTCAACATGCAACCTTATGTCTCTCACGTATATTGCTTGACTGCCTCCTCCCCTGCCACCCTCCCTGGCACACTGTCTGGCACCCTGCCTACCCTCTCCTCCTTTCCTTCCTTCATACCCCCATTCTGCGCCTACGTTCTTCCTAGTTACCCGCCCTCATACTACCTTTCTTGCCTACCTTCTTCCTTGCAATTTTCCCTCCTTCCCTGTTACCCATTTCTCCTTACTACCCACTTACCTTTTTCCATTCTACCCTCCCCTCTACCTTTCCTGTTATGCTTCCTTCTTCCCTCCCTCCACCTTCTCTTTTTTCTTGCACTCCTTCCCTCTCTAGTTTCTTTCCCATTTCCCTTCCTCCTTAATCGTCAGGTTTGGGCCATAATTCCTAGGGATCAGAGTTACCAACAGCCCCGCAGTGTTTGTTTACTAGCCAAATTTATGAGGCATTCTTGTTGGCGACACTGAACCTGGCAACTACGAACAATGGAATGGTAAAAAAAAAAAACATCAAGATTAACAAAGAAAAAGTTAAAATTTCCAAGGTTAATAATGGAACGGCGAGAATATTCAATTCTAACAATGAAAGTTAAAACATTCAAGGTTAACAATGAAAGTTAAAAATATTCATGGTTAACAGTAAAATAGTTAAGATTTTGGGGTATTTAAAGTACAGCAGAATACTGTATATTACTGTATCTATCTCCAATGCTTTATTTCTGTGAGCATACAGATAATGTTGATACATGAGCAAAATAATAAGCACGATAAAGCCACTAATTACGCAATACATTTCAGGCAACTAATCATAAAGCTTACATACTACTTAAGAACTAGACATAACCTATTATGTAAGACTTCTTGTGTAATTAAATACAATTATGCAATCAATAAGAAAGGTAGTTAATGACAGAGTTGTCAATTACAAAACATTCACATATTATTTAGACTAGTTAAATAAAAAATGGTTATAATCATAACCATGATTTTTAAAAGGATGGACTGGTAAGCCAGTGGAAGGCCTCGGTCAGAAGACCAAAAGCTCCAGCCGTGGGTCATCATATGACAAAGCCCCGCGTCAGGAAACACTTGTCCTGTTTCCTGACAAACTTTACTTAACCTGGTTCAATGATCTTCAGTTTTATGGCGTGATTGAATATAGTGCAATTACTTAAATTACAATACAAATGTAATGGGTGAATATATGTTACCAATTATATATAGGAGTTGAAGGAAGGTTGGAAGCAGCACAGGGACACAAGTGGATGAAGACAGCTATTGTTGACAAGCGAATTGCTGTCTCGAATACATTATGGATGTTTTTTTTAACGATAGCTTTCAAGCAACTGACAGATAGGGAACCTTTAGAGACTTCAGACAGGGAGTTCCAGATTTTAGGTCTTATTATGCGCATTGAGTTTTTACATAGGTTGAGTCAGACGTGGGGGATATCAAAGAGGTTTTTGTGTTTTGTGTTATGTCTGAGTTCTGTTGCAGTTATCAAGGAAGACTTTCAGAGGGTTTATATTGGATGGACGCACACATGCACACACACAAAACACGAGTATACAACGAGCTACCAAGATAGACTACATGAACGTCAATGGGCCACTGTCTTAAAGAGATCCTGACATGTGTTACTTGCATGGGGCTGCGTGTAGCGAGCGCCAACAACCTGGCTGATCAAATCCCCACCCCAATAAGGATGCCTGAGCTGAGACCGGGTCGCAGGGGCAATGATACCAAGGAACCATCACCAGATAAACTAAAAGAACTATTTCCTGCTAAATATTATACTTACGGGGAAGTGCTAACACCGTGAAGATAATCCTATCTACTACTACTAATAATAATAATAGTTTACTTTGATTCAGTCAACTTCAGTGTTTATGTTGATGCTGTCAGTGACGGCTGTCACCATGACCTTGATCCTATCACAATGAATATTAATGATGATTCTGTCACCTTGATACCGTCACATTGTGTGTTTGTTTTTACACAAGTTTTACAGGCTAAGAGCTGTTATCCTACCTCAGGCCATTTCAAAGTCCAGCCCTATCTGAGGTATATTACCACCCCCAGGATGCCTCCCACAACAGTAGACTAACACCCAAGTACCTACTTACTGCTAAGTGAACAGGGACAGCAGGTGTAAGGAAACATGCCCAACGTTTCCACTCGTGCCGGGGATAGAACCACGGACATTCAGTATGTGAGCTAAGTGCGTAGTCAACCAAGACACGGGACACATCTTATGTTGATCCTGTCATCCTCGATATTTACGTTCATCCAGTCACCTTGATAATGTCACCTTAGTCACCTTGATAATGTCACCTTAGTCACCTTGAGTGTTTACGTTGATCCTGTCATCCTGGATATTTACGTTGATCCAGTCACCTTAAGTGTTCACGTTGATACTGTCACCTATAATATTTACACTGAGCCTCTCTGCTTGCATTACAGTACTACCTGTGTTTACCCCAACGAACACGCTGCCAAAATGTTTTTTTTTTTTTAATAATGATAAGTTTTCTAAATGACTTCACAGTTTATACTTATACTTACGGAATTACGAGGTAACGACTCTCGTGAGAGTGTGTGTGTGTGTGTGTTTTACACAGTGATAAACTCAACTGGTTTATATAGAGAAACACGGACAGGTATGTAAAAAGCCGAGTATGAAGAAAAGGCCCCTATTTGCCTAACGTTTTGTTTACCAAAGCTCTCAAAGCAAAACGAAGTTTTTAAAAAAAAGGCTTTTGTATATTTGTGTTTGTGAAGATATACAGAGATGAGATGATCGTGTGAAAGGGCTGGGCAATAAACATATACAGTACCTCAAACTTGTAGCTGCCCCAAGACGATAAGCACATAGTTGACACTATTTCCCCCCTCTATTATCTCTCCATTTCCCTTACACTCCCTCTTTCCCCTCCATGTTCCTTCTTAGCTTCCATCCAGTGCATTTAAATCTCAATCGCGAGGTTCACATTTCGAAACAGAAAAATATATGCCAGTTTCCTTACTATCCTGATGGTCCTGTCCACCTATCAGTAGAAATAGGTACCTGAGTATTAGCTGACCCTTGAGTCGCATCTTGAGAAAACTGTTAAGACAACTCCAGACCTTCTGGAATGTCATATCCTATATAAGAAAACTCTAGACCTCTTGGAATATATGCTGAGTAAGAAAACACTAAATCTGCTGACCTGTGTGAAAGTAATAAAGTGCTGGGTAAAAGGTACCTACCTGGAGGGTATTCCGGGGATCAACGCCCCCGCGGCCCGGTCCATGAACAAGCATAATCAACGAGGCTGTTACTGCTGGCCGCATGTAGTCCAACGTACGAACCACAGCCCGGCTGATCCGGTACCGACTTTAGGTATCTGTCCAGCTCCCTCTTGAAAACAACCAGGGGTCTATTGGTAATTTCCCTTATAGCTGGTGGGAGGCTGTTGAACAGTCTTGGGCCCCGGACACTTATTTTGTTTTCTCTTAGTGTACCAATGGCGCCCCTACTTTTCACTGGGGGTATGTTGCATCGCCTGCGCTCCAGTGAGTACAAGTCAAGTGCTTCCAGGCGTTCCCAGTAATTAAGGTGTTTGATGGAACTTATACGTGCAGTAAAAGTTCTCTGTACATTCTCTAGATCTGCAATTTCACCTGCCTTGAATGGGGATGTTAATGTACAGCAGTATTCTAGCCTAGAGAGAACAAGTGATTTAAAAAGGATCATCACTGACTTGGCATCTCGTCTTGAATGTTCTCATTATCTATCTTATCAGTTTCCTCGCAGATGTGATAGTGGCATTGTTGTGATCCTTGAAGGTGAGATCCTCAGACATTACCACTCCCAGGTCCTTCACATTACTTTTCCGCTCTACTGTGTGATTAGAGTTTGTAGTATACTCAGTTCTAGGTATTATTTCCTCCAGTTTTCCATAACGGAGTAGTTGGAATTTGTCTTCATTGAACATCATATTGTTCTCTGTTGCCCATTGGAAAACTTGGTTTATATCTTCTTGGAGATTTGCCGTGTCCTCAATGGATGACACTCTCATGCAGATCCTAGTATCATCTGCAAAAGATGATACAGTGCTATGGTTTACATCTCTGTCTATGTCTGATATGAGGATGAGGAACAGGATAGGGGCGAGTACTGCAACAACTACAATATTGTACACTTTGAGCGAGTTCATTATCCAGTAGAAGCTCATTTTATGCGAAGGTTAACATTAGACATTCAGACGAAGACACCACAGCTCGGCTGATCAGAAGCTTTAGGTACTTACCTAGGTACCACTGAGTGATCACACTGGTGGTGTTACCAGGGAAGTTGAGCCACCTGAGTGATCACACTGGTGTTACCAGGAAGGTTGAGCCAGCTGAGTGATCACACTGGTGTTACCAGGAAGGTTGAGCCAGCTGAGTGATCACACTGGTGGTGTTACGGTTGAGCCAGCTGAGTGATCACACTGGTGTTACCAGGAAGGTTGAGCCAGCTGAGTGATCACACTGGTGGTGTTACGGTTGAGCCAGCTGAGTGATCACACTGGTGGTGTTACCAGGAAGGTTGAGCCAGCTGAGTGATCACACTGGTGGTGTTACGGTTGAGCCAGCTGAGTGATCACACTGGTGGTGTTACCAGGAAGGTTGAGCCAGCTGAGTGATCACACTGGTGGTGTTACCAGGAAGGTTGAGCCAGCTGAGTGATCACACTGGTGGTGTTACCAGGGAAGTTGAGCCAGCTGAGTGATCACACTGGTGGTGTTACCAGGGAAGTTGAGCCAGCTGAGTGATCACACTGGTGGTGTTACCAGGGAAGTTGAGCCAGCTGAGTGATCACACACAGTGGACAGCCTTCACGGGTTGTATCCCAGTAACTCAAAAACACCCACAGTAACTCCCTCTGTTATGACACTGTGGTGTTCTAATGTTAGGTGTGGCTGCACACAAGCTCCCACACCTTCTCCTGTCCCATTAAACCTTTCCAGGATGACGACTCTAACCCCCTCCCCTAAAATCCCCTTCTTCCCCATCATCTATAATCCTCTATCCACTTCATAAGATGCATCAGCCATTGAAGATTGACGCCGTTCACAACTGATATATATTAATCAAAACCGTAAGTGTCACAGAGCGCCTGTGGAATGGGAGGCATTCAAATTTCATCAAAGCAGTGAAAAGACGAGTCCAATTCCTTGGATCAAGAGCCCCTCACCACCCTCAAAGGAAAAATAACGCAACAAAACAATTTCATAAGAAAGTGGAATCAAAACACTTCATTATATATAAGAACCATCTTTTAGATACGATACATCAGTGTTCAAATTTTGAAGGTGAACAGGGGAGCCTGTCCCTATTTATCACACAAAAAAATTGGCAACGATCAATGTAGCACTGTGCATAGGGCACCCACGCAAGCAAGCAGACCCATGAATCTTGCCCAAAATATATTACACAGGATTTGAAAATTTGAAGCCGATCGAATATGAAGTTTTCGAGTAATAGACGAAAGTTTGTGAGAAAGCAAATGAGAATGTTGCTGAGAATGTTCCGAAAAATAGGAAAGTTTCCCCTCGTCAAGCACCATAAAGTTTCTTATTTACATTCTATTTACAATTCTCTACAATCTAAGAAAAATATTTAATTTTGATTTTTTTCAATTTCAGTTTGATAAATTGATAAAAAACTGACAAACTGGCAAAAATATTTCCAATTAAGATACACCAGCACTTAATGTGTCAAGACTCTCATCTCTAGTTACGACATTTGAAACAAAATTGGCAAATTGGAATTTACAGAGATCAAAGTGAGTGAGAAGCTGTGGTTTAATAAAGCCCGCCAATGACAAAAGTTTGAAGTCAACCAAAAAAGCCATTCTCCAGAAATTGATCTCAATCCAAGGATTCCAAATTTGTTAACCATTTCCGTAAAATTTTAGACTCCACCTACTAAGCTTATGAGACATCCTCCTTATACATTGCATCAATATTTTGAAGCCAATCAGAACAAACATTCTTTAGTTATTGAATAAATAATATCACTATTTATTCAATAACATTGACACATTGGGATTTATGGCAGCCAATAGTACCGTGAGTCTTGTATTCATAAAAACACATTAATTGTGAAAATTTGAAGCCGATCAGACGAGTCATTTTCTAGTTCCGACAGAGATTCCAACGATTCCCAGTTTTTTACTGTTTTCCTACATCAATAAATTTGCTAGAACGTAAACGAAACTTAATATGTAGTATCCTGGCCTTAAGATGCATCAGCCGTTAATTATTGAAGCAGTTCACAAGAGCTAAACTAAAAACTATTTAACGTGGCTTGACGGGAATAAAAAGTTCACACTATTTTATACAAAAATGGTTAAATCTGCCCCATCACATCTGAACTTCACTCTCTGCCGTGACGAGGATTCTGGCAACTTTTTTGAATGTCTGAGGCTACGCCAAGGGTTTTGGAAGTTATCCTAGCCATTCCAGCATGCTGGGAATAATATTTTTATTTCTACAAGTACATGTGCAAGGTATACAGGCCTAGCTGACATCAATGACATACTACTATATAGAAAGTCCCTTGTTATGTTGAGCATTTCCCGCAAATTAGGTCAGTTTTGTCCCAGAATGCGACCCACAACAGTCGACTAACACCCAGGTACCAACTTTACTGATGGGTGAACATAGACAACCGGTGTAAGGAAGCACGCCCAATGTTTCTACCCTCGCCGGGAATCGAACCCGTACACTCACCGTGTGAAGCGAGAGCTTTTGTCACCAGGCCACGGTTCAACAACTATATGAACATACCAATTGTTCCAAGAATTTGGTCCCCATTACCGTACACAAGTGTGAAAATTTGAAGGAGTTTGGGTTAGACAATCAAGTTATGAGTGAAATAAAAATGAAAAGTTGGAGGAAGAAAAAAAATCAGGACACCACTTCAGGGACACCTAATTATGACACCACTTCAGGGACACCTAATTATGACACCACTTCAGGGACACCTAATTATGACACCACTTCAGGGACACCTAATTATGACACCACTTCAGGGACACCTAATTATGACACCACTTCAGGGACACCTAATTATGACACCACTTCAGGGACACCTAATTATGACACCACTTCAGGGACACCTAATTATGACACCACTTCAGGGACACCTAATTATGACACCACTTCAGGGACACCTAATTATGACCGTGTTCGGTGAACCGCTCATCAATCTAGAGATCGAAAACACAAATAAGTTTGTCATCAATGTGACTCAAAAGGTTACCAGCATCTCCACAATTTCTGATGTAGCTCTCTCCTCAGTTGACTTTTAAGTCATCGAAAGCGTGCCTATGCATTCCGCTCTTGGCCCAGACTCATGCAATTCCATATTCATTAAAACTTTTAAGAAACCACTAATTCAGGCGTTTAGTATTGTATGGTGGAGCCTGGACACAAGTGTTATCCCACAGTCATTGAAAATACCGATATTGTCCCTATCTCACAAAGGAGACAGTACAACAAATTGAAAAAAAGACCAATAGCGCTAATTTCACAAATCAAAATCTTTAAACGGGTCATAAGAAGCAAGACTGCCATTAACATGGAATCACAACAATTGTACCAGCGTAGTCAACACGTACACAAGCCTTGCTTTCCCCACCAGCGTGGTCAACACGCACGCAAGCCCTGCATCCCTCACCAGCGTGGTCAACACGCCTCAAGCACACCAATACCATTATCTTCCGACGTTCGCCAGTCTACCTCACACATTCACAAGTATTGGACATTCGCCCGTTTCTACGTCGTACGTTTGCAAGCGTCTAAAATACATACAAACACAATTACACACACACACATATATATATATATATATATATATATATATATATATATATATATATATATATATATACATATATACATAGGTGGGAGAGTGGGGGTAGGAAAATTAGGTTGCTGTAGTCTAGACGCTCCTATGCACATCTGTGTAGACTTCCACCAAGTTCCCATTCATTTCCCAATAATTACATTGCTCTTGAAGACGCGAATGCGATTTGCAATGCGAAAGGTTTAGAAAAACCTCGTTTTTCCTTTCCACTATGGCCGCTGTGCAATATTGATCGCTAGTTTGCGATTAGTTACGAGTACATGTATGTGTACATGTGAAAGTACACACATTATAAAAACATATATGCAAACATGTACGTAGAGAGGCGCACACTACACGGTTAATCAGAAGAAGTGCAGCAATGTGGGGGCTATACTTATCTCTATCTTAATAAAGACTGCATAGCAAGGTGGCGACTGTTTTTGTAACAGGGGAGGGGGGTAGTGCCAGGGCAGTGCCACAAGGATTGCAGGGTTTGCTGCTGCTGCTGTTTCTATTGCTGTCACTACTAGTACTACCACCACCTATGTTACTGCTGCTGTCACTACTATTACTGATACTGCTGTTGCTGCCATTACATCTGCTATAATTACTACTGCAGAAATTACTATAACTGTGCTAGAACAACTACTACACCTACTCCTAGTACTGCTACAACTATTATTACTACCACCACTACTACTACTACAACTATTATTACTACCACTACTACTACTACAGATGACATTTTAAATTTTGTATCGGTGGAAAAGTGAAAGAGGTTTCCTGGCACAAGAGTTGGCAACACCTTACGTTATTTGTGGCAACAATGTAGACCATCACATTCCAAGTTCTTGGTTAAATGTCTTTAATGTGACCTATTTACAGCACCTTTTTTTGGGTACTGATGACACGTATTCATTTTTTGTTGCTGGCAATTTTAATAATTATAACATTTGATAGGTATGGGTCTGGGGAATAGTGTACCGTCAATAGCATCTCTTTAGTCCAGTCTAGTTACGTTGACACTGAATGATTTTGCGCTCTCTCGGACTTTGTCCTGGCCTTAGTATAAATGCTACCAGTTTCACTCCCGCTTGCCATGCTAGCGGGAGATTCGTCTGTAAAAACTTGCATTTGTGGACACAGTGGTGCCTATGCTAACCTTCCTATGGTGTAGAAATATACCTAGTTGGATGAATCTTATTGAAGCTAGCTGGCCCAGTGGCTTACGCGACGGTCTGGAGTTTTGAAACTCTGTGACCGCGGGTTCGAACCCCACCCGGTTTATAATTAGTACTAATATTCCTTCGTGGTTAACATTGTTTACACGAAGTTCTTTGGCTTGTTGTCTCCCCTGTAAAGGAAGCAACATTTTTTTTCCTAGTTTACTACTTGTCTTGTGTTAATGATACGCGTCTTGAGCGTGCTTTTGTTTCTACCGACTTGATACTCTCCAAGCACCGATTTAACACCCTGTTACCCAGAGATTTACGCTTGTCAGTAAAGTCGACATCGCTTAGTTTCTAATTAATACGTTGTGATAAAACTTAAATCACAGGTTTTATTGTTTTACACAGATCAATTTTACAGGCTGAGCTGTTATAATACCTTAGCTGATTTCAAAGCCCGACCACATGTAAGGTATACTACCCCTCCCCCATGATGCGACCCATAACAGAGGACTAACACCCAGGTATTCATTTACTGCTAGGCGAACATGGGCAGCAGGTGTAAGAAAACATGCCCAACGTGTCCACCCGTGTCACTATAACTACTATAACTATAACTACACACCATAACCTCAGCACAAATGTAGTTCTACCAACATAACTACAAATTATCACAACTACACACCACACCAGAGGCAGCAAGAAGTCTGGGCAATAGTGCCAACAAGGGGCCACGAGTGCCAAATTAAACCTCTTTGCGTCACCTCTCGTCCCCTTCAGTGGCATTAAGATAGAGGGGGAAAACTGGGAGAAGGGAGAGGAAAAAGAGGGAAAAATTGTCCTGAGGAAAGGATCTCATGTTAGAAACGAAGAAATTTGTCCAAGGAAAAAAAGTGACAATCCTAGGAAAGAGGATTGTCCTGGAGGGAGGGAGGGAGGGAAAGAGGATTGTCCTGGAGGGAGGGAGGGAGGGAAAAGGTAACGTTGGTACTGGAAAAGGGAGAAATGGAAACGATAACCAGTCAGTACTAACACTTCCTTTCCTCCCCCCTTCCGTCTATGTTAACACGCTCTCTCTTCTTCCTCCCTTTCCCCGTCAGTATTAACACTCCCATTACCAAGAGTCAGTGCCTGACCAGCCAGGCTGTGGTTCCGATTGCGTGTGGCCAGCAGTTAACAGCCTGGTTAATCAGGCCCTGATCCACCATGAGGCCTTGTCATGGACTGGGCCGCGGGAGCGCTGACCCCCGGAACCCCCTCCAGGTAGATTCCAGGTAGGTAGACACGCCCACCCCTCTCTTCCTCACCTCCCCTGTCAGTGTCAAAAGATGAACCTCTTAACTCTGTGCAATTATTTTCACGAGCACTTGTTCCTTTACGTGTGTATATGGTGCAATGTTTGTGTGTATACACAACGATCTGCACATTCAAAGTTGCAATAATTGCATGAAAGCTAAACCAACACTAACGCTAAGCTACACCACCTAAATTTAGGCTCACCAAAGTTATGTTAGGCAGGATTAAGATTATATTATATTACATTAATTTTAGCAAGGCGAGACCATGTTGCTATGCTAGTTTAGTGGGAACAGCTGTACACCACGTCAATTCACATTAGTATACCTATTAATACATAAGAGAATCATTAGAAAATGTCATAATTTGAAATATTTCATAAATTCCATTTCTCAGACCATCCTGAGAAATAAATCACATATACTGGTAACTCCAGGTGTGCTGGATGGCAACTTTTGAAGCTGCCGTAGATACTAAAACAATAGTGGAATACTTGATATCCTGAAGCCTCCCAATTCAGGGCTGATTGTCTTCGTTACGTCGTGTAATAAACTCATCCTTGTGATGAAATATTACAGAGAAACATAGTTGGTAATGGAAGGAAGACGAGGAGAATGGAGAGGAAAATCAGGAGCAGGAAGGAGAAACGGGAGAAAAATAAGGTAATAGGGAGTGTGTGTGTGTGTGTGCACTCACCTAGTTGTACTCACCTGGCCCCGCCTCTTCACTGGCCGCTCCTGGGTCACTCTCCCTGCGCCATGAGCTTTATCATACCTCTTCTTAAAGCTGTGTATGGAACCTGCCTCCACTACATCGCTTCCCAAGCTATTCCACTTCCCGACTACTCTGTGACTGAAGAAATACTTCCTAACATCCCTGTGATTCATCTGAGTCTTCAACTTCCAACTGTGTCCCCTTGTTGCTGTGTCCCATCTTTGGAACATTCTGTCTATGTCAACCTTGTCAATTCCTCTCAGTATTTTATATGTCGTTATCATGTCCCCCCTATCTCTCCTGTCCTCCAGTGTCGTCAGGTCGATTTCCCTTAACCTCTCCTCGTAGGACATACCCCTTAGCTCCGGGACTAGTCTTGTTGCAAACCTTTGCACTTTCTCTAGCTTCTTTACGTGCTTGGATAAATGTGGGTTCCAAACTGGTGCTGCATACTCCAGTATGGGCCTAACGTACACAGTGTACAGGGTCCTGAACGATTCTTTATTAAGATGTCGGAATGCTGTTCTTAGGTTTGTGTGTGTGTGTGTGTGTGTGTGTGTGTGTGTGTGTGTGTGTGTGCGTGCGTGTGTGTGTGTGTGTGTGTGTGTGTGTGTGTGTGTGTGTGTGTGTGTGTGTGTGTGTGTGTGTGTCGTGACGAATTGGTAAAACTTTTCAATTAACAAGAACTCATTTAAAATTAAGTCCTTTTTAAAATTTTCTCTTTTACGTTTAAAGATACATTTTTTCATTAATATTAATGTAAAAATTAATAATTTTGTACCAAAAGAACCTTAGAAAACTTACCTAACCTTATTATAACAAGCGCAATTTAATTTAGCCTAATCCAACTAAATATATTTTAGATAAGTTTACAATAATATAATAATAAACAAACAATAAAATATATTTTTTTCGTTAGGTTCAGAATAATTTTTGCGAAATTATTGCATATACAAATTTACGCTTGTCTTATTCGGCAAGAAGACTGTTGCTATTTAAGCCAAAATCAAAAGTTTTACCTATTCGGCACATAATATATATATATATATATAATGTGCCGAATATAAAACTTTGATTTTATATATATATATATATATATATATATATATATATATATATATATATATATATATATATATATGAGAAGAGAGAGAGAGAGAGAGAGAGAGAGAGAGAGAGAGAGAGAAGGGGTTTGGCACTGGTGAGTGGGCATCTTTGGCACACCCTGTAACCTAGGGCCAGCCAATGCCATCGTGGTGTTGCCTCCTGATGCCACCACACACATACAACTATCAACACCAGTAACTACGTTAATGGTGACGATACCCATACCGATACTTTGGTGCACCAGTAATAAACACCACCATCAATATCACCGTTCATAACACCAGTATCTTCAACACACCACCATCAATATCACCGTTCATAACACCAGTATCTTCAACACACCACCATCAATATCACCGTTCATAACACCAGTATCTTCAACACACCACCATCAATATCACCGTTCATAACACCAGTATCTTCAACACACCACCATCAATATCACCGTTCATAACACCAGTATCTTCAACACACCACCATCAATATCACCGTTCATAACACCAGTATCTTCAACACACCACTATCAATATCACCGTTCATAACACCAGTATCTTCAACACACCACCACCAATATCACCGTTCATAACACCAGTATCTTCAACACACCACCATCAATATCACCGTTCATAACACCAGTATCTTCAACACACCACCATCAATATCACCGTTCATAACACCAGTATCTTCAACACACCACCATCAATATCACCGTTCATAACACCAGTATCTTCAACACACCACCATCAATATCACCGTTCATAACACCAGTATCTTCAACACACCACCATCAATATCACCGTTCATAACACCAGTATCTTCAACACACCACCATCAATATCACCGTTCATAACACCAGTATCTTCAACACACCACAATATCACGTCATCACCAGTATCTTCACCACCACCATCAATCACCGTTCGTACACACCAGTATCTTCAACACCCCATCAATATCACCGTTCAACACAGTATCTTCAACACCACCATCATATCACCGTTCATAACACCAATCTTCAACACACCACCACATATCACCGTTCATAACCAGTATCTTCCACCACCATCAATATCACGTTCTAACACCAGTATCTTAACCACCACCACAATATCACCGTTCATAACACATATCTTCAACACACCCCATCATATCACGTTCTAACACCGATCTTCAACCACCACCATCATATCATTCATACCGTATCTTCAACACCACCATCATATCACCGTTCATAACACCAGATTTCAACACACCACCATCAATATCACCGTTCATAACCAGTATCTTCAACACACCATCAATATCACCGTTCATAACACCAGTATCTTCACACACCACCATCATATCACCTTCATAACCCAGTATTTCAACACCACCATCAATATCACGTTCATAACACAGTATCTTCACACACACCACATCACCGTTCATAACACCAGTATCTTCACACACACCACAATATCACCGTTCATAACACCAGTATCTTCAACACCCAATATCCCTTCATAACACAGTATCTTCAACCACATACACCGTTCAACCATACTTCAACACCACCACTATGTCTAACACAGTACTTCAACACACCATCAATACGTTATAACCCAGATTTCAACACACCACCACAATATCACCGTTCATAACCAGTATCTTCACAAGCACCAGTGACACCTCCCAACCACGGGTACAGAGCCACCATGGTTCTCTGCTGTAGATGTAGAACAAATGGGTTAAGTGATTATTATATTCATGAAGAAGCTTGATACATGTAGCACTCATACAGCACTTGGAGGATGCTGGTTATCTGGTTCCAGCAAACCCGGGGGAGGGAGAGAGAGAGAGAGAGAAAAAGAGAGAAAGAGAGAAAAAGAGAGAAAGAGAGAGAGAATGAATTCTATATCAATTCCTCTACCAACCTGTCCTATTGGAACGTTTAATTTCCTCCGAATTATTTTTAGTTTACTTCTGCCAGAGCTAACATACTACGGAAATTTAACATTTGTTACTCTCGTTTAATTTAGACTAACGTATATTAACCTACATTTGCATATAATTAACCAACAATAACGAAATAGCACAAAAACTGGGTACTTATTTCTGGCAGTGCGCGACATATGGTTGTGCCCGTGTGGGTATCTCTACGCTCACTGCTCAAGTAGATGACTTGTCTCTGTATTGCCACTATCAGTGCCTAGTATTCACCTACGTGCCATACAGGAAACATACCATACTCTTAGCAGACTGGTGTGACTTGTCCACTGCAGTGCAGTGGACAAGTGCCCAGTGGACAGTGCCTAGTATTTACCAGAGATCGTTTACGGCTCACATTGAGCCATTGAAACATCTAAATTATTGGGAACGCCTTCAAGTCTTGAACATGTACTCATTGGAGCGGAGGAGAGAGAGATACATGATAATATATACCTGGAAAGTACTTGAGGGCCTGGTCCCAAATCTGCACACTGCCATAACAACATACTGGAGTGAGAGATATGAGAGAAAGTGTAAAATAAACCCTGTGAGGAGCAGGGGTGCGGTGGGGACAATACGGGAGCTCTGTATTAACATCCGGGGTCCCAGACTATTCAACATCTTACCAGAAGATATCCGAAACACGGCTGGAACCAGTGTAGAAGCCTTCAAGAGGAAACTGGACAAGTATCTTCACCAGGTGCCAGATCAACCAGGCTGTGACGGATATGTGGGGCAGCGGGCCTCCAGCAGCAACAGCCTGGTTGACCAGGCAAGCACCAGACGATCCTGGCCCATGGCCGGGCTCAGAGAGTAGAGAAACTCTCGAAACTCTTCAAAGGTATATCAAAGGTATGTGCCATACAGGTCCAGTGAAGTGCCACATTCAGTGCCTAGTATTCACCTACGTGCCATACAGAAAACATATCATACTCTTAGCAGACTGGTGTGACTTGTCCACTGCAGTGCCACAGTCAGTGCCTAGTATTCACCTACGTGCCATACAGGAAACGAGGGTTGGGCGGTTCGGGGTCATCACTGGGGGGCTGGGGGGTTGCAACAGTGATTAAAATAAAAACTAGTGTGACCAACTAGACAAAACCTGGCCACCAGGAACCGTCAACGCCCCTTGTGCCTCACCTGCAGGGGATGGGCTCCATGTTCAGTCCCTGAAGTCCTTCGTCATATGCTGGCTATTGATGAGAGTTTGAGCTGTTAAGTTACAGCCTGTGATATGGTAGCTACTGATGCTATCTTAACATACTGATGCTGTATATCATACTGATACCGTAAATCATACTAATACTGTGTTATCATACGTAATCACTACAGCGTCATTAAAGGATATTATCCAAGGATAATTCCAGACGTGATGCAATATCATGACTCAAAGAATAATACCAGAAGTCAGGAAGTCTTACCTTCATGAACATTTTAGTAATAAAGCTTCTTAAAAATAAAACTTTTAAATTTAGATGTATGTATCAGTAAGTTCAAATGCATTACTAGGGCAAACAAGTGGACTTCAGAGAAATTGGTTTCGTTTATAAACAATTCTGACCTATGACATTACTCTTCACATGAATACAAGAACGCAAAAAAAAAAAAAAAAAAAAAAAAAAAAAAAAAAAAAACGCCCAAAGTAAAACAATTCGACTTAATGTAAACTAAACGCACAATAAATACTCTCACTCCAAACTGAGACTGAACTAGGGAAGGCCAATTATTTACGAGAGCCTCACACTCAAGGTAGCAACCATCATTGTGTCAAAATGCTGCTACTTCCGGCTGCATCAGCCCTGCAGGGAGCCATCAATATGTATTCTGTAGAAGGTATACTCTACCTATGTGGGGAAATTTTTTCTACGTAACTATGGGCCTTACCACGTATATATCGTTCAATCGTGCAATCTATTATATTGTACATTTGTATCACTTTGGTAAATATATTTATTTGTTGTTTATATAAGAGAGGAGATACTCTGTTTATGTGAAAGTGGATACTCTGAATACAGTGAAGACACTTCATAGGGGTTCTCCTCTCTCTGTATGGCTTGGGGTGGAGTTGCCTTTGGCATTTTGATGTTAATAAGAGTGCTAATATCAGCGGCACTATCTCTGCTGCTGGGAATATGTTGTATTCACTGGCACCTTTGTAGCACAGGGTCATCCCAGGAGGACTCTCGTGTGTTTTATGTTATTTTCACAAGTACAATAATCTTAGCGGTACAAGGACCTTGGTT
This sequence comes from Cherax destructor, assembly GCA_009830355.1. Lineage (NCBI taxonomy): Eukaryota > Metazoa > Arthropoda > Malacostraca > Decapoda > Parastacidae > Cherax > Cherax destructor. The sequence goes on from WNWK01002711.1 coordinate 134,095, forward strand.
GTACAGGAACATCTCAAGATTGATACTCATGGTTTCATTCTGTACAAGTACAAGCTCTGTGAACATTAAGTCGACCCTAGAGCAAGCAAGGGTGCGGCATACCTTTACCTTGGATATACCCTTGAAGGGTTTCCCGAGTTTTTCTACTCCCGCAGCCCTGCCCTGGACCAGGCTCGTCTGGGGCTTGACTGGAACATACAAATGTTGTTCTGGTGTATACAACCTTCGCCATACTCCCTTTATGAAGTTAACACCATAATTGGATTGATACCCTGACAAATGCCTTCGTACCTTCACCCTGACAATACTGCGTGCTTCCACCCTGACAATAATAATAATAATAATAATAATAATAATAATAATAACAGCTGAAACAATACACAGCATCAACAGCACACAGCAGCAGCACAGAATCAGTAGCACTAAATACATACAGCAAAAGCACCAGCAGAAGCGCATAACAGTACACAGCAGGACGACCACCACCAAAACAATAACAGCAGAACGCTGTACTACACAGCAGCAACACCGCAGCACGAGGGCGGCATAGAAAGCCGTGACCACAACACCAAAGTCAGTATCAGTAGCATAACGTAAAGTACTGGGAGCCAGAGATAAAAATAAAGAGAGGACAAACTAGCACAATGGCACCTCACTGGTGGAGTTACCTCTCCGGTATTTCCAAGGCCCCACACACAGCTTTATGGCTTAAGCTCACCTAAGTCGCAAGCTTCACCTCTATGAACTTTTTTTTTTTGTAAAACACAAAAGTGTATGGATAACACAAAAGTGTATGGATAACACAAAAGTGTATGGATAACACAAGTGTGTGGATTACAAAAAAAAAAAAAAAAAAAACCGAGTACAAGAGATGGGAAAAGTGAGGAAGAGGGGAAGATATGCAAGGAAAAGAGGAGTGGGAAAAGGATGAAAAAAAAACGGGGATTGAGAATTTCAAAATAGCTTTCAGTTATCGGAGCAAGCAATGCTTCCGTCCTGTTGAGTGAAGATCTCAGGCGCACTCGCGCGTCCTCTGATTTTACTTTCCCTAGCTATTTATTTGTTTTTGTTTTTTCAACAAAATTGGATACATCAGCAGTGTGCTTCTACCCTATTTTATGACAGTTCACAGTGGGACCAAAAGCTAGGATGTCGTCAGGTATTCCAGCAAGGGTTCCTGATGATGCTAAGGCAGCCTCAAAGCTTTCCTTCCTACATAGCTGAAGTTACTATCACTTGGGAGTTGCTATCTCTCAGGATAGCCTATTCCTTGCACAGGAGAAATGGAATGTTTAGGAAGATATCTCCCAGAACAAGGGTAAGGGAAATTACACACAGGAGGCAGAGGAAAGAAAAAAGGGTGAAGGGAGAGAAATTTGGATGCCAGAATATATCCAACTACATATATATACAACTACATAAACATACGCTTTCTGTGTGTGTTTTTATTTTGTCCCCAAAACTTAGCAACCTGACACAAGTTTAATACAATTTACAAAGTGTTGCTTAATCCTGCTCAACCTATCTAAGGTCAGCCTAAATTCGGTTAACATTATTTAACATTAATGAAAGATTTTAATTTCATAATCACGCTAATTTTCACGGAGTTTAAAAATAAATATACTCGTGACTTTTTTTTTTTTTGGAGGGGAGGAAGCTTGGTTTTATAAGCCAAGCCAGCAAACTGTACCTACAAAGCAAGCCAGCAAACTGTACCTACAAAGCAAGCCAGCAAACTGTACCTACAAAGCAAGACATTGATAGAATTCTGAGAAAATCCTTATTAAAATTCCAAAAAAAAAGCTGTACATGAGAGTATATGCGCCAACGATGTACACAATAACGTTATCCTGTTTGTGAGAGCTTCCCGTGATATGGTCTGCTATATTTTCACTCAAGGTCCTTTTTTTTCCTTCTGACACTAAGAGCTGCGTCTTGCTCATCTGATACCTGTCCTAATTTACCCACCTAGCTATGCTCACCTTACCTAGTCTTTTGTATATAGGTCTATAGTCTTCCCATTATGTCCTTGAATCTGTATTGATACAGCCACTGGAGGGCGAAACGTCTATAAATAAAGATACCCAGATGTTGCAAATGTGTGTAATTCCTCACCCAGCTAAGTTTAATCATCAACTTTGCTTGCCTAATGGAGTTTACTGGGATCGATTCATGGCTCCAGACACCACCTAACTAACGACCAATTTTACTGATTATTATCCTACAAAGCCCTATTATACCTCCTCTCAAAACTGTGTATGATATTAACATCGACCACTTCATCTAGCTCACACTAAAAAAATATATATACTTCTCAGTGTTTCGATGCCTCTATAGTGTCTTCAAGGCCATTTTATATTCCCTAGCTCCCTCTCTTCCCAAACAGCTTGTCCCCCTCCGATGATTAATTTGTCACGATCATATACTGTAGTATCTAAGCCCCCTCTCTCCTAGTGTTGAGTCAGATCAGCGAGGGAAACCTGGAGTTTACCTGACACGGGTCATAGTTATGTCATGATCCTGACCCACTAACTGGAGCTTTTAGTCCCATGACTGGAGCATTCAACTGACTTAAATATTAAAAGATCACATCATATGATGCACGTCATCAGCACACACCGAAATATTAATTAAACTAGTACTGGAATTTCCGTTACGTAGTTGACCCTCTCATAACACGAGGGGTCACGTTCTTGAAAACCGGTGCATTTTGAAAAATATCATTATGTGAAGCGAAGAACATAAGAGAAAAATAGGGTTACGTTCCGGACAGCAAATCTGCCAATCAAATAATTTTACTGCTGTACAAGAAAAAAAATAATTACACTATCCATACCTCACATTTTTTAGTAATTACTTGAAGGACATTTTCTTACTAAACTATACCATATAAACAGAAACTCCCACACCTGTACTAAACATATACATGTGGAAAAAGACACTTATGTACAGTTCAGGACATTTATTAGAGGAAACGTTTTGCCACGTGTGGCTTCATTAGGACTGAAGAAACCACACGTGGCGAAACGTTTCCTTTAATAAATGTCATGAACCGTACATAAGTGTCTTTTTCTACATCTTGTCTGTATCACCATATCGTTTTACAAACATTTACATAATTTCAAATAGGTAATTACACTTATAATTACAAGCAGGTACTCGTAGAGAGCAAGCATGTGGTGTACATGGTGTGGGCAGCACGGAGGCTGGCAGTAGTGCCAACATGACCGGGTACGCCAGCACATGACTCACTCGAGTCCCGTGGTCTACCTGGCCAGCAAATGCCGCCTCATTGCAATACCTACCTCCCTGGCTACTTCTCTTCCTAGTTAACAAACACCCTGGCTTACATTTTCTAATTACTAGATACACTGGGTCTGCCTTTCTAGTTTCTTGTCTCCTTGGCACGATTCCCTAATTGTCTTTATGCTACCTAGTCTGAGTTACCTCGTGTTCCTAGAGGAGGACTAAGATCTTGAGCTAAAGGGTCTGAGATCGGCAATCGAGGACAGTCTCAGACCCAAGACTCCTTAAACCGGATGGAAGGCACGACGATGAAGAGAGAAAAATCTTGAGAAGCGAGGTGTCGAGAACGGCATGGTAATGTGAGCAAATACGTAGGTACGTATGTAAGCAGGCAGGCAGACAGGCAAGCAGTTATGCAGGTAATCAGGCAGGCAGCCAAAGCAAAGTAGGGTAGACAAGACAGGTAGACCCACTCAAGGATTCAGGGAAACCGGACAAATATCCACGCCAAATCTACATCTCAAGGTCACATGTAGGACGGTTTATACGAAGAAAACGACGTCACCTACCCCAACGCGCGCGTACGTACACACACACACACACACACACACACACACACACACACACACACACACACACACACACACACACACACACACACACGAGACAGGTGTTAACAGAAGGATGGCACCGACACACAGGCCGGAATGGATGGATGTCAAGAGAAGGGTAACACTGACATACAAGGAGAGGCTTGAATGGACAAAAGATGTTAACAGAATGGAGGCAATGACCCACAAGGAAAGGCTGGAATAACCAGGCGTCAACAAAATGGGTGGCACTAATACTTAAGAAAAGGCTGCAATGGACAGGTATCACCAGACTGGTGGCACTGACACATAGGTAGAAGCTGGAAAGAGGACGAGAAGCGAGGGACTCAACACGAGAGAGTGGTGGCGGTGGGTCACTGAACTCTTCGCCGTACCCTTCCTCTAACATACTCCAGAGTAGAGTTTGTCTCCAGATTAGCGAACGGAGGATCGAGATTCCAACACTTCCGCTGAATAATTCACACAGGTTTAGAGCTTCATGTAAACAAAGAACATCTAGTGCAACATCCCTGAGAGGAGTACCACAGCATCCTTGAGAAACATTATCATAGAATCTTAGAGCATCCTTAAGAACATCTTACAAAGCATACTAGAGAAAGAGCTTCTTACACAGTACACTTAAGAAAGCATTTTACATATCCATACTTAAGAAAGAGCATCTTATACGTCATCCTTGACAGATCTTACACAGCATCCTTGAAAGAACATCTAACACAGCTTCCTTGACAGAGCATCTAACAAAGCATCCTTGACAGATCTTACACAGCATCCTTGACAATCTTACACAGCATCCTTGACAGATCTTACACAGCATCCTTGACAGAACATCTTACACAGCATCCTTGACAGAGCATCTTACACAGCATCCTTGAGAAAGAGACAGCACTTACAAATCACTCCTGAGAAACGGGTTCATTCATACCTTCCAGCAAAATACCACCCCTTCCCCTTTACCTCCCTCCCCAATCACCTTCTCCTCCCCTAACCCCCGTGTGAAGACGTAGCATGAAGGCAAGTAGCGTCTCGCTGTCAACCCCCACTTGACAATGGTACACCCATCTGCCACAGTGATACACCTCCCTGCCAGTGGATGTAAACACCCACAAACCAAACAACGCAAATTAAAACTAAATAAATTACTACCACAAGCACCCCAATAATGAAAGAATAAATACAATTTTATAAAATGTTCAAAACTCTGAGCATCTTTCAAAAAGCTCATCCACACTAACATCCACAACTAAAAGTTCACCGAGGTCTCGGCACACACACTGGTAATTAAAAATGAAAAATGTTATGCCAAATTTTTTAAGAGGTTAGAGTCGAGAAAGCACTGTCAAAATATGAAGAGTCACAGGTGCGTGACCAGACAGCAGCAGTAGGATGGGTGAAATGCGTGCTATTGACAAATATGACGACACACAAGTTGCAGAATAAGCCTTTATTGTGACGTTTCGCAGTGTCGAGATTTACACAGAGCAAGTGTTATCCCAATTAAAGCTTGTTTATCAACCTTACCCTTATAGAATACCCTTAAAGAGGATCATCCTTATAGAAAGCGGGTTAACGCTTCCGTCCTGCTTAACCAGGTATTGTATTGCTTGACACACCGAGTCTGGCACTTCTACGTGATATATCAACGGATAGGGGGGGGGGTAAAAATGGTCAGTGGGCCGATAGTCTCTTAGAAAAATTGCTAGATATATCAGACTTCTCAACGCCAACCGTCCACTCATCAGGACACCAACATAGCTTTAAGACGAGGTATGATAAAGCTCATGAAGCAGGGAGAGAGAGGACCTAGTAGCGGTCAGTGAAGAGGCGGGGCCAGGAGCTAAGTCTCGACCCCTGAAACCACAATTAGGCGAGTACAATTAGTTGAGTACAGCTCCACGTCCTGGTGTGGAAGTGAGACGAGTCAACCTCTCCTGGATTCTCTAGGTTACATTATACGCATTCAGCGCCAGGGCTAGAAAGTAGAAACTGGTCCTACCATAACCAGCAATCAAGAGTAAAGTAGCAAGACTAGCGTGTTCTTCCGCGGTGAGCACCTAAGATTCAACCAGTAGTGGAAAAGGAGAGTACCAGAAACAGAAGAAATTACGGAATGATAAAGATAAGAGGAAAGGAGGGTAGGAAAAAAACAGGGAGGAGGAAAGGAGAAACACAGGAGGAAGTAGATAATGGTAAATATGAGAGGACGGAGAATCACGACGGAAAGAGGGAAGGTGATACAAGAGGACGGGGAAGGAGAAACACAAGAATGACAAACATGAAAGGAAAAACATATCAGAGGGGAGGAAAAAAGGAGGAAGTAAAAACAGAGGAAGGAGGGAAAAGACAATGGAGGAAAGAGGGAAATAACAAAGGAAGCAGAAAAACTGAAGGAAAGAGGGTAGAAGGAGAAACGAGAAAGAGGGAAGGTGAAACATAAAAGGGAGAATATGAGACAAAGAGGAAGGAAGGGAAGGACTCAGAGAGGCAGGCAGTTGGAGGGCAACAGACAGACAGGCAGGAAGGACGATAGACAGACTTAACCAGCACAGAGGATGAAGGTAATGCGCACAAACTAGACACACAAACGAGACAGTGTTGTGTGGCTGTGGTGAACGTGTTGTTGTGTCGATGGTGTGTATTGAGTGTTCCTAGTGGCATATGGCACCTATGATGTCACTTGGCACTGCTCGACGGAAGCCTTGCCTCTCAAAGAGCTGTAAGAAGCGTGGGCTTGGCACCGCTGACGTCACAATACGATAAGGAAGCAATCTGCACACTTCCTTACACCTGTTAGCACTTCGGAGTCTTTTTCTTAGTGTCACAACACTCGTGTACATCATGTAATACTTACTGTACTTCTGAGCTTACTATAATATCAGTGTCACTGTTATTGTAATCATTACTGATCATTTTTTTAACATAATTATCATTTAATATAAGGTTGATTCTGATTACCACCAAGGCAAAGTCGAAGATTTAATTAAATATTCGCCCCGAGGGACGAGTTTATAAGACAACACAGCTCACCCTGTGAGTGAATGTATCATCATAAAGACAGTGCAGTTCAGCTCAATTAACTTAACACGCTATTGATGAAGCAACTTGCCTGTAGTAATATTTAGGTAACACTACTTTAACAAAGAGGAAAACACTTTCACCATCATTCTATCTCTAGCTGACTTTCAGGAAAGGTACACACACTGTCCGGCGATGATTCACCAAACACTAACTTCCCTATCCGAAATTCGAAGTAAGGCACGAAGTAACAGCATGTTAAATCCCAAATAAGCCTTCACCTCAGTTGCCATCTAAGACGCTCACACACACTCTTACCACTCTACACTCCTTAAGCCCACCTTCCTTCTAACCCTTCCTGGGACGTTCCCTTCACCACCTTCTATCCACCAAATGTAATACTCCCTCTTAAGAGAATTTTAGCTTTAAATGTTGCTTACGCGCGTATTAAAAAAAAACCGCTAAAAGGCTTAAGAACACGGGTCAATGGCAAACAAAATATAATATCGATGTGAGACAATATAATACACGGGGAGGAGACTATTTCAATTTACCACTAAGGCTTGGGTTATATTGTCTCCGTGTGTGTATATATTTAAGTAAGATTAGGACCAGAGTTTTATATACAAGTGAATATGACACCTCACCCTCACCACTGTTTGGGTATCGAATTCCTCTACCAGTAAATTAATACAGTGGCATAAATCCCGCTGAAGCAGCAACACTGGGCTTTACATATGAGAGTGTGGGAGGGTAAAAGGAGGTTATGAAAGACCCTCCAAAACCCTTCTACAGTACCTGAAGGGCTGTGAGGTGTTGTATATACCCTTTAGAATCGGTGACAAGGAGGAATTTACCTCGAGTTTTTTACTTACACCTAGACACAGACATATAGACAGATTAATCTGTCGGGGTTTCGATTGCACATCTGGTATACTAGTATACATACTACCCTAGTATACATACGACTGACCGACTGTGTGTCTGTGTCTCTCTCTTATAACCAGTCAAAGTCCTGTCCACACTATTAATCTTGTAACTAACTTCTGTAGCTGCATCAGCACTTCGGATGGCAAGCGTAATTGATATACGGTTGTCAGCCATTTAAAAAAAAAAAGGTGTACATCAAATTAATAATTTTAATAACATCCGGTTAAAAATGAAGGTTGTGAGCAGCAGGCAGCAACAGCCTGAATGATCAAGCAGTTAACAGGGAAGTTTGGTGTGAAGCTACGGTATGCTGCAAGAAAACAGTGGATGTGACTGATACGTGAAGACACAAAACAGCCCAAGCTTGTATTAAAACGATGTTTCGCTCATTACTTGACAAAGCCTCAAGTGAAATGTTGTTATAATAAAGGCTTTTGCAGTTTTGTGTCTTCCTCCGAGAGTAATAGTCTGGAAACTGATAACCTTGTCGGTATTAGGGCGCCTGATTTACGTTGCCAGCTCCAGCTGTATACCAACGCTGCGATAATTCTTGTAACTAGAAAGACCAGACAACATGCCTGGCTATACACTCTTACACCATCCTTAGACACTACTCGGTACTGATCCACTGCTTTTTATATGGGGTGGAAACCCTTCCTTCACACCTTCTCAATTAATGTTGGTACTTAGTGGACCAGTAATACAGCAGAAGGCCTAAATGCTCTACTGAGACCGACTGATATTGTAAGCCAGGCTTAGGCTTGGTTACAAGTACTTCTGACAGTGGCAGACACAAACCGACTGATGTTGTAATAGCCAGGCTTAGGCTTGGTTACAAGTACTTTTCGACATTTGTCATAACACATGACAGACTCACGCCAAGAGAAATTTTCATTCTTCTGACAAACCACCACCACGCCTGCCAACTACGCAATCTTTTACTATCAGTCACCACTATCACTATAACTACTACCACACTGACATACTCACCATCACAATTACCTACACACCATCACCTCAGATCACCACCATTATCAGCACACCACGTAAACAATATCACATTTTACCACCATCACACTAATATAGTCAGCACATCACTCCCATCCCCCATTATAAGTCTGTTGTCGGGTTCAATGTCATAAACAACTTTAATGAGAAACTTTCTTCACTTCTTGAGGCTAAATATTTACCCATCTTGAGCTTAGTCTGAATCATTGTATTCCAGTTTACATTCCTGCAAATCACTCTAGCGGGTAATTCCTCACTAAGCTCTCTTTATTGACCTATATCACCTACCCACTTAAATTCTGTGACATACCAGTGACCGGCTTCCAGAGTTTTTCCTACGCTATGTCCCTTCCGAGGCCAGATTTCTTTGGCTTCCTCCTTAACTAAATAAGACTCAATGTCTATTGTGTTTCATGAAGCAATGAAACCGCGTGGGTCATTAATTCAAAAATTACATAAACAAAAAGTCTTAGAATTCCCTCGAGGTCCCTACAGCTATCTCAGCAATTATATAAAAGAACGACTAACACAAAGTTCGAAACTGTGTGTAAACTAAATTTGTCACATGCAACACCATGCCACAATTTTGAGATGAAATTTTAAACAATGTTTTGATTTATCCTGGACCAAAGGCAAGGGTGTGTAGCCTCGTGTCACAGTAATGATTCATGTTGAAACAGGACTAAATACCAACGATCCACAAAGAACATACCAATAAATGGGACTCAAAATTCAAATGCGCGCGCGCGCGCGTGTGTGTGTGTGTGTGTGTGTGTGTGTGTGTGTTAGTTAGTTACCATTTTGTCCTAGGCACATGTCAATTAGACACTAGGCCTGTTGTATATATGTGTGTGTGTATGTGTATGTAAGGAAACACTTCGAAATGTTTCTGCCCCACCGGGAATTGAACCCGGCCCCTCCGTGCGTGAAGCAAGAGCTTTACCCACTTGTGTGTGTGTGTGTACCCTAATCCAACTAAATATATTTAATTGGATTAGGCTAAATTAAATTGTACTTGTTATAAGACGAAATTTTTAAAAGACTTAATTCTAAATGAGTTCTTGCTAACTGACCAATTTTACCTATTTGACACACACACACACAATATATATATATATATATATATATATATATATATATATATATATATATATATATATATATATATATATATATATATATATATTCTTTCTTTCAACACGTCGGTCGTTTCCCACCGAAGTGGGGTGGCCGAAAAGGGAAAACGAAAGTTTCTCCTTTTACATTTAGTAATATATACAGGAGAAGGGGATACTAGCCCCTTGCTCCCGGCATTTTAGTCGCCTCTTACGACACGCATGGTTTACGGAGGAAGAATTCTGTTCCATTTCCCCCATGGAGATAAGAGGAAATAAGAACAAGAACTAGTAAGAAAATAGAAGAAAACCCAGAGGGTGTTATATATATATATATATATATATATATATATATATATATATATATATATATATATATATATATATATATATATATGCTTGTACATGAATGTGTAGTGTGACCTAAGTGTAAGTAGAAGTAACAAGACATACATGAAATCTTGCATGTTTATGAGACAGAAAAAGACACCATATATATATATATATATATATATATATATATATATATATATATATATATATATATATATATATATATATATATATATAATGTGCACATAGCATGGATAGAACAGAAATTACATTGGTCTTCCTTACCTTTGTTTTAATTCTGAATATTTTACTGTATTGTTTCTTGATCCTGATGTTGGGAAGGCGACGCCCACCGAGGCCTGGAGTGGTGGGTGTGGTGGTTGAGGTGGGAGAGGTGGGTGTGGTGGGAGAGGTAGGTGTGGTGGGAGAGGTGGGCGTGGTGGGAGAAGTGGGCGTGGTGGGAGAAGTGGGCGTTGTGGGAGAAGTGGGCGTGGTGGGGGAGATGGGCGTGGTGGGCGTGGTGGGAGAGGTGGGCGTGGTGGGAGAGGTGGGCGTGGTAGGAGAGGGTGGTGGTTGGTGGTGGTGGTGGTGTTGGTCCTGGATCTCAGCAGTGGGCGAGGTTGGGTCCGGGGGTGAGGGCGGCACGGGCGTGGAGGGCGACGAGGGAGGCGTGTCGAGGGAGGTGGTGGGGCGCCTCCTGTTGGTAGTGGGCGTGTCCTGAAGCTCCACCACTTCCAATGTATCCATCATGGCTGCCACCACAAACAACCACTCCTCTGGTAACTTTGTTTCTACTCACTTCCAAGCTCTCTCTACACTACAACACACCACACTCCAGTGAAGACAAGTCTCCCTACACCACACTCCAGCGAGGAAGTACCTCCACTACACTTCAGCCCGGAAAACCGTCTATAACAGTCAAACGAGGAGAACCCTCCACTAGACCACACTCCAGCAAGGAAAGACCTCCACTACACTCCAGGGAGGCAGATCCTGCACGAGACCTCCACTACACTCCAGGGAGGCAGATCCTGCACGAGACCACTACACTCCAGGGAGGCAGATCCTGCACGAGACCTCCACTACACTCCAGGGAGGCAGATCCTGCACGAGACCACTACACTCCAGGGAGGCAGATCCTGCACGATACCTCCACTACACTCCAGGGAGGCAGATCCTGCACGAGACCTCCACTACACTCCAGGGAGGCAGATCCTGCACGAGACCTCCACTACACTCCAGGGAGGCAGATCCTGCACGAGACCTCCACTACACTCCAGGGAGGCAGATCCTGCACGAGAACACCACTACACTCCAGGAGGCAGATCCTGCACGAGACCTCCACTACACTCCAGGAGGCAGATCCTGCACGAGACCTCCACTACACTCCAGGAGGCAGATCCTGCACGAGACCTCCACTACACTCCAGGGAGGCAGATCCTGCACGAGACCTCCACTACACTCCAGGGAGGCAGATCCTGCACGAGACCTCCACTACACTCCAGGGAGGCAGATCCTGCACGAGACCTCCACTACACTCCAAGGAGGCAGAACTTGCACAGAGACCGAGTCGAGCTCCACACTGGTGCCTTGACACGCAAGACACTGCTTCAAAGACTCGCTATGTTACAAACTTTCACTTCTAACACTTCCCACACCACTTGTGTACACACTTTACGGCGTCTATCTCCCATGTATTTCCTGTTACCTTGTACCTCCTTCAGCTCAAACCAGAAGGTCACTTTTACACTATTGTCACTTCGGCTACACCTCCTCCTTGACGGAGCACTTTTTTTGTCACCACTACACAAGGGGAATCTGAAGGGGAATTTCTTTCACGATTACAACACTTGTTAAACAGTTTACATTAATTAACGTCAGTGTATCACTTTAGCTATGAACGTCAAATGAGTGACGATGGGTCCCCGATTTTCTGTCCGTGTTTTCAAAACGTACTATTGCCACTATGTATTACTGCATTTACTTATGTTGTATTATAATTGATTATATCTGTTTATAAACGATAACCTAACAAACCCAGCCTAAATAATATCAAAGAAACCGACGTTTGCTTCAGGAGGACGGGTTGATATACGACGCCAAATTGTTCTCGCGTCTCATAAAAGTCGTGGTAATTTGCATACATAAACACTATCACAGGAAAGAGAAAAGAACTATTTTATTTGGGGGATTTCTGATTAAACGTAATTTTCCTTTTTGCAAGCCACGATATTGCGGTTTTTATCCAAGCATTGTTCTTATAGTTAAGGCCCCCGTCCCAATATTTGTTATCTGTATTTAGACACTCAAAGAACCTTTCTCAGTACCTCCACTAAGTGATGTATGAACAATTGTCTTTGATCATGTTATTTTTAGTTAACAAGAAGTAGCATTTAGCATGTTGGTATACCATACTGTTTCCTTCTGCCCAACATATCACAACCATCTAACCCACCACACACGGCCACCAGTCACTATAAACACCAACAATCTCCTACAGGAGGCCATCACACCTGCAGTGTTCGTCAAAAACACGCACACAATTTCAAGTCAGCAGTGTCCTCGCCAAGAACACTAAACTATCAGTCTTAATGTAATCGAGGCTTTCTCTCAATGCCAACTGTCAACACTAAAAGTGAACTCCATGCGAAAACAGGGTTTTGCTATCAAAACAGCTGTACTACAATGTAAACAAATACTCTGTAAATGCAAGCATGGTTACTCCCTATCTGCTGGACTGTCCAAGGTGTTTATAGCATGCTTCAAGTTACTACACAACGCCCCAGTGACCGCATAGTCGACAATGTGATAGTATTGATCTTACTATTTTGTAAGATAAAGCATCAAGGCTAGCCGGTCGCGCCCCAAACAGGTTACTAATTATGTCATTATTTTGTAAGGTACAACATTTAGGCTAGCCAATAGCACATCAAGTTAGTTATTAGTTAATATCTTGTAAAATAAAATAGCTAGGGTAACTATTGCCACGTCAAAAACTATCGTTTACTAGTACAACTGAGGATTATTATAATTATTTTCAACCATAAGCGCTAAATTCGCAAGGATCATTTCAAAACTTAAACTCACCTAAGGTATACCTTAGATACCTATTTACTGCTAAATGAAGCAGGCCAAGAGATGTAAGGAAACATACCCAACGTCTCCACCCACCCTAAGATCGAACCAGGTCTTCGGCAGTGAGCCAAAGACGCTACCACTGAGCTAAGAGCCACCTATTTGCAAACCGTACAAAGAGGGTATATTAAGGCTGGTGAATGGCTCTTGCTGCAAGGAATTTCAGCTACCTCCGTTTCCTAGGATCAAACCTAATTACTTCCCATTCCGCAGGTGCTGTATATTCCCATGAATATAATACCCTTCCTAAAAGTGCTGAGACCTACTCGTGTAATCAGGATACTTATGAATCAATATTACTCAACTTAGAAAGTATAAGAGTGAAATCTAGTGCTCTGAAACGTTCTGAATGTATGATACACTGGTCTTACAACACAAACTGGGCATTTAATGCTCGTATGATTCATTAGTACTCCCATGCTGTCTCCAGCACTAATATATACGATTACTGAAAGCATTGCTTAAATAATACATTGCCAAGCTTTAAGAACACACGTCACAACACTCTTGCAAGAACATAACAAATTTACATATTGGAAATAACAAATAGGCAGCTGTTACATGGAGACATGTTTACATGTTCTTGTGTTATATTCTATTGTTAGAAAAACATATTTTGGTTAATATACGTTAATCTAAAAAAACGTGAATAAGTGAAAACGATTTAATTTCACGTAGAAAAAAATTCACGTGATCTCAGAGAGAAAGCCTGAAAAAATACAAATGATCTCTTAGTTACTTCGTGCCGCCAGAGTGACAGTCTATTATGCACCCAAAGCTCATCCTGTAAGCAATTGCACAAAAGACAGGATTCCAGAGGTCACACTGCGTCTTTGTGGGACCCCACTTGGCCATAGTTACATCTTAATCGTATTGCAGTCTTGATATATTACAATATTATCGTATGATCTTAGGATATGAGAGATCCGATTAATCGTGTTTGGCATCCTTCACAGATGAAGAATTAGACATGAGCAACATCTGGGTATCTTTATTTGTAGACGTTTCGCCATCCAGTGACCTTATATAAAGCCACTGGATGACGAAACGTCTACAAATAATGATAATCAGATGTTGCACATGTGTCAAATTCTTTATCTTGTCGGTATTATTATTCATATACAATATCTATCACAGAGGTTCTTGGCTGTATTATATATTATTCATATACAATATCTCGCAGAGGTTGATGCCTCCGCGACTCAACGCTATTGTCTGCCTAACAGTTAAAAAATGTAAAATGCGATTTGTTTATTTTTAATAATCCTTATATAAATTATCTTAATACATAAACTATGAATTTTTTTTATTGTTGCAAATGATAAATTGTAACATGAAGTCTCAACAGCTTAGTTAAAAAATTATTTAGCCTTTGCTGATACTGTAGTTCAAAAAATTGCAACCAAACTAGTAACTTTTGCTATTAGTATTATTAACTGATGCTAAATTGGTTGTTTTATTAAGCTTTAATTCTCTTAATTACCCAAGGGTCATTAAGGCTGCATGTCAAATACACGACCAGTCAAGGATACTTTAATCCTTAATATAGGGATTAAACTAAACTAATAGATATACTCCACTGCTGCTCTCTGCGCACGCTCTTCAAGAGAGATTTCTCAGAATATAAACAGACTATTTGTTGTTAAGAGATGTAAACAGAGGTTAAACTGTGTGCAAATGTATGTCATTTAGGATGACCTCATTTAAACGAATATTAAGCACAAAAATAAGAGAAGTGGTATCAATTTCTGAGTGTGGTGTAGACTCACCGCCCCTCTCTAGTGGCGACAATACTGATCGAATCATCTTATGAGGAAGACCCATGTCACTTTTCTGTCTTACTAATAAAAAAATCAATTTATACTTTAAGCCCTATTTTAGAGATTAAAGTATTCCTGACTGGTGTTGTGCAGGTACTTTGTAGCCTTAATGACTCTCGTGTAGTCGACAGATTTTAAAAGCTAACCAAATAACCAAGATCCCTCTTGCTCCCACCCCACTATAATAACCCCAGACACAGACTTAAGGCTAAGCCTTGAGCATTTTACAAGAAGTACTTCCTGCATAGTTGCCAAAGCCGCCAGATTCTTCTGCCCTGGCCCACAATGGTACCAAGGTCATGCTTACGTCCATCCACGTACATGCACTGCCACACGTAAACAATGAGAAAATCTTCCTCCACACAACTTTGTAGCTCAGTATTTAGAGCGTCGGACGTTCACAAATTTGATGCCCAGTAAAAGGCAAGTCGTATGGGCAGGTCTCCCTACATTTGCTGCCCCTGTTCAAATATCTAACGGTAATTAGGTACCTGGGCATTAGTCAAATGTTGTGGATGGCATCCTGATTAAAAGGTTGATAGCGATGATAGATGATGATAATGGATGACGATAATGGATGACGATAATGGTGGAATGAAAACGAAACATGGTAACTGAAAATAGGTTTCCTCACACAATCGTAAATACAAGAAACAGATCACGCCAGATAACAAAATTAAGATGAGCCAAAGAATTTCAAACTTAACTAGGTAAGTAAATACAAATACGAAAGAGAGCATACATAAACATGCTTGTGTGTTTACACAAGCATGTGCACCCCCACTTTACCCAATTCTTCATTTGTAGTTTGCAACTAAGCAATCGAGTTAATTGAGGAAGTCAGAGATGCACGCGCTTAAATCCTGAATGTGTTGTCAGGAAACTATCATACGTTGAAAATTAAACGTTCCTATAATAGGCTACGGTTAACGAAAAAACTTCATCCCAGAAGCCTGCTCAAGTGCCATTACCGAACGAATGCACTTACAATATTATACTTACATAATTGTACGATTTCCGGGGTGTTCGTTAACCGAGGGTCCACTGTATATTACTATCACCACTGTCTCCGCGAAAGCCAAGTTAGGTTGCGGGCATTAAATTTAAAGTAACTTTAGGTAGGAATGTGCGTCTATTTCTCAACGACCTGCGATAAAAAATATTGTCATGGCTCCTAAACTGTTAATTATTATTGATGAGGAAATATTACTGAAATAAGAACTATTACGGAACACAGGAAAGTAGAGAAGTACATAAAAAATGTAAGACGTTTGTAAGATTTATCTGTCATCTTACGTCGTTACAGGACAAAGAAAAAACAAAAAATACCACCAGAGAACAAAACGTTTCACAGACTTCCGTTTCCCATTCATATGACAAGGTAGAACCTTCCTGGAGAGTTGCCGTCTACCACTAAGTTGTTTTAACCTAAATTTTCCTACAGTTAAGTATACTTAACCCACAACCAAATTACATAAAAGGGTAGAGGAACGTCTATCAGTAGAGGATACAACGTCATCACTTAAAGCATAAAAGGCACAATACCGTGACTGGAACAATGGGATGGAATGTGAAGGACCTGCCTAGTATGGGCCAACAGGCCTGCTGCAGTGTTCTTCCTTTCTTATGTTCTTACATGGGAGACAAACTTATGACGACGTTTCGGTCCGACTTGGACCATTAATTAGTGACTACTTAATTGTGCAAGTCGGACCGAAACATAGTAATAAAGTTTGATTCCTATGTGCGGGTTATTTATGTATCGTTGGAAACCGTATACTGTTTGTATGTGAGGAGGATGTGTATGTTGCAGCAGCTTACACGGTTAACACCTAAAACATTTCGTTACACACGTTTGACGAAATTAAGACATTATTTTTACAATGGTCCTGAGAGCACACACTTGTTATGGCTACATAAAAGCACATTTGAGAGTTTAACCTAGGATAACACAATGAGCCAGATTGATGGCAGAGGTAACTGCTGCAATATGAGGGGTGGTTAAGAAGTGGAAAGATGCGATTAAGGAAGCGGTGGAAACAAGTTCCATACACAGTTTTAAGATCAGGTATGATAAGGCACACCAAGTCCGAAATAACGTTTGACAGTTCGTGAATAATTGAGAGGCGGGGGCCAGGGAAAGCAGCTCCTCAACCCAGGCAGCCACCAACAGGCGAATACAGTAATAAAACAAAGACTAGCACTGGCACTAGATTAAAAAAAAAATGTGCCTAATTTAAACAAGACTAAATGAACTCTCACTACAAAATTTCTTATGAATGGGTAAGATGAATACGTGACGTCTTTATCATATGTACCACAGTTGCAAGCGTAAACAATGACTTCCAAAAAATGCTCTTCCCCTCCCTGACTGGTATCGGTGAAAATCCTGAGATTTAAGCATGAAAACCACCCCAACAGCACGCAGTTGCGTATGTATGTCTTACGTGAAGGAAGTATGTTGTGGGTGCGTGAAACGTAACGCCACTGACACATCCTTCTAAGATGTTACTCTTTCGTGGTTTTACATTATATATAAACGTAAAAGCAGTGAATGCACCGTGTCTTATAATCAATACGGGAAGATCTAAATCCGTAGGTGTCATACAACACCTGGAAAATGAAAAGACAATTAGAGAGTAGCTCTAATTCCTCGAATCAAGACTCCTTTACCAGGAGAGATCGAAGAGGCTGAAAACGAGAGTAACAGTGAACAATGTGCTAATGGTGACACTGTTCAAATCGCTTTTGCTCTATCGCTTAGAGCCTTAGACTATTGTTCAGTGATGATAGCTCCATTCAAGGCAAGCGAGAGAGATCAAAGTTGGAGTAGATTCAAACGTCATTTACGGACCCGCATTAAGCCAATAAAGCATTTCAATTACTAGGAACGCCTCAGTCTTAAATATGTAATGGCTGGAGCGTAGGAGACACAATACTATATGTAGAAGGCACAATAACAAGGTACCTGATTCCCTCTCTTTTTAAGTCGTTCTGTGAACCCTAGGAGTTTAACATTTTATTATGTATATAATAGTAAACTAAACATTGACATATTGGATCGTTTAATACCAGGTACTAAGAGAAGAACACCAAACTTTTATGAAATAGATAAAGAAGAACTTTTATTATATATTATAGTTCTTGACAAAGTTCAAACTGAACGAAACAACGTTGACCGAAAGTTCCTTTTCATTCAGTTTAAAAACATGGGTTTCTAACTAATTTTGGATGCCGAGTTCAAATTTGATAATGCAGTTTCTGTGAAACAGAACATGGTGAACGATTTCACCAAGACAGAGCCATCATGGAGAAGAGATATCAAAGAAACCCGATGATCAGTTTGATGGTCAACTATGAGCACTGTTCAGGACACCCATACTGAACACCAGCAAAAAAGTGAAAACTGTTACGTAAATATGTATGTATGACTATGATAATATATTTTTATGAATACTATATACAATGACTTTACATTAAGAAAGATTAGTTTGTCATTGCACGCACCACACTTAATACCTGTGAATAATATAATACTTATAATTATTAGAAAATATATATCATGTGGTTCTTCAACCTTAAATAACTTAAAACAATTTTTCTTTCTGATCTGGATAAAAAGTAAAATTCTGTTGGCTATTGTAATTAACTGTCTCTTTATCACTATCTTTCGTGTTATCACTAAGTACATCTTAAGCTTTACAGAATCACAGCAATAATGTCTCCACACTACCAAGGCTGCCTCCACATATTGCAACACTGGTACTCGGTATGTCACTGAGGACTCGGCAAGAGCAATAAAAAGACTCTTATTATAATTTTTAACTTTTTTGCCGAATAGCTGAACTGTTCGGGTGAGACTGCAAGCGGTTGCACAAATGAACGGCGTCGCGTCTAATAAGAATACTGCTTACTCACTGCTCATCAAAAATAGCACCAACTCAGTGGGTCACGCAAGTTACATGAATGTTCATGCATGCTATCTAACACCCACGCAGAGATTAAGAGCCCTTCTGGTATCTTGAAGGCAGAAACCAATAGGCAGTGCCCATAACTGCGGCACAGACAGCTATGGGCACTGCCTTTTCCTGGGCCGAGAGAAGGCATCTGAAACTATACCACATAGGCTTATCTAACCGGAGAACCGTGTAAGGATATCAAGATAAACCCTACAATGGATTAAAGAACATCTAAGGGAAAGAGTGATGACGAGCGGAATACTGCATCAACTGTGAGACCACTACTATTCCTGATACTATAGGTAAATGACATGACAGAGGCTATAAAGTCATACGTATCCATGTTGGGAATACTGTAAAGTTATTTTGTAGAAAGGATAAAACAGGAACGGACTCTCAGAGGAGATGGACAGACTGAACAAGCGGTCCAACACGTGACTACTGAGATCAACCTCAGCAAGTGTTATGTGTCGAACATATGACAGATAAAAGAAGGCCACAACTTCAACACAAAAATGGAAGAATGTTTATAAAGGATTCCAACGAGGAGGATCCAGTAGTAAACGTAATACCTAACACAATGCCACATTAAATACATGGACAAACGCTCAGGAAATAATCATTTTTCATTTTTTTGGAATAAGAGTCCTTCACCAGCATCAGGTACTTCATCTCTCCATGAGAAGAGAATATAGCCAGAGGCGCACATCATCAGTACAACCGTCTACACGTGTCGAGGTTGGCCCACATAAGAACTGCCTTCAGGAGCCTCAACAGTGTCATTTGGGGCCCATTGTAAAGTATGTTGCACTAGTATGGAACCCACACATGAACAAGCATCTTTAGAATCGAGATTTTTTTTTATGAGGAAGCATTAAATTCGTAGGGGTCAGGTTGAGTTTGAGGAATGGGAGTCATTCAGGATCGATCTAAGAAAGGGGAGGATAATTCCAGTTTCTTCAATGAAGAACCTTGCTCCGGCATCAAGGCACCTCCTTGAGGGGGGTTCAAATGTAGAGAAAATAAAAAGCTCTGCGATGAAAAATATATATCCGAGCTGAGGAAACTGACCTATGAAGAGAGTCTAAAGAAACCAAACTTGATCTTAGATGACAGGGCAACTAGAGGCGACATGATCACGACGTACAAAGTGAAGATCAGGGGCATGGGGTCAGTGGAAAATTAACTAACCATAAGGAAATTAAAGTATATGTACGATAAAACCCGAAAGTCTAGGGATCTAAAAGTTGCAAGTAGTTACGTGGTAACAATGGTCTCTAAGCTAGATTCTTTTGACAAACATAACGGGTACGATACAAGAAATAACAACAAGAAACAAGACATAAAACAGACTTTCTTTCAAGACTGTGACAGGGGTGCCACTAGCACGTTGAGGGACAACACAATAAGTGTGAGGGGCCCAAGATTGTTCAACTGCCTCCCAGCATACATCAGGGGGATTACCAACAAGCCCCTGGCTGTCTTCAAGCAGGCACTGGACAGGCACCTCAAGTCGGTACCTGATCAGCCGGGCTGTGGTTCGTACGTTGGACTGCGTGCGGCCAGCAGTAACAGCCTGGTTGATCAGGCTCTGGTCCAACAAGAGGCCTGGTCACAGACCGGGCCGCGGGGGCGTTGACCCCTGGAATTCTCTCCAGGTAGACTAAAGCGTATTGAAAGACGACAAATCCTGTGTCCAGTGTCTCTTAGATAGAGTAGCAAAAATAAAGCAGGAATTGGTAGACTGAATTTTGCAACACTAAGAAAACATTCGACACAGCACTACACCCGAGTTTTGTATGCAAACTGAAAATGCAGACATGAGTAACACTGAAGGTGCTATAGTGAATACAGGAATACACGCTGAAGGTAATTGTATCTTACGTATCACTGGTTGCTGTTGTGAAACTAATCAGGAAAAATGAAACTGGAGAGGACATAAGAGACTCCAATAGCTTGAAGAGGCTGAAGACAGTCAGACAAGTGATAAGTGCAAATGTTTGTAAATCTGTTTATTGGGGGGAGGAGGAGGGGGAGGAGGAGGAGGGAGGAGGAGGAGGAGGAGGAGGAGGAGGAGGAGGAGGAGGAGGAGGAGGAGGAGGAGGAGGAGCAGCAGCAGCAGCAGCAGCAGCAGCTCCTCCTCCTCTTCTTCCTCGTCTTCAAACTGCGTGCGTGGTGATACCATCATTCTAAGAACTTACGATATATCTCGCGTTGCCAGACGTAAGCAGTAATTTTTCCTTTGACAATCATCATGTAATTCAGGTTAAGATGTCCCATTAACATGTGCCTCTGCCTTGCTATTTTTTTTTTCGTGTAGGAAAAACAAATCTTTATTATTTTCACTGAGAACTAAACCCATCAGGGTCAAACAGAGCATGAGAGGGTTGGACAGTAATCATATTCAAGGGGAGGGCAGCTCCAATTTCATTGATCAAGAGCACCTCACCAGCATCAGTTCACACACTCGAAAATAAGTCTTGTTCAACTCACAGCGTTGGTATTTTATACCTTTAATCTCCATCAAGGTGTCCATCACCGTTTTTAGCAGTGTACCACCTTAGAGGTCTCAAGACTAATGACGGTAAATTATTACAAGACGATCACCCCACTCTAGATGATCATGTGGATGGCAGATACTGCCCACAAATATGAAAGACACTTCATTCACACTAAACCTTTATTATAGACGTCAATAATAAGGGATTGGTGAGCAGCAAGTGTCCTTCTATAAAGTGTATTGTGTTAGATGTAAAGACGGCTAATTCACAGATCTGAATGGAAGCATTATAAAAGTTCAATAGGGTAAAGTTCGTACAAAGGCAAACAAAGATCATAAGAGACCCAAGTACTGCAGCTCAACCTCCCTGCACACACGAGCACAATTAAAGAGTGGCATATACACACAAGACGTGCGTCAAGTCACTAGTCACACTACTCCAACAAACCGCTTGGAACACTGATCTACCACGCGAGGACCACTTGAGGATATTTCTCACACTCGGATATCCTGTGGGGGCGTGGCAAGCCAGGATAGTGGTGCAGGGCGGCGCCCCTGGTTGATGACTAAAATATTAAATTCATGGGGAAGCGCTAAAACCGTAGGGGGTTATACAACACCTGGAGGAATGGGAGGTAATCACGATCGATCCAAGGAAAGGTATAAGTCGTATTCCTTAAATCAAAGAGCCCTCACCGGCATCGAGGCACGTCCCTTGAAGGAGTTGCAGGCTAGAGATGGTACTTATTACCATTCACGAGGTGTGCGTGCGCGTTCATGCATGCCCATGGTGTGTGCGCCCAAGTACACCTAGTGGTGTTTGCAGAGGACGATTCATAGATCCTGGCACCGTCTACCAAATATTATTGACTGGCGTTACTCTAGATGGCTACCCTTCATGCCTACTCTTGTAACTATGATATTATGGTGTTAACTTCAGCTGTCACCTCATCTAGTTCAGAGCTCATCAACTTTTTGTTCAAGTGAGTCACATTTAAGTTTACTATTTGCAAAGGGGGTCGCACTTCACAAAGTGAAATACTAATATAGACACATTTAATGTCCCTCATTTCAACCACGGTAACCAGTAAAAATTACCACAATATTAACATAATCAGTAAATAATTATATATAAGAAACTTATTTACTGACAATCATGATCGTCGTACGTCGAAACTAATTCAAAATTAATCTTGTTGTGCAGTCTGCAGATCGTTGGTCTGAGGCATCTTGAAGGCCACACAGAATCAGTAGCGCGAGAACCATCTTCAAACACAAACTTACTACCCTTAAAATTCCCCTACAACGGTGAAATTATTTTGGGAGGTATAAAAATAGTTAAAGCATTAACTCGGTAACACAAAAAATATAATAACCTATCCAAAATCTCAACAGCAGCAAGAAAAACAGCGAATTATTTTCCAGCGTGCGACTAACAGCAACAACAGGCATCAGAGAACCAATGCAACAAGTGACAACAGATATCACTGAACCAACACAAGAGGGACAATAAACAACTTACGCAATCATCAGAAATAAAAGAAACCTCTAAGAAAACTGCACGTATCCTGAAGATGTGTGCGTTCGTGTGTATGTACCTAACAGGAACACATGAACCGGATAACACTAAATACCCAAGTCTGCCCACATTATTAAAGAGTGTGAGTGTGTGTACTCACCATTGTACTCCCTAATTGTGGTTTCAGGGGTCGATACTTAGCTCCTGGCCCCGCCTGTGTGTGTGTGTGTTATTGCGGGAACAAACTAGATAACACTAAATAACCCATAGTTACTGATTACACCCTCAGTCATTGCTTCTGCCCCCACACATTATTAAGGCCAGTCAGGTAGAGGTAGCGTGAGGCAAGGTGAGGGAGGAGGGGTGGGGTTTGGAAAGCCGGCCATGTAGGAGTGCTACAAGGGGAGGAAAGGAATCAGATAGAGCCACTAATACGACACACGGATAAAAGTGCCGCTAACACTGGGCACGTTAAGATGATGGAGACGCGAGGAGAGGTGTAGCGACGCCACCTACGGTAAGGACAACACTGATCCTGCCACAGCCAGTCCCCGCCCGGCTGCCTGCCTGCCTGTCTTACTGCTCCCACCACCCGCTCGCTCCAGGTGATAACACCTCCAGGACTCCTACCTCACCCTCACTCTTCTCCATCACAGCTCCCTCCTACTACTACTACTACTCCACTATTGTCTTTCTTCTGTCACAGCTGTCTCCTCTTCCACTCTGCTGCCTCCACCTCTGTCGCCTCCTCCTCCTACTCTGCTGCCCCCCTCCCATATCTACTGCTGCCTCCTGGAGGGGTCAGGACTCAGGAGAAGTGTCTCGACTGTCTCATGCACAAATAGGTGGAGATGTGGTGTAAGGGAAAGTCCCCGCCATGGTCCACTAACACACATCTAGCGGGGAGGCCGACTCCGTCGCCGTCGCCGCCGCCGCTTTGAAGCAGTGTAAACACCGGTGCTTCACAGGGCCAAGAGCAAGGGTTAGACCCCCACAATCAAAAATGGTGAATACACACATTCCAAGAGTGATAGTCAATGCCACACATGCAATCCTAGAGTGGTATAAGCGCCACAACGCAATCTTAGAATAGAAACGAACATTACACACGCAATCCCAGAGTGGTATTCAACAACATAACTCAATCGTAGAAATGTAATGAACACTACGTGCACAATACCAAGAGTGGTAGTAAACGAAGACACGATAAGTTAAGAAGAGCGACACGTACGTGGTCGGAGGCTGGTCCAGCTCTGACTGCTGGTAACACCACACAAGTTCCAGGTGACCCCTTATGTGACGCACACTTCACGGTCACCACAACTAACACAACCACCACCACAGATGATCCCTGAAGTGATGAATACTTCACGGCCACCACCACAAGTAACCCCTGAAGTGGCGTACACTTTACCATCACCACCACAACCAAAACCACGAAAGCCCCCACAGTAATGGTTAGGCTATCGCTCCTGCCTCCCTCCTGCGCTATCTCTACTTGTCCTTCCTCCCACACATCACCCCTCCCCTCCTCTCCCCGCTAACACTCCCTACACCACCTCCAGCATCAACACCTTCACTACCACCTACACCAAAGCTCCACAAGAATGTTTACACTCGCTCCCACCTTCCCTCTCACACTATCTCTACTACAGTAATCCTTCCTCCCACACTCCCCTCCCCCACACACACCATACCCCCAAAACACCACCACGGAAAAAAAATCACATGAAAATCTGTAAGACCCTGGGAGTCAGTCCCTCCAACACACACACGTACGCACGCACAGGCTGGATAAAAGCTAGAGGAGCACGCTGGAATAACGAGGAGAAATGGCTCAAGGAATACTTAACAGGGAGAAAGCACAGTGTGATTGTTCGGGAAGAGGTTAGAATGGGAATATGTGACGAATGGGGTTCCACAAGGATCACTATTTCTTGTACAATTATGTGAATGACATGACAGAAGGGATAGAGTCAGAGGTATCCCTGTTAGCAGACGTTATGAAATTAATGAAAATAAAAACAAGTTAGGATCAGGAAAAACTATAAATAGACTTGGGCAGGCTGCAAGTCTGGTCTGACAAGTGGCTGCAAAAATTCAATCCCAGCAACTACAGTTATGAAGATTTGGGATAGGCAGAGTGCTATAGAAAAAGGACCACTGGGTGAGCACTGTACCGAGCACATCGCCTAAACTGCTGCAGCAAATGAGCGTCTGGCAAAACTAAGACTAGCTTACAGGATCCTAAGAAATTAGTCATTCGCGACACTATACAACATTATCAGGCTCATATTGGAATATGCAGCACCAGTATGTAACCCACACCTTGCCAAGTATGTCAAGAAACTGGAAACAGTGCAGAGGTTTGCACCAAGACTAGTCCTGTAGTTAGGGGTATGTCCTAGGAGGAGAGATTAAGGAGTTAAATCTGATGACATCAGGGGAAACGACTAGGGGTGATATGGTAACAGCGTACAAATACGGAGAGGAATTGAAAGGGTAGACAGGAGGTATACTGTTCGAGAGACGAGACACAGGAACACGAGGGCACAGCTGGAAATTGAAAACGCAGTCACGGAGATATTACGAAGTATTTCTTCGGGCTTATAATCAGAAACTGGAACGACCTGGACAGTGGAGAGGTAGAGGCAAGATACATATATAAAGCAGCTTTAAGAAGTACACAAGGCTCTCGAAGCCAGGGGTGAACCCAGTAGCGGCTAGCGAAGAGGGAACCAAGGAGCTGAGGTTCGATCCCTACAACAACATATAGGTGAGTATACATACACACTTTACAGTTTGAAGATTAGTTATTACGGGACCCATGACGCCAGAAACCAATACTGTAAGCAACTGTCGTGAAGTCAGGAGCTGAGACTCGACCCCCACAAACAACTCGGTGAGTACACACACACAGAGTGATGTAGTGGAGGCAGGATCCATACATAGCATTAAGAAGAGATACGATAAAGCTCATGGAGCAGGAAGTGGACCTAGTGGCGACCAGTGAAGAGGCGGAGCTGTGAATCGACCCCTGTAACCACAAATAGGTAAGAACACACACAGTGTACACACGTGTGTGTGTTTGTACTCGTACACGTACACACACACACACACTCACTCACACACACACACACACACTCTCTCTCTCTCTCTCTCTGGGGTAACAGGTTAAACCAGTAAGGCTTCCCCCCACCACACCTCCACCTCCTCCTCTCGTGATCTTAAAAGGAAACTCCGCTCACAGCTCCACACATCTCATCACCAACACTGGCGGCTCAAACACGGCACAAATAAATAAATAAAAATAATCTTAACGAAGTGATGAGTACGATAAGGCACCTAAATTAATGGGAACGGTTGAAGTCCCTTGATTTGTATTCCCCGGAACGCAGGCGAGAGATACACATGATAATATACACTTAGAAAATCCTAGAGGGATTAGTACCAAACTTGCACACGAAAATCACTCCTATGAAACCAAAAGACTCGGCAGGATATGCAACATTCCCCCAATGAAAAGCAGGGGCGCCACGAGTACACTGAGAGACAACACAATAAGTGTCCGGGGCCCAAGACTGTTCTCAACTGCTTCCCAGCATACATAAGAGGGATTACCAATAGACCTCTGGCTGTTTTCAAGAAGGCACTGGATAGGCACCTAAACTCAGTACTTGACCAACCGGGTTGTGGTTCGTACGTCAGTTTGCGTGCGGAAAGCAGTAACAGCCTGGCTGATCAGACCCTGATCCACCACGAGGCCTGGTCTCAGACCGAGCCGCGGGGGCGTTGACCCCCGAAACCCTCTCCAGGTATACTCCAGGTATAGAGCCCTCCAAGATTACTAGCCCGCTAAGTCGCTGGCTCATATCCCAGTTACTTAATTAGTTTCACATGTAAACACTACACTCAGAGTCATACATCGCCTGGTAATGAGAGGTAATAAGATATGATCCAAGGAAAAGAAGGGTGGTTCCACTTTCCTGCATAAGATAAGATTGGTTCAGATTTTTAGCCCGGGGAGGGTTAGCCACCCAGGATAACCCAAGAAAGTCAGTGTGTTATCAAGGACTGTCTGTCTTATTTCCATTGGGGTCCTTTAATCTTGTTCCCCAGAATGTGACCCACACCAGTCGCCTAACACCCAGGTACCTACTTACTGCTAGGTGAACAGGGACAGAAAGGTGTAAGGAAACATGCCCAATTTCCACCCATGCCGGGGATTGAACCACGGACAGTGAGGCGAGTGCGCTGCCAACCGAGCCACGGTCCATTCACCTTTATCATGAGCGTCCCTTGAAGGGTCCGATCCATTAAAAATTACATTCATTAATGACGAATTTTCAAAAAATATAGTGTATAATCATAAAGAAGCGGTAATACAAGAACATATATATTTCTAACACAGCTGGGGATGTGCAGGTGTACAAACCTACAAATGATGTCCAACTAAAAAATTTATCTTTTATTCTTTTCTCGAATATTAGTGATTGTTTTACCAGTACAGTGTATAACAAATATTAGTGGTTGTTTTGCCAGTGCACTGAATAACAAAGCAACACACGATGGATATAAAAAGTATAAAATACCGACACGATGGAAAAAAACACAAATGCAGTATAATGAGATCCTTGATCAAGTCACAAACAGATCTGTTTGTGACTTGATCAAGCCCACTGTGTGGGCGAAACGTTGTCAATAAAGGAACACATATTGCATTTTTATTTATTTTTCCAAAGAAGCGCACGCAGGATTCCCAATAGATTTCAAGTTACCTTGGAACATTTCAGAGTGATTGATGAAATAACAATTGTGAAATTAAATAAAAAAAAAGGGCTAGGTAGTTATTTAAGACAGAGTTCAAATGAAATACTGCAAGAATTACTCGATGATAAAGGGATTTGTGAATGCTTACAAATGAATAAGTTATTGCTTATATTGCATTATTCATCTGAGTGGCGTCTGTAGGCACATCTGGGGTGAATCCTGGGGAGGAGACCAGAAAAAGGCCATGATCCTTCCTCCCGTTTTGGGTCCCTGATTTTTTTTGTTTGATAAAAAAAATCTTTTAGATCTGTATTGTTATTAAGCTGTTACTACTACTACAAAATTAATAATTCTTGACATTTAAAATACACGTATTCATTAAAACTTGGCGCCTCAAGGGGCATATCACCTTGCCTGGTAAAATGTTAGGTTAATGCTCTTTTAATCTGGCCTAAAATAAATGTAAGCTTATGAAAAAATATTGTCTAGCTCACTTGCCTTCTCCTGCCTACTGCAAAGGACGCAGATTATTATTATTATTATTATTATTATTATTATAATCAAAAGAAGCGCTAAACCACAAGGGTGGTAAAGGACGCAGAGAAGGGGGGGTCTGTTAATGCCTATAACGGCTACCTTATGGTCAAGATAACAGTCATGTTGGATATCTGATTTATATGGAATCATCCTACCAACATTCATGTCAGTATAGAAGTAAAAAAAAAAGTGACATTTTTTTGACTAAAAAAAAAAAAGTACGTCGTCAGCAATAAGTTTAATTAAAATACTTAATATTCACAATGATCGGAAACCACCTTGGTAGCCATCTTGGATTTCTCAAATTCCTCGAAGGTAAGCGACACATGGTGGATTATCAATCTTGACACCAGGGTTCAATGTCATCTATGAACAATTGTGCACTATAAAATTCCAGGTTCATCTAACTTTCCACCTGACTAGCACACCGTAACAAGTTTGGGTCCGCCTCAAAACTGTTTGTTGGCTAACGTGATCTTCTCTACATTAACACGTTTGTATAACTGAACGGCTGTGCCTCCACCACCTAGCACTCCAGTCTGCTGCACGTGCTTGCTTAACTAACGTTGTAGAGACGCTTCCCCAACGTCTGACACACCTGCCCCTCCAAGGAATTGAACTTCTCTCCTTTCTTGGATGGAACCTTCGATCTTCGGGTGAAAGATTTTGTATACAGTTAGCTTTTATTGCGAACGCTCAGGAACTGCTGTCTTGACTTCAAGTTGCTGCTTAATATAACTCCCAAGTCATTTTCACATTCTGTATGGTCAAGTTCCGTATTATTTATTTTATAAGTGCTAGGGTTATTCACATTCCCGAGCTTTAGGGCTTTGCATCTGTCTACATTGAATTGCATCTGCCACTTTTCTGACCACGACATGAGCTTGTTCTAAAGTATAGAGGCATCTTCCTCTGAATATTATTACTTTGCCAATTTCTGTGTCGTCCTCAAATTTATTCATATCACTTATTCTCTCGTCAAGTTTAGTAAAGAAATTTAAGAACAGAAATAGGCCTAAAACTTATCCTTGTGGGAAGCCACTCGTGACTTATCCCCACTCAGACTGGGAATTTTAAGATTGGAGCAGAAGTTAATCTTTCTTTCAAGGTTTGCAATGCTTTTTCCTGACTGAAGGTCTATAGAGTTGTATAGTATGCCGAGACGTCATACGATAACATGGCCGAGCTGTCGTATCAGTATCATATGTACACTGTTCCCACTTATACAGCTGGTCCCTTTGCGTGTGACGTCACGGTACCCGCTGACGTCAGAGGCTCAGCGCATGTGCACAGCCTCAGATAGGCGGACTGTCTCACTAGCGTTAGACCTACAAGCGAGACAGACGGTGTGGCTGGACTCTCCTTCACTTACTGTAAATATACCGTAACCATCCAACAAGGAGTATCTTTGACCTCCTATATATCTCTCCCAAGACCCACACGACAATGCAAACTATTTCTTTTTGGTTAGGCATGCCTCGATCTATGACAGGACTTTTTCCCCAATACCATGAGCTGCCACTTTCTTTAAAAGTCTTCTGTGTGGTACCAAAAGCTTTACCGAAATCCAAATAAACAATATCGTATTCTTTATCATGATCAACTGTCTCAAAGGCTTTACTGAAAAAGTCAGTAAATTAGTCAGTCAGACAAGAACAACCCCTTGTGAATCCATGTTGACTATCATAAATAAAATTATACTTATCGTGATGGCTTTTTATGTCAGCTATAATTGACTAATCATTTTTTTTACAATTGAAGTCAGGCTTTTTAGGCGGTGATTTAACAGGAATGACTATTATTTCCTTTAAAAATAGGAATTACATAAGCCATCATCTACATCTCGTATAATACACCTATTTGAAGAGATATAAGTATTAGAAAGGTTAGTTAATGATTCACAAAGTTCCATTTTGCACTCTTAAGACCCCATAAAAAAACGTTCATCGGGGCCTGGGGACTTGTTTTGCTTTAATCAATCAACTTGTTTACCATATACGTATATCCCTGGTGACTGTGATGTTACTTAATTTATTTTATTCAGGCCCACTATAATTATTACCGGGATATAGTTTGTATTTTCTCCAGTGAAAACAAAGAAAATAGGACCCAGAAGACCATCTACCCCAGCTGGGATAGAACCCTGAAGGTCATCTACCCCAGCTGGGATAGGACCTTGAAGACCATCTAGCCCGTAATGGTAACTAACAGTTCAAACGGAAGAGTCACAGCTGGATGAAGGACACAGTTTGAATGGTCTGGTTAAGACTTAGTACTGTGATGCAATATTCAACAGCTGGGTTTCAACTTAGCAGTAAAGTGGCCTCAATTCCCTAAGTGGTAGCTTTCTTTAGGACGTTGTATGGGGACACTTGGATACAAATGTGACGTTAATCGGGCTAGTTCGCACGGTTAAAATTGGTTCACAAACGGGTCATGTCTGTGGCGGATGCAGGGTGGATTTGCTGCATCAAATATTACACAAACACCCAGATTCCATTCCCGCACCGTCGCCTTGCTACACTAACAAATATGTGATCGTATCTAGTCCTTCATACGAACACTTGACTAAGTTCACACACACACACACACATTCCCCCCTCACTGCCAACCACTTGGAGCCGCTATTAACCTAAATATTGTACTACCAACACTTGACTGAACTCAAATGTTTTACTGATGCTGATCAACAATTTCTCACACACTGGTCCTTCACTCAACCAAGGACAACCAAGAAAGTTCAGTCCCAGACTACAACGGTCAACCCACGACAACCAATTAACCAGTCAAACTTACATTTTATTCAGAACTTGGCCCAAGTTCAAAACAATTACATAATGTCATTAAATTAAGTTCATCCGAAGTAGTAAAGCTCATCCAAACTACAGTGCTACTTTAGCTCATCCAAACTACAGTGCTACTTTAGCTCATCCAAACTACAGTGCTACTTTAGCTCATCCAAACTAAAGTGCTAATTTAGCTCATCCAAACTACAGTGCTACTTTAGCTCATCCAAACTACAGTGCTACTTTAGCTCATCCAAACTACAGTGCTAATTTAGCTCATCCAAACTACAGTGCTAATTTAGCTCATCCAAACTACAGTGGTAATTTAGTTCATCCAAACTACAGTGCTACTTTAGCTCATCCAAACTACAGTGCTACTTTAGCGCATCCAAACTACAGTGCTACTTTAGCTCATCCAAACTACAGTGCTACTTTAGCTCATCCAAACTACAGTGCTACTTTAGCTCATCCAAACTACAGTGCTACTTTAGCGCATCCAAACTACAGTGCTACTTTAGCTCATCCAAACTACAGTGCTACTTTAGCTCATCCAAACTACAGTGCTACTTTAGCTCATCCAAACTACAGTGCTACTTTAGCTCATCCAAACTACAGTGCTACTTTAGCTCATCCAAACTACAGTGCTACTTTAGCTCATCCAAACTACAGTGCTACTTTAGCTCATCCAAACTACAGTGCTACTTTAGCTCATCCAAACTACAGTGCTACTTTAGCTCATCCAAACTACAGTGCTACTTTAGCTCATCCAAACTACAGTGCTAATTTAGCTCCTCCAAACTAGTGCTAATTTAGCTCATCCAAACTACAGTGCTAATTTAGCTCATCCAAACTAGTGCTAATTTAGATCATCCAAACTACAGTCTCTCCCTCCGATCCCATTGTTCCTCTGCTCTCTCTCTGCCTTCCATCTCCTCTCTCTGCTTTCCATTTCTCTCTCTGCCTTCCATCTCCTCTCTCTGCTTTCCATCTCCTCTCTCTGCCTTCCATCTCCTCTCCCTGCCTTCCATCTCCTCTCCCTGCCTTCCATCCTCCTCTCCCTGCCTTTCCTCCTCTCCCTGCCTTCCATCTCTCCCTGCCTTCCATCTCCTCTCCTGCCTTCCATCTCCTCTCTCTGCCTTCCATCTCCTCTCTGCCTTCCATCTCCTCTCTTCTGCCTTCCATCTCCTCTCTCTGCCTTCCATCTCCTCTCTCTGCTTCCATTCTCTCTCCTGCTCTTCCACTCTCCTCTCTCTCTGTTCCACCCTTCTCTTCTCTTGCCTTCCATCTCTCTCTCGCCTTCCATCTTCTGCCTTCCACTCTCCTTCACTCTGCCTTCCATCTCTCCCTGTTCTTCCTCTTCTCCTTCCATCTCCTCTCTCTGCCTTTCCTCTTCTCTCTGCCTTTCCATCTCCTCTCTCTGCCTTCCATCTCTCCTCTCTCTTCTGCCTTCCATCTCTCTTCTCTTCTCCATCTCTCTCTGCCTTCCATCTCTCTTCTCTGCCTTCCATCTTCTCTCTGCCTTCCATCTCCTCTCTCTGCCTTCCATTCCTTCTGCCTTCCATCTCCTCTCTTCCTTTCCATCTCCTCTCTCTCCTTTCCATCCTCTCTCTGCCTTCCATCTCTCTCTTGCCTTCCATTCTCTCTCTGCCTTCCATCTCTCTCTCTCTGCCTTTCCATCTCTCTCCTGCCTTCCATCTCCTCCTCTCTGTTCCTTCCATCTCCTCTCTCTTGCCTTCCATCTCTCTCTTGCCTTCCATCTCTCTCTCTGCTTCCATCTCTCTTCTTCTGCTTCCATCTCTCCTCTTCTCTGCCTTCCATCTCTCTCTCTGCCTTCCATCTCCTTCTCCTTCATCTCTTCTGCCTTCCATCTCTCCTCTTTCGCTCTTCCATTCTCTCTGCCTTCCATCTCTCTCTGCCTTCCATCTCCTTCTGCCTTTCCATCTCTCTTCTTCTGCTTCCATCTCTCTCTCTGCCTTCCATCTCCTCTCCTGCCTTCCATCTCCTCTCTTGCCTTCCATCTCCTCTCTTCCTCTTGCTTCCATTCTTCTCCATCTCTCTCTGCCTTCCATCTCTCTTACTTCTCTGCCTTCCATCTCTCTCTCTCCTTCCACTCCTCTCTCTGCCTTCCACTTCTCCTTACTCTCTGCCTTCCATCTCTCTCTTGCTTCTCATCTCTCTTCTCCTTCCACTTCTCTCTCTGCCTTCCATCTCCTTCTCTCTGCCTTCCATCTCCTCTCCTTCTGCTTCTTCCATCTTCTGTTCCTCTCCTTCTCTGCCTTCCATCTCCTCTCTGCCTTCCTTTTCCTCTTCTTCTGCCTTCCATCTCCTCTCTGCCTTCCATCTCCTCTCTCTGCCTTCCATTCTCCTCTCTCTTCTTCCATCTCTCTGCCTTCCATTTTCTCTCTCCTGCCTTCCATCTCCTCTCTCTGTCCTTCTTCACTCTCTTCTCTCTCTGCCTTCCATCTCCTCTCTCTGCCTTCCATCTCTCTCCTTCTGCCTCTCTCTCTCCTTCTCTGCCTTCCATCCTCTCTTTCCTCTCTCTTTCCACTTCTTCCTTCCTCTCTCTTCTGCCTTCCACTCCTCTCTCTGCCTTCCACTCTCCTTCTCCTCTTGCTTCATTCCACTTCTCTTCTCTCTTGCCTTCCACTCTCCTTCTCTCCTCTCTCTTCCATCTCTCCTCTCTCCTTGCTTCCATCTCTCTCTCTCTGCCTTCCATCTCTCCTCTTCTGCCTTCCACTCTCTCTCTGCCTTCCACTCTCTCTCTGCCTTCCATCTCTCTCTCTGCTTCCATCTCTCTCTGCTTCCATCTCCTCTCTCTGCCTTTCCATCTCCTCTCTGCCTTCCATCTCTCTCTCTCTCTGCCTTCCATCTCCTCCTTCTGCTTCCACTCTCTCTCGTTTCCATTCTCTCTCTCTTCCATCTTCTCTCTCTCTCTGCTTTCCATCTCTCTTCTTTTCTCTCTTCTCCTCTTCCATCTCTTTCTGCTCCTTCTCTTCTTCCATCTTCTGCTTTCCACTCTCTCTCTGCTTTCCACTCTCCTTCTTCTGCTCTTCCATTCTCTCTCCTGCTCTTCCATCTCTCTTCTGTTTCCATCCTCTCTCTGCTTCTCTCCTCTCTCTGTTCCATCTCTCTTCTTCCACTCTCTCCTGCCTTCCATCTCTCTCTCCTGCCTTCCATCTCCTCTTCCTGCTTTCCATCTCCTCTCTTTGTTCCATCTCTCTTCTTTTCCATCTCTTCTCTGCTTCCATCACTCTTCTTCCACTTTCTCCTGTTTCCATCTCCTTTTCCTTGCCTTCCATTCCTCTCTCCCTTCATCTCTTCTCCTGTCTTTCCATCTTTCCTGTTTCCACTCCTCTTCCCTGCTTCATCTTCTTCCTGCCTTCCACTCTCTCTCTCTGTTTTCCATCTCTCTCTTGCTTTCCACTCTCTTCTGCTTTCCACTCTCTCTCTTCCTCTCTCTGTTTCCATCTCCTCCTTCTTCTGCTTCACTCTCTCTTCTTTCCATTCTCTCTCTGTTTTCCTATCTCTTCTGTTTCCATCTCCTCTTCTGTTTTCCATCTCTCTCTGCCTTCCATCTCCTCTTCTGCTTTCCATCTCTCTCTGCTTCCATCTCTCTCTTCCTTCCATTCTCTTCGTTTCCATCTCTCTTCTGTCTTATCTTCTTCTGCTTTCCATCTCTTCTGTTCTTCCATCTTCTCTTCTTCTCTTTTTCCATCTCTCTCTTCCCTTTCTTTTCTTCTTCTCTTCTCCTGTTTTCCATCCTCTTTTCCTCTTTTCCTCCTTCCTCTCTCCTGCCTTCATCTCTCTCCTGCTTTCATCTCCTCTCCCTGCCTTCCATCTCCTCCCTCCGCCTTCCATCTCTCTCCACCTTCTCTTCCCCCGAATCTTCAGTAAAATATATTCTTAACGATTTTTTAGAAGTTTTTGTAATGGTTAACAGAAAACCACGTATAAAAAAATGGGTATTTTGAGTGCATGCACAACCAACCCACTACTATCTTGAAACAGCAAAAAACTATTTTATTAACTAACGTCCATTTACATTCGTCTTGTCTAGGGATTCACAGCTTTAAACCCATAAAATCTACTACTACCGTACAGTATATTACACATTCATGTTAATATGGAGAAATTTTATAAATACCTTTTCCAGATACCTACTAAAAATGCATTGCTTAAAAAATAATTATTCAAAGACTAGCCTGTTTAGGTAGGTAGATTAGGTAGGTAGCTTATATAGGTAGGTAGGTAGGTAGGTAGGTAGGTAGGTAGGTTAGGTTGGTATATAGGTAGGTTAGGTTTTTACTTAAGTAGGTTAGGTTGGTACGTAAGTAGGTTAGGGTGGTACGTAAGTAGGTTAGGTTAGGTTGGTATGTAAGTAGGTTAGGTTGGTACATAAGTAGGTTAGGTAGGTAGGTAGGGGGTAGGTTAGGTAGGTAGGTAGGGGGTAGGTTAGGTAGGTAGGTAGGGGGTAGGTTAGGTAGGTAGGTAGGGGGTAGGTTAGGTAGGAAATCAGCTGTAATATACAGTTAGGTATGAATACTGGTCAGAGCCCCTGTCCTAAGTCCGAAGGGGGCAGTAAACAAGTACGTACGTCGCCAAGTGAGGAGAGGCTGTATATACAGTTATTTATTTATTTATTTTTAACAAACCAGCCATATCCCACTGAGGCAGGGTGACATAAAAAGAAAAACTTAAGTTTTTCTCTTTAAAATTAGTAATGTACTATACATAAGGGGTTACTAGCCCCTCGCTCTTGACATTTTAGTTGCCTCTTATGACACACATGGCTTTCGGAGGAAGAATTCTGTTCCACTCCCCCCATGGAGAAAATAAATAAACAAACAAATATATATATACATATACAGTGGACCCCCAGATTTCGTCAATAATTCTTTCCAGAAGGCTGTTCGAGTACCGTTACCAAACAAATTTGTTCCCATAAGGACGAATGGAAATTAGACTAGTCCGTTTCAGACCCCCAAAAATACACCTACAAAAGCACTTGCAAAAATACACTTACATAATTGTTCGAGTTGAGAGCAGTACGAAATCCAGGGGTCCACTGTGTGTGTATATATATATACAGTGGTACCCCGGTTTACGATATTTTTTCATTCCAGAATGCTGTTCAAGTGCCATTACCAAACGAATTTATCTCCTTAAGAAATGTTGTAAAATAGACTAGTCCTTTTAGACCCCCAAAATTACACTTACAAAAGCATTTAAAAAAAACTTACATAAAAGGGTGAGTTTGGGGACCATCGTAAACCGGGGTACCACTGTATATACACACACACACACAGTAGGGCCCCACTTTACAGCATTTTGCCTTATGGTGGTAATAATATGGCTCTGGTCCGCATTAAATATCGTACAGCTATGTAGCCCAAGCAGGCTACATCTACCCGGCTACCTACACTTGACTTCCTACAAATAAATACTAGTCACCTCTCATCCAACATTAAGATTACAAATATTTTAAGGTAAGTAATGAATGTAGTGTATGTATTTTACTTTTTATTGTGTTTTCTAATGCCTAGTTCTATTACTAACTTAATATAAGTTAGTGTCTGGCATTTATATGCATTTATAAGTGGAAAAAATGGTGTTCTGCATTCCGGTGGCAGCATGGAACCTAACCTGCTGTATAAGTCGGGCCCTACTGTATATAAAAGATGTAAGCAGTATGTAAGCCTTATGATTAGTCTGACTGAAAAGCATTACATAATTAGCTGCTTTCTTCTGTGTCTATATTTATGTGAAATTATGTATACCTACTGTAACTTCTTTGTAAGGCTAATAAGAAAGAAAAAATGTAATTTTAATTTTAATATGTCAACTGAATACTGCACTTCAACAGAAATAAAACTGTTTGTCAGTTCTGTGCATCAACTTGTGTGGATGTACAATAAAGCAGTTTTCAGAAGCTTCATTTTTTTTGCTTGCTACACTGGCTGTCTTAGGGCACAGCTGCCAAGACTTCAGCTATTTCTGTCACCCTTCCTGGTCCGAGTCTAGACGTTGTTTCAGAGCTCGGGAGATAACCTACAGATTTCTATTTTTCCTTGGCATTACTACTGTACTACTAAAGCTTGTTAAATACGTACAAATTTAAAGACAATATGCAAAATATTACAATAAAATTAGTCATCTCAGCTAGTGATGGCACAATACGTACCAAAATCTTTGCTGATACCGATGTCATCAAAATTAGTTGATGCCCACCAATACCATTACTTTGGCATACCCCTAATCTCAGCATGACATTAACAAATTTAATTTTCTGAGGTAGGTACTGTACCTTATTTTGCAATAAATAAATAATATATATTAGTACTTAATTTCGTACTTAATCCGTTCCAGAAGGTCGGTCTAAATCCGAAACATACGAATACCGAAGTAATATTTCCCATAAAAAATAATGTAAATACAATTAATCCGTTCCAGACACTCAAAAATATTAACAAAAAATACATTTTTAAAGAATAACTATAGCTTTACATACAGAAAACAATGAGAAATAAATATAAAGCACTAATGAAATGGATAAATGAACATTTAAATCACTATTACATACCTTTATTGAAGACTCTTGTTGGCGTATGGAAAAACGCACGGAGGGGAGATTGTTGATTTCGACTTCCCATACATCCTGGCAAACTCAGCTAAACGTATGCCACTTTTGTATTTTTCTACAAGCTCTTTCTTAAATTTTATCGTGTTTCTCACCTTCTTTACCAAAGGGCTGCCAATAGGAACTTTTTGGGCCCATTGTGGCTTACTTCGCAGTCGCACTCAATATGTAGTTAAGCACAAAAAACAATGGATTATTACGAAATGTTTCAGATGAACGCGTGAAGTAATGCTCACATGAAAAGTGACAGAGCCAGACTGAGACATGTACGCATGAGTGGCTGCGTACTGAGCGGGAGGATGCATCTGATACGTACAATTTCCGGGTGGAGGTACGAAATCCGGACCAAAATTTCACACAAAAAAAGTGGTCTAAATCCAAAACGTATGACATTCGGTGCGTATGAAATCCGGAGTTTTGCTGTATATATACTGTGGAACCCCGGTTTTCGTTCTTAATCTGTTCCAGAAGGTCAGTCGAAATCCGAAATGGACGAAAACCGAAGTAATATTTCCCATAAGAAATGTACAGTAAATCCAATTAATCCGTTCCAGACACCCAAAAGTATTAACAAAAAATACATTTTATAGAGAATAACTATAGTTTTACATACAGAAAACAATGACAAATAAATATAAAGCACTAATGAAATGGATAAATGAACATTTAAATCACTTTTACCTTTATTGAAGACTCTTGTTGGCGAATGGAAGACAGCGAGGAGGTGAGAAGGAGAGTTTATTGTTTGGAGACAGGACAAAATACTTCATTATGACACTAATATCAACTCTACGGCTTATTTATCAATCACAATTCATCTAATATGACATAATAAACAATATTAATAACATAGAAACATGATATATACTCTAGAATGAATAAAATAGTATGTCATCACGTATGTGACTAGTTAGTGGCGGCAGCGGCAGCTGCCATTCCTTCTGCTGACTACATATCTTCCCATTATTATAAGAGAAAACGGAAATATAAAATATTGTATAAAAACATAAAAGAGAAAGTAAATAAATAAAGTGGTTATTGTATGTATACTATAGTACACACTTACCTTGGAGGAGATACTGGCAGAGGTTTAGGGTGGTGGAAGATAGTGCAGGGCGGCGTATGTTGTTAGTGGCTCTATAAACCTCCAACAACATTGGAGGAGTTAAGTTTCGTGTTGTCCTTTTTCTATCGCTTAATCACTTAACTTACTTGCTACACTCTTAATGCTACACTTTATTGCTGGCTGGCACTATAGCCTTTATCAACTTTAGTATCGTACATATCGTAGAATCACTGAAGAATTCTAGCGTGTTTCTCGCCTTCTTCATCTGAACTTTCTTTGGCCCCATGGTGGCTTATTTGGCAGTCACAAGCACAAAAAACAATGGATTATTACGAAATGTTTTGGAGTAATGCTCACTGAATGAATATATATACAGTGGTACCTCGGTTAACGATAATTTTTCATTCCAGAATCCTGTTCAAGTGCCATTACCAAACTAATTTATCCCCATTAGGAATAATGTAAAATAGACTAGTCCTTTTAGACCCCCAAAAATACACTTACAAAAGCATTTAAAAAAATAAACTTACATAAAAGGGTGAGTTTGGGGACCATCGTTAATCGAGGTACCAGCACGGTTTCAGGGACAGGAAATCCTGTGTCACAAACCTACTGGAGTGCTATGACAGAGTGACAGCAGTAAGACAAGAGAGAGACGGATGGGTAGATTGCATTTTCTTGGACTGTAAGAAGGCGTATGACACAGTTCCACACAAGAGATTAGTGCAAAAGCTGGAGGACCAGGCAGGGATAACAGGGAAGGCACTGCGATGGATCAGAGAATACTTCTCAGGAAGACAACAGCAAGTCATGGTACATGGCAAGGTGTCAGAGTGGGCGCATGTGACAAGCGTTGCTCCACAGGGGTCAGTCTTAGGACCGGTGCTGTTTCTGGTATTTGTGAACATGACAGAAGGAATAGACTCAGAAGTGTCCCTGTTTGCAGATGATGTGAAGTTGATGAGAAGAATTCAATCGGACGAGGACCAGGCAGAACTACAAAGGGATCTGGACAGGCTGCAAGCCTGGTCCAGCAACTGGCTCTGGGAGTTCAACCCCACCAAGTGCAAAGTCATGAAAATTGGGGAAGGGCAAAAAAGACCACAAACGGAGTACAGTGGTCCCTCGGTTTTCGTGCATCTCCAAACTCGAACATTTATGTAAGTGTATTTTCTTAAGTGCTGTTGCAAGTGTATTTTTGGGGGTCTGAAATAGACTAACCTACGTGACATTATTTCTTAAGGAAGTAAATTCGTTCGGTAATGGCACTTGAGCAGCATTCAGGAACGAATTTTCGGCAAAAACCGAGGGACCACTGTACAATCTAGGGGGCCAGAGACTACAAACCTCACTCAAGGAAAAGGATCATGGGGTGAGTATAACACCGGGCACATCTCCTGAGGCACACATCAACCAAATAACTGATACAGCATAGGGGCACCTAGCAAACCTAAGAACAGCATTCCAACACCTTAATAAGGAATTATTCGGGACCCTGTACACTGTGTATGTGAGGCCTATATTGGAGTATGCAGCACCAGTTTAGAACCCACACCTAGCAAAGCATGTAAGGAAACTAGAGAAAGTGCAAAGGTTTGCAACAAGACTAGTCCTGGAGCTAAGGGGCATGCCCTACGAGGAGAGGTTAAGGGAAATTGACCTGACGACACTGGAGGACAGGAGAAATAGGGGGATATGATAACAATACGTATATAAAATACTGAGAGGAATCGACAAGGTGGACAGAGCCAGGATGTTC
Organism: Cherax destructor; assembly: GCA_009830355.1. Lineage (NCBI taxonomy): Eukaryota > Metazoa > Arthropoda > Malacostraca > Decapoda > Parastacidae > Cherax > Cherax destructor. The sequence goes on from WNWK01002711.1 coordinate 174,838, forward strand.
CAGAGATGGAACACAGCAACAAGGGGTCACAGTTGGAAGTTGAAGACTCAGATGAATCACAGGGATGTTAGGAAGTATTTCTTCTGACACAGCGTTGTTAGGAAGTGGAATAGTCTGGGAAGTGATGTAGTGGAGGCAGGATCCATACATAGCTTTAAGAAGAGGTATGATAAAGCTCATGGAGCAGGAAGAGTGACCTAGTAGTGACAAGTGAAGAGGCAGGGCCAGGAGCTGTGAATCGACCCCTGCAACCACAACTAGGTGTGTACACACATACAGAATGGGCGCCTGTGACAAGCGGGGTTCGACAAGGGTCAGTCATAGGACCAGTGCTGTTTTTGGTATATGTGAATGACATGACAGAAGAGATAGACTCAAGAGTGTCCCTGTTTGCAGACTATGTGAAGTTAATGAGGAAAATTAAATCAGATGAGGATCAGGCAGGTCTACAAAGAGACCTGGATAGGCTGCAAGCCTGGTCCAGCAACTGGCTCCTTGAATTTAACCCCGCCAAATGCAAAGTCATGAAGATCGGGGAAGGGCAAAGAAGACCGCAGACAGAGTACAGGCTAGGTGGCCAAAGACTGCAAACCTCACTCAAAGAAAAGGATCTTGGGGTTAGTATAATACCGAGCACATCTCCTGAGGCGCACATCAACCAGATAACTGCTGCAGCATATCAGCGCCTGGCAAACCTGAGAATAGCATTCCGATACCTCAGTAAGGAATCGTTCAAGACTCTGTACACCGTGTATGTCAGCCCCCCCCACTAGAGTATGCAGCACCAGTTTGGAACCCACACCTGGTCAAGAACATCAAGAAATTAGAGAAAGTGCAAAACACACACAACCCGCACATATAAAAGAGAGGAGCTTACGACGACGTTTCGGTCCGACTTGGACCATTTACAAAGTCACACACACACAGAACAGGTGGAAGGGGTATATATAGGCAGGCAGACAGGGAAGGGCACAAGAGAGTGGGGTAATAATAGAGGTAGTAGTAGAAGTGGTAGTAGAAGTAGTAGTGGAGTCAGTCATATTCTAGGAAAGGAGCACTGCAATGAAGCTGGCGGCCCGCATGGGTTGGACAAGAACACAGAGGGAGGAAAAGGTGAATAAAATAAAGAAGGACAAAAACAAGGCAAAAGAAAGGAAAGAAAACCCAAGGAGAAAAAGGAGAAGGGGGAAGAGATGAAAGGGGAAGGAATCAGGTTAAGTCACGGGTGTTCTGAAGTTTGGAGCATTTAACAATGTAATGGGAAAGGAAAGCATCAACAGAGAAAGCCAGGGCTAAGATTCATACAGGGAAAGTTGTGTATAAGGGAGGATTCAACCAGGCGGCGACTATGAAAGTCAGACGTAGGGTAGACGTAGGGTCCAAGTCGGACTGAAACGTCGTCGTAAGCTCCTCTCTTTTTATATGTGCGGGTTGTGTGTGTATTGTTCCAGTCATGGTATTGTGCCTTTTTTGTTATTTAGAAAGTGCAAAGGTTTGCAACAAGACTAGTTCCAGAGCTAAGGGGAATGCCCTACGAAGAAAGGTTAAGGGAAATCGGCCTGACAACATTGGAGGGCAGGAGGGTTAGGGGAGACATGACAACAACATACAAAATGCTGCGAGGAATTGACAAGGGGGACAGAGACAGGATGTTCCAGAGATGGGTCACAACTGGAAGTTGAGGACTCAGATGAGTCAAAGAGATGTTAGGAAGTATTTCTTTAATCAAAGAGTTGTCAAGAAGTGGAATAGTCTGGCAAGTGACATAGTGGAGGCAGGAACCATACATAATTTTAAGGTGAGGTATGATAAAGCTCATGGACCAGGGAGAAAGAGGACTAAGTAGCGATCAGTGAAGAGGCAGGTCCAGGAGCTATGACTCGACCCCTGCAACTACAAATAGGTGAGCATGTACGTGCACGGACACACAAATGCACATGCACATTCAGTCTCTCAATCTGAATTTACAAGACAACTGTAGCAGCCTGTCCAAAACCGCTGATGATAAAAGATAAACTCACTAGTGGAGCCATTTATAAAAATACAGGAATTTGAAGGAATTGAACAAGATGAAAACAATCCTTAACAACCACACACTGACTGCTATGGATCATTCAATGCTATGCAGTAACATTTAGGTAATTGGTAACAGTCATTATGAATAGATATGACTTTCCACATAAAGAACAAGTTTTCAGAGATGATGCCCAGTGTGAAGAAAAAATATCAAATTAATGCTGAATACATATACATTTATAAGACAACAGATGAGGGTGCCAAAATGACCAATCTCACTTCAATTACAAAAAGATATCAGGGCAACAATTTTACATTATATGTATACGTATATTATAGTCAAAAGGAAGCACTAAACCTAGCAATTATACAAAGACAAGTAAATGAGAGATTTGCATAAAAACATCAGAAACAGCAATACAGACTCAGATAAAATATAAGTAAAATCAACCATTGTTTGGTATATTAAGATGAGAAAAATACTAAACAAAAAACTAACCATAAAAAGTATCAGGATAAATGAAACACAAATACACCTAGATACTCTAATCTACAAAAATATCAAGTGACTTTATTGTTAATGATAAGATATTTGTAACCAAGAGATTGTATCCACAAACTTCATCACCTATTTGCTTAACTAGGTA
>WNWK01002711.1:185000-192500 GCA_009830355.1 Cherax destructor
AGCTCCAAGCAAACCATAAATGATCTCTGTATCTGAATGAGCATATGCATGCGTGTGTGTATGTGTGTGTACTCACCTAATTGTGGTTGCAGGGGTCGATACTTAGCTCCTGGCCCTGCCTCTAAACTGACCGCTACTAGGTCCTCTCTCTCCCTGCTCCATGAGCTTTATCATACTTTGTCTTAAAGCTATGAATGGTTCCTGCCTCCACTACATCACTTGCTACACTATTCTACTTCCTGACAACTCTATAACTGAAGAAATACTTCCTAACATCCCTTTGACTCGTCCGAGTCTTCAACTTCCAATTGTGACCCCTTGTTTCTGTGTCCCCTCTTCTGGAACATCCTGTCTCTGTCCACCTTATCTGTTCCACACAGTATTTTGTATGTTGTTATCATGTCTCCCCTAACCCTCCTGTCCTCCAGTGTTGTCAGGCCGATTCCCCTTAGCTCTGGAACTAACCTTTTCGCAAACCTTTGCTCTTTCTCTAATTTCTTGACATGCTTGACCAGGTGTGGGTTCCAAATTGGTGCTGCATACTCTAGTATAGGCCTGCCATACACGGTGTACAGTGTCTTGAACGATTCCTTACTAAGGTATCGGAACGCTGTTCTCAGGTTTGCCAGGCGCCCATATGCTGCAGCAGTTATCTGCGGTCTTCTTTGCCCTTCCCCGATCTTCATGACTGCATTTGGCGGGGTTAAATTCGAGAAGCCAGTTGCTGGACCAGGTGTCCAGCCTGTCCAGGTCTCTTTGAAGTCCTACCTGATCCTCATCTGATTTAATTCTCCTCATTAACTTCACATCATCTGCAAACAGGGACACTTCTGAGTCTATCCCTTCCATCATGTCATTCACATATACCAAGAATAGCACTGGTCCTAGGACTGACCCCTGTGGGACCCCGCTCGTCACAGGCACCCACTGTGATACCTCAGCACGTATCATGACCCGTTGTTGCCTCCCTGTCAGGTATTCTCTGATCCACTGCAGTGCCCTTCCTGTTATACACGCCTGATCCTCTAGCTTCTACACTAATCTCTTTGTGTGTGTGTGCATACAATGCATGTACAGTGGACCCCCGAGTAACTTAAAAACTTCATTCCAGAAGCTTGCTCAAGTGCCATTACCGAACGAATTTACTCCCTTAAGGAATAATGTCACGTAGGTTAGTCTATTTCAGACCCCCAAAAATACACTTCCACAAGCACTTACAATATTTGATTTACATAATTGTACGATTTCCTGGGTGTTCGTTACTCGGGGGTCCACTGTACTTGTGTACACTTGCATCCAAGTGCTCTACCACTTTTGTGTCAAGTTCCATCAGATTTCTTTACCTCTTCCCCTGTTGTATGTTATCTATGTGTTCATTACCTGTCTGTGTACCTTTTAACCTAGGCTTTCTGGTATTGACTACTTCCACTATGAAAAACATACTCATTGTTTGTTGAATATTTCACTCATTTTCTGCAAGCTCTCCTCTTGTCGAATTACCTGGTCTTTTCCTGTCATCTTTTTTCTGATGTGGCTGTGGAGAAATTTTGGTTCAGACTTTGCCATGCTGCTGTCATTCTCAAATTGTTGCTCAGCCTCTCTCCTCACCCTTTCATTTTCATTCCTGACAAATTGACTCGCTTCTGTGTTCTCTGTCACTAGTAGTTTTTCACACTACAGTATTCTCTGAACTAAGGGATTTGTATTTCTGTTATTGTATTCAAGGACTATACAGAGGTCCCTCGGTTTTTGCCGAAAATTCATTCCAAAATGCTGCTCAAGTGCCATTACAGAACGAATTTACTTCCTTAAGAAATAATGTCACGTAGGTTAGTCTATTTCAGACCCCAAAAAATACACTTGCAACAGCACTTACAAAAATACACTTACATAAATGTTCGAGTTTGGAGATGCACGAAAACCGAGGGACCACTGTACAGTGACTGGATTAATGCCAGATAATCAAGCATTATCCAAGTTAGAAAAAGCTTAATTGTGCCCTTCACCAGTATCAAGGCACTCCCTTGAAGGGATGGAGCCTTGCTTAGGTTTCTGAATGGTGTGCATTACACTAGGTTTACAAGTGGCAAGAAAAAATATACGGCAATTCATTTTTCAGTTAAATGCTTAATATCTTTCCAGTATGTTTAGGTAAGGGTAGTGATGTGAAAACTTATTTTCATCAACCTGGGTAGCCCTGTAGTATTATCTCCATCTGTATTAGGTTTATTCATATTATTATTATTATAATCAAATAGAAGCGCTAAACCACAGGGGTTAGGTTTATTCATAGATGAAGTTGGCTCCATCATCCTTTGTATCACGTTATTACATGCAGCTAACTGCATCAAGTCATCCAGTCTCATTTTGACAGATTAGAAGCTGCATTAAAAGTGTAACCTTGTGTTTCCTTATACACCAATCAAAATGAAGCCAACACTCCCAAGCTACTAAGCAAATGTTTATGAATGCCTTATAATCTTATGATTCTCAAATTATTACTGAAAGATAAAAAGATCATTTTTAAATAGAATGAGGGGCTTGAAAAATATGAATAAATCTGTAATATTAAAACTAAATGTGCCGTTCAGCAACTCCTGGAGGGACACCTCTTCAGGCATGAATAGGGTGAAACACTGCCTTGGAGTAGTAGCAGCAGTACAGTGGACCCCCGGTTTTCGTTATTTTTTCGTTCCAGAATGCTGTTCAAGTGCCATTACCAAACGAATTTATTCCCATAAGGAATAATGTAAAGTAGACTAGTCCTTTTAGACCCCATTTAAAAAAATACAATTACATAAAAGGGCGAGTTTGGAGCAGGACGAACACCGGGGGTCCACTGTATTATAATAACTAAGTGCTACACCCACAAGGGTCATACAACAGTGCAGACCTGGAGAAGTAGAGTCAAAATTTGTGGAGTGAAGAGCTTATTCCTTACTCTCTCATAAGAGAATTAACACTTTGTGCTGCATGAAACATTTAATGTATACTACCTAAAGGATAATGAAGTTAATTACCATGCAACTAAATAAGAAGCATAATAGATCTGATAGGGTATAGAAGTAAATTCAAGCCTCCTGACAAAAAGGCTTATTACTCATGTTATGGGACATATCTCTTCCCTAAGTTTTGTGGTGTGAGGACCAAGCCAGTCAGACTGACACACAGCACTGGTCATGTATAGTCTTTTTAAAATAATCACCATTGTTGAATGGCTTTGTGGAGATTTGTAGCTTAAACTGGCCTATAAGGCATCTCATTTCATGCCATCTCAGCCCTTAAGACTGCACTAAGCATACTATACTGTACTGAACAAAAATGCACAACCATAATGCCCATTCATAATTCACATAATTCTGAAAAGATCTTTATTTGTAGTCATATACAACATAAACAAACATCCTTTGTGCACAAGATCATAAAATAAAGAGCCATTTACATATTCATGCACATGAAGACAACAGTCAAAAGAGAAGTCTTTTTTTTGAGCTACTTAACAAAGGAATTATTGGATAATGATTAAAATACTTTGATCATTATAAATTAGTTGTTAAATATAATGCCAAAGACTAACTATGACTGCTTTCAAACACTTAAGTTGTGGCTATTTACTTTAACTAAAAAGTTAAATCTATTATCCATCAATACTTGGCTGTGCAATTTACTTTATATAGTGTTTTAAGCATTTGCCTGGTTTCAAAATAGTAAATTTATTCTATTCTATTCAAAAGCCACAAGAATATTTTGAAGATTTAGCAAGCAAAACTATTGCTTTTTCAGAAAAAAAAGCACATATGGGTGACCAAGTATTAAATTACATCATTTATTTTCTCATAAAATAAGAAATACTTATCAAACAGAATTGCAAAGATTATGCTATCAATGTATAGTATCTTTAATTACCAGCAGTAAGAGTGGAATAAGATTTGGTAAACATGAGCTACTTCAGTTTCCTCTCATCTATAAGACCCTGAACTATGTAGTTGAGGTGTTCAGAGAATTTAATAAAAGAGAAATTGCTAACTATACGACTATGGCCAGCCTCTCCCATACTGTCCTTGTCATTAATTCCAGTAACGAATTTCTGCATTGCTTTGGCAAAATCTTCAGGTTTTGGCTCACATAGAAACCCTGTTTCTTCACTCACAATTGTCTCTGTGGGACCTCCACTATTGACAGCTATAACTGGTGTGCCAACATACATAGCTTCTAATGGAACAATCCCAAAATGCTCCTTATCTGGTGTATAGAGAAGACACTTTGCAGATCTTAGAAGAGCAAACTTTACTTTATCTGAAGGAGATTTTAAAAAGGTTATTTTTTCCAAGATGCCCAATCTAGTGGCTAATGTATACAACTCTCTGTAATGCTCAATGTTTTCCTGCACCCTGTCATCATAGCCACCAGCAATGACAAGATGAACTCCTGCAATTTCATCTTTATTTAACATATCCAATAAAAGTTTCATGGACTGTAATGCTAAATTGACATTCTTCTTTCGCTCATAACGATTTAGTGAAAGGAATATGCACTCACTATTGAGATCTAAATCAACATCTTTTAAAGTCAATGATGAATATTTATCAAAATTATCAAAATCTAATGATGGATACAAAACTGATGGAGAAGTTTTGATAGATTTAAAGGTCTCCTTATATACACTTGCAGTGAAGTGACTATTTACTAAAACACAATCAGCCTGACTTGTCGTTTTTTCCTCTAAAGTATCCAAAATATACCTATAAACTTTTTTAAGAAAAGATTTTCTCTCTGTCAAAAGCTGATCAGGAAAATGACAATAGAAAATGATCTTTGTACCACCTTTCATTCTTAAGAATGGTATGCAAGCAGATACCTGATCTACAAATACAACATCATACTTTATGCCACTGAACATTACTAGGTATAAAGACACGTATATCATTCGTATGTAGGCCCAAAAAGCTGCTAGCATCCCAAAAGTTGAACGAGGGAGCCAGTCTCCTATACATGTCACTTCTAATTGGCCATCCCTGGTTTCTGGAAAACAGTGTCCAGGATCATGATGGGCAGTGAAAAACTGGACATCATGACCCTTTCTCCTGAGGGCCAAAGCAGCATCAACTACAAGACGCTCAGCTCCACCAATGCCAAGGTCAGGATGGACGAATACAACTTGAACCATGTCTGAAAGTTATTACAACTAAAGTTAAAGCAAAATCAAGCATTAATTCATATTTCTGAGCATTTAAGATATACATACATTTACCTTGACTGTCTTCAATTAATGGCAAAGAGTGCATCACATAAAAAGTAACTTGCCAATTTTTCTCATCACAAAAAATCAACTCTTATTTATGAAATATGAATAAAAAATAAAGGTATAATGAAAAGAACATGGTATAGTAGTTGGATCAAGGCAATGATTAAGCTGTTTAGGTAAAGGTACATGCTAATGAATTTTGTTAGATAAATAAGAACCACCACAATTGGAAAAAAAAATGTATCACTGGAATGGGAACATTTAACAGAAAAAAAGTTTGACAATTTTCTTTCTAATCTTAAATATGGTATAATTTAAATTTTTAATTTCCTTTCAAACCTTAAGAAAATGTATGCTGTATTATTTATTTCAAGAAAAACCATAAACTATCAGAAATTAACTTACACTGGAAAGCCTAAATTGTGTACAATTGAGCAGATCAGGGAAAATTAGGTATTCTTATTTTTTTGCAAAACTGTACTATGGTAAATTATAAACAAATCTAAATGAATAATACCACAAACGTCTAAAAGACATGAAAAGATGGCTGCACCAATTCCAGGCCTACCAGTACTTTTCTGACTTTCATATTTGTAATGCAAGGTATACAGTGGACCCCTGAGTAACGAGCATAATTCATTCCAGAAGCCTGCTCAAATGCCATTACCGAACAAATTTTCTTCCTTAAGGAATAATGTCAAGTAGGTTAGTCCATTTCAGACCCCCAAAAATACACTTACAAAACCACTTAAAATATTATATTTACATAGTTGTACGATTTCCGAGGTGCTCGTAACTCGGGGGTCCACTGTATTCTATTCTACAGAATAACGTGCTGTACATGATCAACAAAGATTAGTCATAAAAGTTCATTGGGTAATGGTTCATACTACCACTACATATCATATATTCAAAATATACTACCACTACACATACAGTATATTAAAAAAGTGAAATGTTATAAAAAAGTTATAATGAAGTGGCATGGTTCCTGCAGAGAATATGAAAAAAATCTTAATTGATGATAGAACTAGTTACAGTAGTTAATGTAACCAAGAGGGAAGCACTAAACCCTAAAAGCCGTTTTAGATGTTTAGCGGGTACAAATAGATAGTATACTATGATTCTTCCTCCTACTCGGAGATTGCGCATTCTCTGACTTTTTACTTTTATCATCTTCTCTCTTCTTTCTTCTTTGTCTTCATGGCTAATTCAGTAACAACTCCTTCTCCATCTTGAGTTGCAGTGGTAAAATCATCAATATTCCACTTACTTGTTCCTGAAAATACAGAATCCTCATTATCTATCCATCCTTGTGGTATTTGAGGTTGGTTCTTGTCATCGAGCCAGAAGTAACAGTAACAATCAGCTGTTCTATCATTATACTTCCTCTTAAATCTATATCGAAATATGATAGCTCCTACAGCTACATGTTGTGATGTTTGTCTGTGGCTGAATGTTGTTCCTGTCTTTGCGACTGCTCTCATTGTGTAACTTGGTGTAGAGTCTACTGGTGCTCTCTTTGTAAAAGGCACTAGTGAAAGAGATCCAATGACTGAGACAGTTGAATACAAATCCATAGGACACTTCAAATTCTTGAATTGTCTTGATAAGAATGCAATTAAACTTTGATTAATTGGAATCATTTCAATGTTTCGGACTTTTATATGACTATCTACAATAGTTGCTCCGATACTGAATCCATTATCATCTAGAACTGTCATTTGATCTTGTGTCAGTTTCTTAGCCCATCAATATCCTAGCAAATTTTCTGTTGGTAGTCCGGGAAAGTTCTCCTTCTTGGCTTGGTGTTATATCACCAGGGAGAGCCCACTTCTTAGCTCCTCCCGCATCCGGGTCAGTATATCTCATATCGGCCAGGATTGTCAGTAGTGCGATAATTGGAGCTGGCATAGTCTCATATCTAATATGAGTAACATCTGTTATCTTTCCAAAGGATCCCTGTGCACCATAGTGTTCCTGGTCCACAAAGATATCTTCCTTGAAACTAAAGTACCACATCTTCATTTCGTGGTCTGTAATATTGCCAATTCCATCAAGGTAGAGTCGTATCTCCTTGGGCACATACATTTCTGGGATGGCTGCCTGCAACTTTTCATATGTATTTATCCCCCATCTATGCGAGGTGATCTGGTAGAGCCGCTTCCAGAGCGCAATAATCATGTAATATGCATAGGCACTCTGTGGGACAAATTTTGCTAGACCTCTGTCGCATGTGGTCTGTGCAATGTAAG
>WNWK01002712.1:0-32500 GCA_009830355.1 Cherax destructor
TCAAAGGGATGTTAGGAAGTATTTCTTCAGTCATAGAGTTGTCAGGAAGTGGAATAGCCTAGAAAGCGACATAGTGGAGGCAGGAACCATACATAGTTTTAAGACGAGGTTTGATAAAGCTCATGGAGCAGGGAGAGAGAGGACCTAGTAGCAATCAGTGAAGAGGCGGGGCCAGGAGCTATGACTCGACCCCTGCAATCACAAATAGGTGAGTACAAATAGGTGAGTACAAATAGGTGAGTTCACACACACATATGCTGCCGCAGTTATCTGGTTGATGTGTGTTTCCGGAGACGTGCTTGGCGTTATACTCACCCCAAGGTCTTTCTCCTTTGTCGAGGTTTGTAGCCTTTGTCCACCTAGCCTGTACTCTGTCTGCGGTCTTCTTTGCCCTTCGGAGACAGGAAGGACTCCAGGAATTCAGAATAGGGATGTATACCAACAAGTGCTGGATGAAATACACACAACCGAGGAGGAGGTGAAGAAGCTGCTATGTGAACTCGATACCTCAAAAGCGGTGGGACCCGACAACATTTCTCCGTGTGTCCTTAGAGAGGGAGCAGAGATGTTGTGTGTGCCACTAACAAAAATCTTCAACACATCCATTGAAACTGGGCAACTACCTGAGGCGTGGAAGATGGCAAATGTAGTCGCAATTTTTAAGAAAGGAGACAGACACGAGACATTAAAGTACAGACATGTGTCACTGACGTGTATAGTATGCAAAGTCATGGAGATCATCAGGAGGAGAGTGGTGGAGCACCTAGAAAGACACAAGCTTATAAACGACAACCAGCACGGTTTCAGAGAAGGAAAATCTTGTGTCAGAAACCTACTGGAGTTTTATGACAAGGTACCAGAAGTAAGACACGAGAGAGAGGGGTGGATAGACTGCATTTTCTTGGACTGCAAGAAGGCGTTCGACGCAGTTCCTCACAAGAGGTTAATGCAAAAGCTAGAGGATCAGGTACACGTAACAGGAAAGGCACTGCAATGGATCAGATAATATCTGACAGGGAGGCAACAACGAGTCATGGTACGTGACGAGGTGTCAGGGTGGGCACCTGTGACGAGTGGGGTTCCACAAGGGTCAGTCATAGGACCTGTACTGTTTTTGGTATATGTGAATGACATAACGGAAGGGATAGACTCAGAAGTGTCCCTGTTTGCAGATGATGTGAAGTTAATGAGAAGAATTAAATCAGTCGAGGATCAGGTAGGACTACAAAGAGACCTGGACAGGCTACAAGCCTGGTCCAGTAACTGGCTCCTTGAATTTAACCCTGCCAAATGTAAAGTCATGAAGATCGGGGAAGGGCAAAGAAGACCGCAGACAGAGTATAGTCTAGGTGGCCAAAGACTGCAAACCTCACTCAAGGAAAAAGATCTTGGGGTGAGTATAATACCGAGCACATCTCCTGAGGCGCACATCAATCAGATAACTGCTGCAGCATACGGGCGGCTGGCAAACCTAAGAATAGCGTTCCAATACCTCACTAAGGAATCATTCAAGACTCTGTACACCATATACGTCAGGCCCATACTGGAGTATGCAGCACCAGTTTGGAACCCACACCTGGTCAAGCACGTCAAGAAATTAGAGAAAGTGCAAAGATTTGCAACAAGACTAGTCCCAGAGCTAAGGGGATTGTCCTACGAAGAAAGGTTAAGGGAAATCGGCCTGACGACACTAGAGGACAGGAGGGTTAGGGGAGACATGATAACGACATAAAAAATACTGCGAGGAATAGATAAGGTGGACAGAGACAAGATGTTCCAGAGAGGGGACACAGAAACAAGGGGTCACAGTTGGAAGTTGAAGACTCCCGTGTGTCAAAGGGATATTAGGAAGGATTTCTTCAGTTATAGAGTTGTCAGGAAGTGGAATAGCCTAGAAAGCGACTTAGTGGAGGCAGGAACCATACATAGTTTTAAGACGAGGTTTGATAAAGCTCATGGAGCAGGGAGAGAGAGGACCTAGTAACAATCAGTGAAGAGGGGGGGCCAGGAGCTATGACTCGACCCCTGCAACCACAAATAGGTGAGTACAAATAGGTGAGTACACACACACACCTATACTGGAGTATGCAGCACCAGTATGGAACCCTCACCTAGTCAAACACGTCACGAAATTGGAGAAAGTGCAAAACTGAGAGTTATGTCTTATGAGGAGAGGTTAAGTAAACTCAACCTGATGACACTAGAGGATAGGAGGGACAGGGGGCACATGATAACAACGTATAAAATACTGAGAAGAATTGACAAGGTGGACAGGGCTAGAATGTTTCAGAGATGGGATACAGGAACACCCCAGATGGATGTTAGGAAGTATTTCTTTAGCCTTAGAGTTGTCAGGAAGTGGAATAATCTGGAGAGTGAAGTAGTGGAAGCAAGTTCCATACATAGCTTCAAGAAGAGGTATGATAAAGCTTATGGAGAAGGGAGAGTGTGAATTAGTATCGACCAGTGAAGAGGCGGGGCCAGCAGCTATGACTCGACCCCTGCAACCACATATAGGTGAGTACATATTGGTGAGTACACACACACACGCACGCACACACAGGCCTAGTGTCTAATTGACATGTGAGTAGGACAAAATGGTAACTAACACACACGCACAACACAGTTCCACTCAAGAGATTAGTGCAAACGTTAGAGGAGTAGGTAGGAATAACAGGAAAAGCACTGCAATGTATCAAAGAATACCTGCCAAGAAGGAAACAACGAGTCATGGTACGTGACGAGGTGTCACAGTGGGCGCCTGTGACGAGCGGGGTTCCACAGGCGTCAGTCCTAAGGCCAATGCTGTTTCTGATATATGTGAATGACATGACGGAAGGGATAGATTCAGAGGTGTCCCTGTTTGCAGACGATGTGAAGGTAATGCGGAGAATTCAAACGGATGAGGATCGGGTAGGACTACAAAGGGATCAGAACAGGCTGCAAGTCTGGTCTAACAATTGGCTCCTGAAGTTTGACCCCACCAAGTGCAAAGTCATGAAGATTGAGGAAGACCAAAGAAGACCGCAGATAGAGTACAGGCTAGGGGGCCAAAGGCTGCAAACCTCACTCAAGGGAACAGATCTTGGGGTGAATATCATACTGAGCACATCTCATGAGACGTGTTGCGTGGAGGTTCTTTCGTAGATTGGGTAATGAACAGACGAGTTTGGGATGGTAACTTGGTATATTAGACAGGGTGGAATCTCAGAGTCGCAGGCCTAGTCTTCTCTACACGGTATCTGGATAGTGACTGAGGCACTGCCCTGAGCAGGGCTCATAGCGTTCAAAGGGGTGACCTTTGACATTGGGCTAACGGTTGCATCGGTTAACTGAGTTACAGTGACAGACGCACATCAATCAAATAACTGCTGCAGCATATGAGCGCCTGGCAAACCTAAGAACAGCGTTACGACACCTGATTAAAGTTATTCAAGACACTGTACACAGTGTACGTCAGACCCATACTGGAGTATGCAGCACCAGTATGGAACCCACACCTGGTCAAGCACGTCAAGAAATTGGAGAAAGTGCAAGAGCTTGCAACAAGGCTAGTCCCGGAGCTAAAGGTATGTTCAACAAGGAGAGGTTAAGAGAAATCAACCTGACGACACTGGAGGACAGGAAGGATAGGGGGGATATGATAATGACATGTAAAATGTTGAGAAGAATTGATAAGGTGGCTAAGGACAGGATATTTCAATGATGGGACACACGAACAAGGGGTCACAATTGGAAGTTGAAAAAAACTGATGAGTCACAGACATGTTAGGAAGTATTTCTTCAGTCACAGAGTTGCTCAATGAGCAGGGAGAGAGTGGACCTAGTAATGACCAGCGAAGAGGCGGGGCCAGGAGCTATAAATCGATCCCTGCAACCACAACTAGGTGAGTACACACACACACACACCGGTGAAGGTAAGTAGCCAGGCTTGAGGAAGCGTGGAGCCACATAAAAGAGGCAGTAGTCTGGCATTTGACTGACGTAATTGCCCGAATATAAATTTGCTGGTGATTATAAGGCTCAGTTTGAGTCGAAAATTACCTTGCGGTTTCTAAGACGCAAATATTGAGTAGAAGAGAAGAACAAGTATCAGTGCGCACGCCAACACGTAAGAGTCTGCAATTAAACCTGAAATAAATGAATGGAATTAAAACAAAACGATTAGCGCGAGGAATTAGTAAACATCTAAGAGGGACAAATTTAGGAAGAGGCAGAAACAACGAGCAGTTAATACTTAATATAAGCAGGTACATCAGCAGTATTCGGAAGCAGGTTCAGTCGCTGTTACTGAACACCTTCAACACGACACTGGGAAGGAGGCAGTTATATACATTGTTGAATTTACAGGTTGAAAGATGTTATCCTTCCTCAGCTCATTTGAAAGATCACTCGTGTCTAAGATATACTACGAATCTTCCCCCCACCATCCTTTCCCGAGGATACCGCCTACAACATACTGCTAACAAGCAGGTATCTGCTCACTGCTAAGTGACCAAGGGCAGTAGGGTTAAAGAAAACATGTCCAACGTCTCCACCTGATCCAGGATCAAACATGGGTTCTTCTGTTATTAGTCCTACCCAACTGGTGACTGACATAATTATTTCTATAATAATAATAATAAGAATAGTGTAAGTGTCTCCAGCCATTGCCATCTTAACCATCCACTTAGTTGTAATTGATCCAAAGATCAAACCTTCATTTCTCTACATAATTATTTGTAATTAAGTTCTTTCAGTGTTATTATTCGTCTCTGCTTCATTGTAATGCGGTCTCGTTCACCGTTGTAGATAAGAGGAAGAGGAGACGTCTGTGTAGCGTAGTAAGCACTGTGTTTGCAGGGGAGGTCGGCTCTTAGATGCTGACCCGCCTCCCGGATAACAAAAGCCTTTGTCGAATCTCATCTTGAAGATGTGTATGTGTTCTTATCTTAGTGGGCACACCAAGAGAGCTCCTGCTCGTGTTGTCCAGACTTCTTATAAATGATCATATATTATTTATATTTTAATAGTTGTGATCAAAGACTGGGCCGCGGGGGCGCTGACCCCCGGAACACGCAGGTAGACCCTCCAGGTAAACCACTATTTCTTCTCTGACACCAGTCCAGTCATGTACTGCTTAGTTATAGAGAACTATTTGTCAATATCCCAGTTCCATTGCTAATTAACTGTTTTATTCACACATTGCACCGCGTGCCTTGTTAGACAACATTAATCCCTAAATAGAGCTTTATCAAGTCTATGACTGAAATTTTCATAAAGAATTATTTATAGCAAAACAAAAAAAGTTTCACATTGCTAGTTTGTCGACTACTGGCCATTTACTACAACTAGTTGAAAATTATGAAGCCTTATTTTTATTTATAGCACTACGACCACAACACATCAGAAATATGGTGAATCCAGTGGTTAACACATCCGCAGATTATCATCATAATATTCTCAGTGAGCGCAAGCCGACACTCACCCGCACGGATCCTCATTGCGGAGTCTACAACGTTCGTCAACAGCCGTCTTGCTGGGCTAATATCACCCCAAAATAAAACCGTTCATCTTGGGCGCCTCATTATGTGATTTGTAAAAGAAAGATGAGGGAAACCAGGGCAGGGCTACTGGTAACACCCTCCGCCGTCTCGTAACCGAAGTGGTACTCCGAAAGCTGTTTGCTTCAGCCAAACAGTTTTTTTTCCTTGGCTTGCATCTTCAAAACAAAACAAAAATAGTCTTATCCACCGTAATAATTTAACAAATTAATCCCTCATCCCTCCTGCCAGCGCGGCCACGCTGGCAGGAGATTCATCTGTAAAAACTTACATTTGTGGTCACAGTGGTGGCCCATGCTAACCTTCCTATGGTGTATAAATATACCTAGTTGGATGAATCTTATTGTAGTCAGCTGGCCCAGTGGCTTACGTACTGGCCTGGTGTTTCATGACTCACTTTCCATGGTTTCTAACCCCTCCCGTACCGTGGTTTACATAAAGATATTTACTCCCCTATACTTCGGTAATGTGTGCGTGTGACACCCTCAACAGTTCTTCCATACATATGTGTAGACGATACTGTGTGCATTAAGAGTGTGTATGTACATAATTATATCTGTATACTTATCTGATCATATATGTGTGCATTTATATGAGAGTATATTTGTGTATGTCGACCGTTGTGCTCTATATGGAACTATGTGATTTAAGATAGTGTGTCGGTGTTTTTAAATAAGCAAGCCCCGCGACCTGACCTCTATGAAAAATTTATGGAAGGCGATGCAGCTCAGTCGTGCCAACTTATCTGAGGTCAGGCTACGTTTAGTGGATGGCGCTCAGTACAAGTAAAGTGAAATTCGTTTAATAATATTCCGGCTGGTTGTCGCCAGGCTAGTGCAAGTGAAGCTGCGTTCTATAAGGGAATCCAAATACTCCATTCTCTTCCATTTTTCCTGTGTATGGGATAGGCCATCCTGAAAGATGGTAATTCCCAAGTGAGAGAAACTCCAGTTCATCTGGAACGAAACTTGAGAACCTGCCCTAGGTGTGAACCCTTAATCATTAATAAAAAACTAAACGGTATCCTCATTGCCCTGCTAACAGATTTCAATACTATGTATGTAACCCATCGTGTGTGATGACATTTGACTGGAAAACATAAATTTGTTTCCACTATGTAACTTTCATATAAAAATGGGAATCAGTTCTTTACTGATATATTCATTTTCTATAAAAATCAAAACAAAAATAAAAGACCGTCTCGCAGCGCCTCCATGATTGTGATGGCGCCACTGAGCGGGTCATCCAATGATAAAAAAGTCTTTTTTTTTTTTACTAACGGATAAACTAGCAGCAGTAACATTGCCTCTTTGCAATGCTTTCATTTTCACGTTTATTATGCAGTCATATTCACCCCTTTCTTATCCCTCTATCTTTCACTTAACATGCGTCATAGTGGTGAAGGAATCACAACAGGTGGTGATAATTCCAGGTTGTGGTGCAGATAATAACAGGGTGGAGATAGGGCGGGGCAGCCAGGTCACCCAGCGGAAGCCACCACACCATATTGGAGGAGTCAGAAGTTGGTCTGTATGATAAGACCGTCTGTGGTGGACCTCCTTCCATCCCCCTCCATCCTCTTAACCTCTCTCTCTGTTGAAGATATACTCATAAAATCTATTTCTCCAGTGTATGGGATGGGTCATCATGGGAGATGGGATGTCCAAGTAACGGTAACTCACGTTCTCCTGAACCAATACTGGAATACTTAAAGATGTCTTCATTACTCTGCTGAAGCCTCTCAGCTCAGGCTGAAAGATTTCCCCACTTGATGCAAAAAAAATAACATCCTATGTGCTGTAATATGAGAAGAGAAACATTTCGCTTCTGGTCCCTCCATTTAACTATCATATAGAATAAGACAATTCTCCTCCCATCTTATTCCCTTTCTTACATCATCCCTTTCCATCATTCTTATTTCCTCTCCACCTTCATTCCTTGTATCAGCTTCCCTTCCCTTACCGACCTCCTTCACTCTGTTGTTGTCTTTCGTCTACTCCCTCCCTCCCCACTTTTACCCTGGCCCTCTTTCCTTCCAATCCAATAACCCCCACTCCTCCCCTCCCTCCCCTCCTATAACTCCTGCCTCTCTCCCTCCATCTGAAAAAAAATTATACCTGATTTTTTTACAGATGTGTGAAGGTACAGGCGGCGACGAAGCCTCTGTTGTTCCTTCACTTCCTCATGTTTTCTCCGGCAACACCAAACAAAAAACTTGAGTTTTACTTTCCACGCTGTTTACTTTCCCCTTCACACACACACACACACACACACACACACACACACACACACATACACACACACACACACAGGTATGATAAAGCTCATGGCGCAGGGAGAGTGACCCAGTAGCGGCCAGTGAAGAGGCGGGGCCAGGAGCTATGAATCTACCCCTGCAACCACACACACATGGGACACAGCAACAAGGAGTCACAGTTGGAAGTTGAATACTCAGATGAATCACAGGGATGTTAGGAAGTATTTCGTCAGTCACAGAGTTGTCAGGAAGTGGAATAGTCTGGGAAATGATGTAGTGGAGGCAGAATCCATACATAGCTTTAAGAAGAAGTATGATAAAGCTCATGGAGCAGGATGAGTGACCTAGTAGCGACCAGTGAAGAGGCGGGGGCCAGGAGCTGTGAATCGACTCCTGCAGCTCCAGTTCTTGGCCAGGCTTCGCAACTTGCTCAGTCACGCGTGCCGGAGCCTAGTTGAGACTGGTTCTTACAGTGAATGACGAGTAGCAGACCAAGTTGCAATATAAAACTCAAGTAGCAGAGTGTTTTTTTTTACGCAATGTTTCGCCCTAAAAAGAGCCTTATCGAGGCTAATTAAAGATTTTCTCTGTTAAGTTTGTTATACACTGCCGGAGCGACTCCTGCCCACCACTAACACCGTCAACAGTGTGACTGATGACGAGGATCCGGGAAGATCGGAGCCTTGGCAAACTTAAGAAGGAAAATATAAAGAGCGAAAGAAGAAAACAGAGGGAAAACAAAAGGAGGAGACTACAAACATCATTCACTAGAGAACAAAAGGTAATAATAATCCATTACCAAGTGTCACTACTGCCCTCCAACATGACCCTAAGTTCACAGTAACTCACACTTTCCAAAGGAAACGTTGAAACGACGTTTTTGTTCGTCTTGGGCCATTGACAAGTCATAACCGGAATGATGATTCGTGACTTATTGTAACCATGGTATTGTGGTTTTTATTCTTCATGACCAAGAGTGCGACTTTCCCAGGGACCATCCACTACAAGCCTCGGGGCACGACCATCAATACTCTGCCCAGGGTACAACCCCTGTGATACCCCGAGAACTGACTGACTGAGTCAAGGATTGTTCCGCGGGGAGCGTTGACCCCCGGAACACACTCCAGGTAGACTCCAGATAGCGTTAAGATCTGGGAAAAGTGGAAAAAAAAAACACTAACAAAACAAGCTAATAGAAGTGCAGGTGCAGCTGCCACACTCGCATCCACAAGCCACTTTCAGGAGTACTTCGGCTATGACACTACCTATTTCCCACCGGGTGATGTGGAAATCACAACACTACAGTTGTCCGCCGCACAGGATGGTATTCAAGCACCAGGGAGGAGGTGCTGAGGTTTCAGCCAGGGACACAACTGGAAGGACACAACTGGAAGGGACACAACTGGAAGTTGTAAACTCAGATGAGTCATATGGATGCTAGTATTTCTTCAGCCTTAGAGTTGTCAGGAAGTGGACCAGTCTGCAGAGTGATGTAGTAGAGGCAGGATCCTTACATAGCTTAAATAAGAGTACGATAAGGCTCTCGGTGCAGGGAGAGAGAGCAGACCTTGTTGTGACAAGCGAAGAGGAGGCGCCAGGAACTGACTGGACCCCAGCATCTACATATAGGTGAATACATATAGGTGAGAAAACACAAAAATATTAGGCTAAATGTCTATCAAACGATACCACGTGTGGGGTTAGAACCCCCGATCAGAGAGACATAAAACTCCAGAGTTTTACGACTCTCTGACCGCGGGTTCTAACCCCCACTCGTGGTATGGTTTGTTTGCAATCGTGTAATTACGATTTCGTGAGTAAATGTCTATCGACAAGTGCTTTTGACAACAAGTAACTAACACAGGTAAATGAATGAGACATCTGCCTTGATTTGTCTGTCCCGTGAGAAATATTATCACATTAAAATCCGTCGCTGTGTCCAACAATAGGGAACAGCACTCATCTTTCTTCTGCAGTAGTGAGGGCATCTCCTCTCACTCTGACCCTTGAGGTACTAGGTACCTCATTAGCATACTTGACTATCACCAAGAGAAAACTGGTACCTCTCGTCTACACTCACTTCTTTCACCTTTCATTCCCTCTTGTCTCTTCCTCTGGCAAAGCCACCCTTGCTATATTTATTTTCTCCCCTGGAATATCATATATCATTAACCCTAATTCTGCTTACATCATTAAAAAGAAGGGAAGTTTTCCTACCATCCATCCCTTCCCTTGAGTTATATTACAACCCACTGTGCTCCTCCGCTGCCTCGTAAGAGATAAACATCTGTTAGGTTAAAGGACACGTGCAACTAATGTGACATTTTTATTGCGGCAACGTTTCGCTCTCCATGAGTTTTGTCAAGTCGGTAATTCTACTAACAATATTATAAAAACCATCTGCACTGTAAACCCGTACAGACACTGCCATACTCCTCGCCACGATCAAAAATGATATGGTGATACCCACAACATATGGAAAAAGTCACTTATTTACGGTTCAGGAAACGTTTCGCCAACAGTAGCTTCTTCAGTCCTAATATAGAAGCCAATAGTGGCGAAACGTTTCCTCTAAAAAACGTCCACAACTATACATAAGTGTCTTCCGCCATGATTGTTGACAAGTGCAAAGCCTAGCACAACATTTTTCTGTCCAATCCAATTGTCCTCAAAGACTTGTTAAGTCATACCGTAAATTAATGAAAGATCCTGGACTTCACCTTGCGAAAACAGACAAAGCAAATGCGATAGTAATTATGGACAAGGTAGATAATAGGGGGAAAATCAACATATTAGGAGAAAGGGAAACTCACGCGCCCCTTAAGGTGTTGTATGTGTGTTTTAATCATTAGTCGTTGATACATTTCCTTATGGTGGGTCTTCAAGTATAATTTATTGTAGGTCTTCAGGTATTTAAGGTTGACTTTCTGGCCTTCACCGCCACAACCATCCTCCCCACACGCCTCTCTGGCACTCACCTCCTGCAGCCCCAGGATCTGCGTCTTGGTTATGCATATTCTTATTTTTTTTACCCCTGCCTGAGAGAGAGAGTTAATTAAATAACTGAAATAAAATAAACAAAAAACGTGATTCTGGGTCAGCTGTGCAGCAAAATTGTGTTTGTTAAGAAAACAGAAAAAGAAAAAATATTTCAACTAGTATATTTTTTTAAGAAGCTCAAGCTATGTGTTTCTTTGGCATTTTTTTTTATGATATCGAATTTGGTCAGAAATGTTATTACTATTTCTGGGTAAACCCACTTGTTGAAAATGGCATAAAATACCGACGAGTTGAAGATTAAGACACATAAGCAAATACAAAGGGATCAGTAATAATGAAATAAAGATGCTGTAATCATCTTTATTTCATTACTACCGCTTCCTTTGAAATACTTGTTATCCAAGGTTGATGGACTGATTACATCGTCTTTATTTCATTATTACTGTTGTTCTCTTTGTATCTGACTGAAGAACTCTACTGTGTAGGCGAAACGTTTCGTCAATAAAGATCCCCAATTGTTTCACTTGTCTTAATCTTAAAACCGCTTGCATAAAATAGTCAAGACCAATTTTCTGCTCACTTTCGCTAGCGCACTCACCTCACACTGAGGTTTTGAGTTCGAATCTCCTCCGGTACGGCTGGAAAACATTAGGGACGTGTTTCCATAACACACCTGCTGTCTCTGTTCACCCATCAGTGTAAAATGGGTACCTGGGTGTCAGTCGACTGGTGTGGGTCGCATCCTGGGACAAAACACCTAATTTGCCCGAAATGCTCAGCATAACACGGGACTTTCTATATAGTAGTATGTCATTGATGTCAGCTAGACCTGTATACCTTGTACATGTACTTGTAGAAATAAAGATCCTACAAAAATGTTGTTTGTAGGATCGATGGCTCAGATGGTAGGGTACATTGTGTGGCCTCTTGAGGTGGGACAATGTGTCGTGGGGTCGAATCCTGGCCTGCCACAGTTTGGTAAATGATTGAAAACCACTTGTTTCGTGGTTTCATTGCTTATATATATATATATATATATATATATATATATATATATATATATATATATATATATATATATATATATATATATATATATATGGCGTGCTGAATACGTAACATTGGTCAATTATCAAGAACTCGTTTAAAATTAAATCCTTTCTAAAATTTTCTCTTATACATTTAAAGATATATTTTTTCATTTCCGTTAATGTAAAAATAAATAATTTTGTACCAAAAGAACCTTATAAAACTTACCTAACCATATTATAACAAACGCAATTTAATTTAGCCTAATCCAACTAAATATATTTTAGATAAGTTTACAATAATTTAATAATAAACAAAGACAATGAAATATATTTTTTTCGTTAGGTTCAGAATGATTTTTGCGAAATTATTGCATACACAAATTTTCGCTAGTATTATTCGGCAAGAAGAGCGTTGCTATTTAAGCCAAAATAGCAAGTTTTACTTATTCGGCATGACACACACACACACACACACACACACACACACACACACACACACACTATTAAAATTCTAAATATGCACTCGCAGAGCCACTTTCTTATCCACTATCAACATGTGGCAAAATATAGACCTGAGAGCACAATCAATCTTTCACCTCTTAAAACCTGACCCACAAGACCGCAGCCCAGATTACACTCCTGCATTCACAATTTACGTAAGTGTATACTTTCACATCTCCATAATCCTGAACCATTTTTCTCCTTCTATAAACTCCCTCCTTCATATGGTCCCTGTTATTATTAATTTCCTTCATAGCACTTTACTGCTGTTAATACACTCTCCTCTTGTTCGTCGACTAAGTATAGCTCTAGTTCTCATCTTGTAAAACATCATATAGATCAGTCGCAGCTACACATTGTGGTGCATCTAATTCTAATAATATAAAGAATGATCTACTATTCTTCTGTAGCTTCTATGTACTTCCCACAATAATTATGTGAACAATGGTAAGAAAACTGAGCCATGAGAGTGAAGCAGCTGTAGTACACTTCTCTTTGATGTTGCTAGGTTGAAACATTGCTTATTTCTGCAAGACTTGATGAGGGAACACACACACACACACATACACACATACACACACACACACACACACACACACATACACACATACACACACACAAACACACATACACACACACACACACCCACATACACATACACACACACACACACACACACACATACACACACACACACACATACACACACACACACATACACACACACACAAAGTAAATGTTTTCTCCTTCACATTGCAAATGCAAAATTGAGGAATTTTCCTTTTGTGGCAGTTACGAGAGGTTCTGCTTTTAATAAAGGGTTAAATTACTTATGTTGTTGAGGCTGGACACGCAAACACAAGTGTGTGCATGCGCAAGTCTGCATACCACATACACACACACACACACACTGTATACCGTGTACGTCAGGCCCATACTGGAGTAAGCAGCACCAGTTTGGAACCCACACCTGGCAAAGCACGTCAGGAAATTAGAGAAGGTGCAAAAGTTTGCAGCGAGACTAGTCCCGGAGCTAAGGGGCATATCCTACGAGAAGAGGTTAAGGGAAATCGACCTGACGACATTGGAGGGCAGAAGGGATAGGGGACACATGATAACGACACATAAAATACTGAGAGGAATCGACAAGGTGGACAGAGACAGGATGTTCCAGAGATGTGACACAGCAATAAAGGTGTCCCAATTGGAAGTTGAAGACTCAGATGAGTCTCAGAGATGTCAGAAAGTATTTCTTCAGTCATAGAGTTGTCAGGATGTGGAATAGTCTGGAAAGGGAGGTAATGGAGGCAGAATCCATGCATAGCTTTAAGAAGAGGTATGATTAAACACAAGCAGAGTGACCTAGTGGCGACCAGTGAAAAGGCGGGGCCAGGAGCTATGACTCGACCCCTGCAACCACAATTAGGTGAGTATATATATATATATATATATATATATATATATATATATATATATATATATATATATATATATATGTCGTGCCGATTAGGTAAAACTTGAGATTTTGGCTTAAATAGCAACGCTCACCTTGCCATATAAGACAAGTGAAAATTTGTGTATGCAATAATTTCGCCAAAATCATTCTGAACATAACGAAAAAATATATTTCATAGTGTTTGTTTATTATTATATTATTGTAAACGTATCTAAAATATATTTAGTTGGTTTAGCCTAAAATATAATAAGGTTAGGTAAGTTTTCTAAGTTTCTTTTGGTCCAAAATTATAAATTTTTATATTAACATAAATGAAAAAAATATATCTTTAAACGTATAAGAGAAAATTTTAGAAAGGACTTAATTTTAAATGAGTTCTTGCTAATTGACCAGTTTTACCTAATCTGCACGACATATATATATATATATATATATATATATATATATATATATATATATATATATATATGCAAAAACCACTGTAAAATAGCGAAATTCCAAGCGCATTCGTGACTTCTCACATTATCAAGGAACTATAAAAAGCAAAACATCAATAAGAAGGCATATAAACACAATCACGTCACTACAACAAGACTACACCTCACAGTTGCGTGACAACACCCGACTCTGTGAAACACACCTGATACTCTACCCAAGCATTAAGGTTTTTTACTTGTCTAATGTATCATTAAATTCTTCCCAATTTTATTAATTATAAATGAATCCAATTTATATAAACCAAAAGAAATATTCATATTATTTTCAAAACTGATATTTATGAAACATTATTCTATTACATTCCTCTCAACCATGGACTTGCTTGATACAACCTTCTCAGCCTTTTGAAAATCAATTGGATGGTTAAAATCTCTCACATAAATAAACAGAGCATTAGAATCTTGTCCAGTTCTAATGATATATTTATGTTTTTTTTAATCTTAGTTCGAGACTTTTGCCAGTTTGACTATAATAAACTTTATCGCAAATTTTACAAGGAATCTTATAGACACATCCGTCAGCATTTTATATATATATATATATATATATATATATATATATATATATATATATATATATAATTAGTTGTTTTTTATATTAGAGATATTATATATCTACCATTACATATCCTCTTATGAATCTCTCTCTCTCTCTCTCTCTCTCTCTCTCTCTCTCTCTCTCTCTCTCTCTCTCTCTCTCTCTCTCTCTCTAATAACTCTGGCTTCCTCTCCCTCCCTTCTTCCTAGCTCCTGCATTCTCTCTCTTTCTCTCTCTCTCTCTCTCTCTCTCTCTCTCTCTCTCTCTCTCTCTCTCTCTCTCTCTCTCTCTCTCTACCCACCTCTCCCATACAGTAATCATCAGGACCCTCCACGACGCCATTACCCCCACAAGACAAACTTGTTTGTTTACCCCCATTTCTCTTTCCGGCAAAATAAAACTATTAAAATAAAAACAAGTGAAACGTGAAATCAGATAACGCCGCTACTACCATTCAACTACTACCATCACCACCATTACAGTACCACCACCATCATAATTACTATAATTACCACCATCACCACCACAGGGAGTAGAGGTTGTTGCCTCATTGCCATCACAAAATATCAATATCGAAGATGAGTGGGAAGTGGAGCGGAAGGAAGTTTTCCCCAAGCCGTGGGCGGATTCAACACGCCCACGGCTCAGTGTTCAGTCATAGACGGATTCAGTCATGGACGGGTTCAGTCGTGGACGGGTTCATTCATGGACGGGTTCAGTCATGGACGGGTTCAGTCATGGACGGGGTCATTCATGGACGGGTTCAGTCATGGACAGGTTCAGTCATGGACAGGTTCAGTCATGGACAGGTTCAGTCATGGACGGGTTCAGTCATGGACGGGTTCAGTCATGGACAGGTTCAGTCGTGGACGGGTTCAGTCATGGACAGGTTCAGTCATGGACGGGTTCATTCATGGACGGGTTCAGTCATGGACAGGTTCATTCATGGACGGGTTCAGTCATGGACAGGTTCAGTCATGGACGGGTTCAGTCATGGTAGAATAAGGAGCACAAGTACTTTCAGTGGGTCTGCTAGATACTATTAAGCCCATGGAAGATACTAGCTGATAGCATAGTCCATATTTTCTCATCACCAGAATGTATATTCAGGTATTTACACTAGGTACAGTGGATATTTACACTAGGTACAGTGGATATTTACACTAGGTACAGTGGATATTTACACTAGTTACAGTGGATATTTACACTAGTACAGTGGATATTTACACTAGGTACAGTGGATATTTACACTAGGTACAGTGGATATTTACACTAGGTACAGTGGATATTTACACTAGGTACAGTGGATATTTACACAAGGTACAGTGGATATTTACACTAGGTACAGTGGATATTTACACTAGTACAGTGGATATTTACACTAGGTACAGTGGATATTTACACTAGGTACAGTGGATATTTACACTAGGTACAGTGGATATTTACACTAGGTACAGTGGATATTTACACTAGGTACAGTGGATATTTACACTAGGTACAGTGGATATTTACACTAGGTACAGTGGATATTTACACTAGTACAGTGGATATTTACACTAGGTACAGTGGATATTTACACTAGGTACAGTGGATATTTACACAAGGTACACTGGGTATTCACACTAGGTACAGTGGATATTTACACTAGGTGCAGTGGGTATTCATACTAGGTACAGTGGATGCTTATACTAGGTACAGTGGGTATTCATACTAGGTACAGTGGATACTTATACTAGGTACAGTGGGTATTCATACTAGGTACAGTGGATACTTACACTAGGTAGTGGATACTTAGACTAGGTACACTGGGTATTCACACTAGGTGCAGTTGATATTTACACTAGGTGCAGTGGGTATTCATACTAGGTACAGTGGACATGAACTAATGAACTGCAACACGGAGGGCCCGGGTTCGATTCCCGGCGGGTGGAAACATTTCGACGTGTTTCCTTACACCTGTTGTCATGTTCACCTAGCAGCAAATAGGTACCTTGGTGTTAGTCGACTGGTGTGGGTCGCAGCCTGGGGGACAATATTAAGGACCCCAATGGAAATAAAACAGACAGTTCTCGATGAGGCATTGACTTTCTTGGGTTATCCTGGGTGGATAACCCTCCGGGGTTAAAAATCCGAAGAAATCTTATCTTATCATGAATAAAAGTTGAATAGAGAGTTTTAAGTATGAAAAGTCTCACTGCTATAGCTATAAACACCCATATAGAAGATTAGTCTATCATTGTGTTAACCAGCTCAAGGTTGGTGAGGGTCTCAAGGCGCATGTTACTCCTACACATGAGGTATCTTCCCCAGGGCCTCCTCACTCCCTCACACTGAATATGCAAACCTGCAGCATAACCGGTAGTTGAGGAATGCCTCTTTATATATATTACATATTCAATAAACAATGATTGATTTAAATTGTCCCAAAAAAAGACTCATCACTTTTTTGACCTGGCTTAAGATCTTGTTTTTATTGTGGATTGAGATATGGAGGAGGTTAGATCATACTCTCGTTATTCAATTTTGGTATGGGAAGGTTATGAATCCTTTTTTTGGGGGTTGGAATGCTTTGAATCGAAGTTTGAGATCATTGGTAAGGTTATACTTATGTTATGATTATGAGGAACGAGGACTGAAGGAAGAGTTTTGGGATCAGCTAGTGTGAGATAACGACAGCCACCTATAGTGAGACAGGTAAAAACCTGGACTGTCTCTAAAGATCTCTCCTCTTTAAGAGGGGCTCTTTGTCGTGGTAAAGAGACTATTGGTCTGAGGAATTGGACCTTTTGGTCTTCTTCCTCCGTTCGAACCTAATTATCCCCCAATCCTCCCTTCCCTATTCAATCCTTCCCTTTTTTTTCCCTTCCTACCCCCTCCCAACCCTCCACTTTTCCCTGTCCCGTTTGTAACCTCTGGGGTCCTCCCCTCTGGCATTACACTTTCTAGGTAGGGGGAAGTGTGCCGTAGTTCATCCCGCATTGGAGTTCATCCCACATCGTGAGGTTCTTCGGGTGTGGTGTAGCTTGCCGTGGAATCTGGATTATCTGGAGGCACCCTGCTCTCTTCCTGAATTTCTGAAAAGTGGGTGGGGTGTCCTGCAGGTGATGGGTGTATCTCCAGAGGCTGTCTGTCGGTTCTGGGAGGTGGCAGCCGAAGGAGGTATGCTTTGTGGTGGGTTTCCGACTGCCCTCTCTTTTGTCCGCCAAGGTGGCTCGGTAGATGTGAGGTTGCTCTTCCAGAGCGCTGGTTTACTGGCGTGACGGGTAGGGTATGCCACAGCTTCCACGCTGCATCTGCACTGCTTGTGGTCTCAAGGTCCTCTCGGATGAGAAGAGGAACTTACGACCCATTCATGCCTTCTAGTCACTGTCCCTCTTTTTTTTCTTTCTTTTCTTTTTTTCTTAAAATAATAATAAGAAAGAGGTCCCATCATCATGGAGTCTTCATTCTGTGATAACCCTCCTCCTCCCAGGCCCCTTCTTGTTACTATATCCTGTTCTGACCCAGCTTTGTTATTGGACCATTTCCTAGACTCTTCCTATACCCCTGTACCTTCTGATGGTGATGCTTCATCACCTGCTACAAGTGTTGGGGCTCTGCCCACTTCTGTTAGCACCTCTGCCTCTTCCACGCCTTTAACTATGAGTCCAGCTTCCCCAAATATGGTGCGACAGTTTTCGAATCGCCCACCTACCTAGGGTTGGGCTGCCCGCGGTACTACACCTAAACATTCCAGACCATTTACTGACGACACTTCTTCGATGTCTATTCATTCTACCCAAAAACGACCTAAGTGACACCCACTTCCTTTACACACCATATTTACAAGTACACAGTAGACTAAATTCTTTTCCCTATAACTGACATCTCCAAACGATTATCTTTCACAACACATTGGCCAAAATATATCCTTTCACTTTCTTCGAAGCGGTGCATCGTTACAGGTCAGAATGCAGAACAAGCTCTTGATCTTTCCCATATTACTTCCATAGATAACATTCCAATCACAGTTCACAAGCACGCTACTCTCAATTCTTGCAGTGGTACAGTGGTTTTACTGCGTACCATTGTACAGAGTGATTTTCTGTCTTGCGGTGATGATATTTTGGAGCAATTAGCCCTTTAGGACCTTCCTATTCTCAAAGTGGATACATATGTCCTTCCAGCTCGTGGGCGGAGGCATTTTCCCAGCAACATCGCTCGCTTAACCTTTGACTGCCATGAACTCCTGTCCTCTGTTTATATCACGGGCCATTGCCTACAGGTTCGAAAAGTGGTCCCTAGTCCCCAACAGTGTCTAAATTGCTGGCACTTTGGACACCCCGCTAAATACTGCAGATCTAAGGTGGAGTGCCTGGTCTGTGGTGCCACGGATCATACCGATACAACTTGCAGTCTTCTCCCCATTTGTCTCAATTGAAATGAACCTCATCCTTCTTTTCCCGCTGTTGTCAGGTCCCAGTCAGGTCTATCATAATGACCGAGAAATCTGTTGCCTTAAGGAGAGCGAAGGCCTTACTTATGCTATGGCTGTCTCTCAGCTCTGCCTTCAGGGGAATCTCCCTTGTATCCCTTATTCGCGAGTAGCTAGGAGACCTCCAACCTTAGTGGTCCCCCTGCCTACCAACTCTTCTGGTGTTGTGTCTTCCGGGGTCACCCCCATCTCTAATTCTTTTGTAGCTTTACCCTCTGAAACCCCCACCTCCTTACCTACTTCTACCTCTACTTCTCGCCCACTAGTTTCTCAGTCTGCAAGGCCTCGCATGCCAGCATCATTCTTCACGCCTATCACCTGCGAAACTGAACCTGTCTCATAAGCCCAAGTCTCTTCGCATTCCTCCAGTACTTACAATTCCACAACAGTTTTCCTTTTCCACCTCAGTGCCTCGTTCTCACTCCCTTTCTAACTCTCACACACAGGTGGAGGTTCACCCCCCTCACATAGTCCCCTCTTCTCCTGTTCTCCCCAGTCTTCTTCCCCAGTTACCTTCCAACCTCCTTCCTCTCCTGTTTCACCTCAGGACTCTTCTGTCCTCACCAGCACTTCTCTTCAGGTTCATACTCCCCTCCCCTCTCAGACCTCTTTGGTTCTCTCCATAGTCTCCTCGATCTCTACTTGCTCTACCTCACCTGTCTCTGAAATCATGGTATCAGCATCTTCCATATCCGCTGACACACTTGATGCTATCTCCAACTATTTTGCAGAGACGAAACCCTCGATGGACAGACACTAAGACAGACAGACACCCTTCTTATTTTTCACGATCCTCGCAGCATTCTGATTCCTCCTTACATGCTTTCCATTGCCTCCACACATTGACTTCACTGACCCTAATAGCCCATAGATTTTATCGCTTCTTATTGTTGGCATACCTGTCTTTGTAAATAATGACTTAGTATTTACAATGGAATATTCGTAGCCTCAGGGATAATCTGGGAGAGCTCCAGGTGTTGCTCTCTCAGTTTTCCCCAGTATTTGTCAGGTTACAAGAGCCCAAACTTCGTTCAGCTGTTATTTGTCCCATTTCAGGCTATGTGCTGTTGCATTCTGCTGATCCCTTTCCTGATGATTCATTTAATGAGAGCACGCTTCTTGTGCACGTTGGTATACCGTTGGTATACCGTATCAACCGGTCTTTGTTCGTTCTTTGTCGAATTATACTGCAGCCCCGTATCTAACAATGGTAGTTAGGTAATTACCTCACCGGCCGGCAGTCAAGGGGTTACGTCATCAGACCTGATGTTTGACTGCCGGGCCGGCTTGACTGACAGTGTCATCGAGACTCTCCCCTAGTCAACACTGGAGAGTCCACCAGCTTACTGATACACTACTGGAGTTCGCCAGGCAGACCTGCTTGAGAGTTGTAGACTTTCGCAGTGTGGTGCTGGTGACAGGTCTACAGTGCTAACGAGACTCCCATATACAACACTGGAGAGTTCACCAGCTCCCTGATACACCTAGGGAGTGTACGAGACTCTCCCATATACACTGCTGGAGAGTGTCAGCGAGACTCTCCCTATACAACACTGGAGAGTTCACTAGCTCCCTGATACACCTGGGAGTGTTCAACAGACAGACCTGGAGATTGACTCTTCGTGCTGGTGACGGCCTTAGACTATCTACTGGCTTATTCACCGTACCGACTGTGTTCCTGAGACTATGTACCTGAAAATGGACTGTTGTACCTGAACTTATGTACCTGAAAGTGTGTGACACTGGTAACAGGTGGTGTCTTGTGTGACACTGGTAACAGGTGGTGTTTTGTGTGACACTGGTAACAGGTGGTGTCTTGTGTGACACTATTTGGTGTCAGGTATTTAGTGGTGTAGTCAGTCAGAGTTTAGACGGTGGCACGACACAGGTTGAGTCGTGTATTTGATGTGTGTCATAACGCGGTGAAAAGGTTTTATTAGAGATGGGTTCATGATGCAAGGAAGGTGTCTTATGGGCACAGAGAGAAGGGTGTCGTGTGACACAGAAGAGAAGGCGTGTCGGGTGACACAGAGAACGGGTGTCAGGGGACCCCGTGAGAAGGCGTGCCATAAGACAAAGAAGTATCATGACAAGGTGTGGTAGTGTCCTGCGTGACACTAGAAGATGGCAGCGACTTGACACTACACCGAATACTCTATTTTACTTGTGACTTTTATCTTGTACTGTGGTTTTGTGTAAATAGGTTTTTACACAGATTATTAGATTATATGTTTTTATTCAGATTATATGCTTTTATATTAATATATATATTTAATATAATAAAAATCTGAAAAATGAGATTTTACTTAGTATCCCAAACAGTCGTTTAATTACAAATGCTTCTTTATTTGTAATAGCATACCTGTCTTTGTAAATAATGACTTAGTATTTACAATGGAATATTCGTAGCCTCAGGGATAATCTGGGAGAGCTCCAGGTGTTGCTCTCTCAGTTTTCCCCAGTATGTGTCAGGTTACAAGAGCCCAAACTTCGTTCAGCTGTTATTTGTCCCATTTCAGGCTATGTGCTGTTGCATTCTGCTGATCCCTTTCCTGATGATTCATTTAATGAGAGCACGCTTCTTGTGCACGTTGGTATACCGTTGGTATACCGTATCAACCGGTCTTTGTTCGTTCTTTGTCGTATTATACTGCAGCCTGTATTTATTTGCACAGATGGTATACAGTTTGCTCTCTATATCTCTCCCCTTCCCGTGCATTCTGTATATCGGATATTGCATTCATGATCTCTTCTCTACCGCCGCCCATCTTGTTAGGTGATTTTAACACTCACCATCATCTTTGGGGAGGCTCCCACTGTGACTCTCGTGGTGATCAGTTCGAGACTCTTCTCACTTCTCACTCTCTTCATGTTTTAAATACGGGTGCTCCCACTGATTTTGACTCTCGCACTCAGTCTCTCTCTTTCATTGATCTTTCTATCTGCTCCTTGTCACTCGCACTTGATTACGCTTGGTCTGTTCTCCCGAATTTACATGACAGTGATCACTTTCCTATTCTTCTTACTTCTACTACGTATTCCCGACCACCTCGTAGCCCTCATTGGCAATTTGGACAAGCAAATTAGGACTTATACTCTCATCTTACCGCTTTTTGTAAGGACCCTTCTCTGCCCTCTATTGATGAGTTGGTGCACCAGTTTTCGACTGTGGCATCACGTTCTATTCCTCAAACCTCAGACATTCTCAGACATGCGTTCCATGGTGGTCTCCTACTCGTGCCCGTGTGTGTGGTGCGCTTGTTGGCAAGAATATGTGTCTAGCATTACCTCAACTTTCCCTATGCGGTTTGGAAGAAGGTACGGAAGTTGTGTGGCAAGTACGCTCCGGGCCCAGCTCCTGTTTTGCAGGTTGCTGGTGTTAGTGTTGTGAAACCTCTAAAGGTTGCCACAGAAATCGGGAAATCGGGAACTATCTTGTTCATGTCTCCCAAGGGCTTAACCTCTGTCCTTCATTTCTCGCATCTAAGTCTAGCAAGAAGCAATTGCCCTTGGATTTCTCATCTAAAGGAATGGAGCCGTATAATGTACTTTCACTCTCCAAGAACTAGAGTCCACGCTTTCCGCTTGCCAGTCATCGGCAGCTGGGCCTGATGATATATCAGTATGCTACAACATCTGCATTCTACAGCCCTTATGGTCCTTTTGCATCTTTTCAATCTTATTTGGATACCAGGGGTTCTCCTTTAGCCCAAGCCCACTCCTTAGGCCTCCATGGTAATCTACCAACCTTCCTTGCTGCTTTCTTATCTGACAGACATTTTTGTGTCCGTGTTGGCGCCTCGCTTTCCTCAGACTTTGTTCAGGCCGAGGGTGTCCCACAAGGTTGTGTCCTTAGCACTACCCTTTTTCTCTTAGCTATAAATTACTTACCTTCCATTCTTCCATCGCATATTTGGTTGTCACTTTGTGGATGACTACACTATGGCTTACGCAGGCACTGACTGTCACCTGGTAGCAGCCTTCCTTCAGGAAGCGATTGACTGAGTTTCAAATTAGGTCACTTCTCATGTCTTTAAATTTTCTAGTACGAAAACCCATTTCACTACCTTCACTAGACATCCTCTTATCCCAGATATTCCATTGTATTTGCACTGCTCACGTATTCCAGAATGTGATACAGTCAAGTTTCTTGGTCTTCTCTTCGATCGCTGGTTGACATGGAAACCTCACATTTTCTCTTTAAAGGCAGCTTGCCATGGTCGGCTGAATCTCCTTAAAATTCTTGCTCATCGTTCATGAGGAGCAGATTGATGGACTCTTCTCCATTTGCATTCCACCCAAGTCTTGTCCAAGCTGGATTATGGAGACCAAGTCTATTCTGCAGCTTCTCCTTCCACTCTTCCTAAGTTAAATTTCCTTCATCATCAGGGTCTACGTTTATGCCTTGGTGCCTTTCGTTCATCCCCTGTTGAAAGCCTCTATGCTGAGGCGAAGGTTCTTTCCTTAGCTGATCGTCGTGATGCTCATTGTCTTCGTTACTTTGCGCTCATGACCTTCGTGTTCCGTCTATGTATAGGTTGGTCTCAGACGTTAGTAAAAGTCCAATATTTGTTCAGCGCCACTGCTTACTCCGACCATTTTCTCTTTGCGTCCTCTCTCCAGTTACCTCCCTTGTATGTTCATTTAGCGTCTGCCTTTTCTCTTACCCCTTGGGAGGTTCCGAAGGTTCGTGTCTGTTCTCCCCTACTGCCGTGCGCCAAAGCTCTCCTACCTATGACTGCTTCTTGCTCTCTTTTTCTTGTTTTTCTTGATCACTTACGGTTGCATGTTCATGCCATTGCTGTTTATACAGATGGTTCTAAATCTTCTGAGGTGTTGGGTTTGTGGTGGTGTTCCTTGACAATGTTGTCCGAGTCATTTGTTAGACTCAGCTAGTATTTTTACTGAAGAGTTGTATGCTATCCTCATAGCACTTCTCTGTATTACAAACAAACAAACAAATTTTATTTTATTGCATTTGTACATAGATATTTGAAGTTACAATCATAAACTGAAGTGCAAGGAGAGCCACTGACATGCCATGGTATTAGGGGCAGCTTAATCTAATGACTTATAGACTATGTACATAATATTAGAGAAATTGATTGAGTTTATTCTAGTTATATATTTGTTTAAAGTACAATATGATGATATTACATTGTAAAAATTGAGATTATCTTAAGGAAAATAACATTGAGCATTTTTGAAAGTAATTTATAGTATGAGTATTTAGTTTAGGGTGGGTAGGGGGTAACATAATAGTAACATATTAGCAAAAATTTAAATTATCTTATAGGAAAATAATATTGAGCATTTTTGAAAGTAATTTACAGTATGAGTATTTAGTTTAGGGTGAGTAGGTGGTTTTTGAGAAGAGTCTTAAATTGATTTTCAGACAAGGTTATCTTAGTATTTACTGGTAATGAATTCCAGATTCTGGGGCCCTTTATGTGCATAGAATTTTTACATAGGTTGATATGGACACGGGGTATATAAAAAAGTGACCTGTGTCTTGTGTTGTGGTCATGGGTCCTATTAAAGTTGGTGAGGAGAATTTTGAGCAGAGGGTTTATATTAGAGTGTAGAGTTTTATGTATGTAGTAGGCACAAGAATAGGTGTGGATGTTCTTTATGGTGAGTAGTTTTAGGCTTTTGAATATTAGTGGAACATGCTGTCTATAATGGGAATTTGTTATCATTCTGACTGCAGCCTTTTGCTGGGTTATGAGTGGTCTAAGGTGATTTAATGTTGTTGATCCCCATGCACAGATTCCGTAGGTGAGATAAGGATAGATTAGTGAATGATATAGTGCAATGAGAGCTGATTGAGGCACATAGTAGCGTATCTTTGATAATATGCCTACTGTCTTTGAGATTTTTTGGAAATTTGTTGTATGTGTGTTTGGAATTTAAGGCTACTGTCAAGGTGGATTCCTAGGAATTTTCCCTCTGTGAGTCTTGTGATGGGTGAACCATTGAGCGTTATGTTAATTGGAGCATTTGTGGCTTTGTTTCCAAACTGTATGAAGTAGGTCTTGTCAGTATTGAGAGTAAGCTTGTTAGTCGTCATCCATGTTGATATTTTCTGTAATTCGGCATTAACAGTGTTGGCCAGTATGACTGGATTTGGGTAAGAGAAGACATATGTTGTGTCATCTGCAAATAATATGGGTTTGAGTAGTTGTGATGCATTCGGTAGGTCATTTATGTAAATGAGGAATAGGAGTGGCCCCAGGACACTTCCTTGGGGGACTCCGACTGTAATTTGTTGTGTGGAAGATTTCGCTCCATTTGTGTACACGTATTGGCTTCTGTTACTAAGGTATGACTTTAGGTAGTTGAGTGGGTGCCCCCTTATACCACAGTGTGCTAATTTTGTGAGCAGTAAATCATGGTCAACTGTATCAAAAGCTTTGCGTAGATCAATGAAGATTCCCAGTGGGACTTCTTTCTTCTCAAGTGTATAATAGCATGTGTATAATAGCATCGTTTGTGCTCTTGTTGGTCCTGAATCCAAATTGACAGGGGTTGAGTACATTGTGTGAGACGAGATAGGAATAGATCTGTCTATGAATTAATTTTTCGAAGATTTTCGAAAGCAGTGGTAAATTAGATATTGGTCTGCAATTTTTCAAGTCTGTCTCCTTCGATGTTTGTAATCATTTCAGATTCCCTCAGTGCTTTACAAGCCATTAAACAAT
Source organism: Cherax destructor (assembly GCA_009830355.1). Lineage (NCBI taxonomy): Eukaryota > Metazoa > Arthropoda > Malacostraca > Decapoda > Parastacidae > Cherax > Cherax destructor. The sequence continues at coordinate 25,999 of WNWK01002712.1, forward strand.
TTGGTTCCCCTCATCTATTAGTCCTTCGTATTCAACTATGGTTACGCCGTTTGGCTAGCAAAAACAAAGATGTCATTTTTCTGTTGGGTCCCTGGACACATTGACGTGCACGGAAATGAACAAGCGGATTCTGCTTCGCAGTCAACGGTGAATGATCTTCCGGTTTCCTATAGGGGTATTCTGTTTATAGATTAATTTCCAGTCATTTCTGCCCATTTTCACAACCATTGGTAACAACAGTGGTCGGGCATGCACCATAACAAATTGCACTCTGTTAAACCACTTTTAGGTTTGTGGTCATCTTCTTACCACCGTTGCCGTACTCGGGAGACTGCACTCTCCCGTCTCTGCATTGGCCATACTCGCCTTACCCATGGGTATCTCATGGAACGACTCCCTATTCCTTTCTGTGAGGTTTGTCAGGTCCCTCTTTCAGTTCTTCACTTTCTTGTAGATTGCCCAGTAACGCCGCCGCTGCCCTGCCACTCTTACCTTACCTTGCAGACGGCTCTGCCTTTGACTTACGATCACTTTTTGACTTTTTGTCAGCAACTGTTTTACTCTACGAACTTTGACACATAACCCTTAGGGTCCCTTTCACCCTTTTCTCTCCTCACCTCTGATTCCCTCTACACCTAGATGTTTATAGCCCCAGCACTATTTTCTACCATGCAGCAATGTATGACCTTTGCCGGTTTAGCGCTTTCTTTGATTATTATAATAATCTAAAGATCTCTGAAGAATTTTTTGAGAACTGTGCCCTGAATTTTGCCTCTCATCTCTGCATCCCTCCCATAATATCTCTCCCCTTCCTGGTATACTCTTGATAGCAGTGTAATTCACTGACGAATATTAATAGTAGCGTCTTTGTGGTGAGTTTTTTGTCTCACTGTATCTTTTCAGTTAATAAACAGACTCATTGTAAAGTGTCTTAGAATTTTCCCTTTAACCTGACCCATAAACTCTCCTCTCCATTAATTTATAAATATTACAATACCATTTTTTACATTCGTTTATCTATAATCGGCTGTATATAAAATGGTTTATTCCAATGTATTTTATTTGAGGCTGTTGAGAAGAACAAATAAAATAGATAGTGAGGAATGTCATGTTGGGAACTGTTAGAGTAATGGAAGTAAAACAAGAAAAGTGGGGAAGCTGTGAGAGGAAAGACCAAGAAGATAATTATGCAGGAAAGTTGAAACGTGACTTTCTCTCCATTTTCCACTCACTAATAAAGCAAATCAAGATAAAATAAATAAATCTTCAACGAAAAGTTGTCACGTAAACGCGGCTCAGATTTCCAGAATTGAAGGATTTGGGTCAAAGGTGAGCGTGGAGACGCACTACGAAGGTCTAGATGCTCAGAGGTGAGCGTGGCGACGCACTATGAAGGTCTGGATGCTCAGAGGTGAGCGTGGAGACGCACTATGAAGGTCTAGATGCTCAGAGGTGAGCGTGGCGACGCACTATGAAGGTCTGGATGCTCAGAGGTGAGCGTGGCGACGCACTATGAAGGTCTGGATGCTCAGAGGTGAGCGTGGAGACTCACTATGAAGGTCTGGATGCTCAGAGGTGAGCGTGGCGACGCACTATGAAGGTCTGGATGCTCAGAGGTGAGCGTGGAGACGCACTATGAAGGTCTGGATGCTCAGAGGTGAGCGTGGCGACGCACTATGAAGGTCTGGATGCTCAGAGGTGAGCGTGGAGACGCACTATGAAGGTCTGGATGCTCAGAGGTGAGCGTGGAGACGCACTATGAAGGTCTGGATGCTCAGAGGTGAGCGTGGAGACTCACTATGAAGGTCTGGATGCTCAGAGGTGAGCGTGGAGACTCACTATGAAGGTCTGGATGCTCAAAGGTGAGCGTGGAGACTCACTATGAAGGTCTGGATGCTCAGAGGTGAGCGTGGAGACGTACTATGAAGGTCTGGATGCTCAGAGGTGAGCGTGGAGACGCACTATGAAGGTCTGGATGCTCAGAGGTGAGCGTGGAGACGCACTATGAAGGTCTGGATGCTCAGAGGTGAGCGTGGAGACTCACTATGAAGGTCTGGATGCTCAGAGGTGAGCGTGGAGACGCACTATGAAGGTCTGGATGCTCAGAGGTGAGCGTGGAGACTCACTATGAAGGTCTGGATGCTCAGAGGTGAGCGTGGAGACTCACTATGAAGGTCTGGATGCTCAGAGGTGAGCGTGGAGACGCACTATGAAGGTCTGGATGCTCAGAGGTGAGCGTGGAGACGCACTATGAAGGTCTGGATGCTCAGAGGTGAGCGTGGAGACGCACTATGAAGGTCTGCATGCTCAGAGGTGAGCGTGGAGACGCACTATGAAGGTCTGGATGCTCAGAGGTGAGCGTGGAGACTCACTATGAAGGTCTGGATGCTCAGAGGTGAGCGTGGAGACGCACTATGAAGGTCTGGATGCTCAGAGGTGAGCGTGGAGACCACTATGAAGGTCTGGATGCTCAGAGGTGAGCGTGGAGACTCACTATGAAGGTCTGGATGCTCAGAGGTGAGCGTGGAGACGCACTATGAAGGTCTGGATGCTCAGAGGTGAGCGTGGAGACGCACTATGAAGGTCTGGATGCTCAGAGGTGAGCGTGGAGACGCACTATGAAGGTCTGGATGCTGACACAGCGCGCACTCTGCCTAATGTCTCACCTGCACCTACAATAATCACCCATTTACACATATGTTTCAATAATCCGAAATGACTGCTTCTCATTTCTGACAAAAAAAAATTATGCATCTCACAATTTCCTTTTAAGATACAGGTAGGCTGCAGCTACGGCAATTTCGACACTGCTTCCAGTAAAACAAAATTTTAACTATACAATACAACGAGGCAGAAAAAAATAGACCACTAATTACCACAGCTTGGTAAAATACGTTATTGAAGCAGCCTCATCACACGCACCTGACTACCTTTGTTTACACACAGAAGATATTTTTTTTACCGTTGTTAGACGGTAACTAATGAGGACGGTATTAATTTTGGGACATGAAAGGCCGTTAAATGTTCTGCACTCTGATAGGATCATTGACTATTTTTCCTCTCTGCCTCATGAAACTCTTTCAGGATTACTCTTCGTTTATCAACTTGTCGACTCAGAGAACCAACAAGTTGATATATTAGACATATATGCAACACCGATTTCCTCAAACTGTTTCTGATCTTCACTGTTCTTAGTACAGTGACTTTATCAGTTTATTACTAAGTGTTGCACATGTGTCTAATTTATCAACTCTTTGTTATATATTAATGATAACAAGAGATTTAATTGAACCGAGGATAGACAAGAAGGTGGGGAGAGAGGAAGAGGGAAGGGAGTGAGAGAGGAAGGAAAAAATAGGAGAAAATGGGTAATTTCAAGCATAATAAAATGTAACAGAAAGACTGGAACAAGCAGTCATTACTGTAAGTCCCAGTCATTACTGTAAGTCCCAGTCATTACTGTAAGTCCCAGCCATTACTGTAAGTCCCAGTCATTACTGTAAGTCCCAGTCATTACTGTAAGTCCCAGTCATTACTGTGAGTCCCAGTCATTACTGTAAGTCCCAGTCATTACTGTAAGTCCCAGTCATTACTGTGAGTCCCAGTCATTACTGTGAGTCCCAGTCATTACTGTAAGTCCCAGTCATTACTGTGAGTCCCAGTCATTACTGTGAGTCCTAGTCATTACTGTGAGTTTCAGTCATTACTGTGAGTCCCAGTCATTACTGTGAGTCCCAGTCATTACTGTGAGTTTCAGTCATTACTATGAGTACTAGTCATTACTCCGTTACTCTGAGCCTCAGTCTTTACACTCGTCAACACACGGGACGATCTCAAACTAGTACTATCCATGTATACATTGTACTCATGACGGGTTTACTCGAGCTGAATCAAGAAGTGGAAATGATATGACTATGAGCGTATATAAACAAGAAGAAAGTTCAGGGTATATTGTGAACAAAAGATCAGGGTGATAAAGCATACAGACTCAGACATATTCAGTACATACGAGGAAGGACACTATGACAAGGACGACCCACAGCAACAACCCATAAGAACGACCCACAAGGGCGACCTGCACAAGAACGAACCACAGAAGAAAGGCCCCTAAGAACGACCCACACAAGAAGAAACCTCCCAGAATAGACCTACACGTAAACGACCCACGAGAGCAAACCACAAGAACGACGTATACAAGAACGAGCCACATAAAAGGACCCTTAAGAAAAAAACACATAACGACAAGGCAAGAACTACCCACAAAAAAAGACTACCCAACACATATACGATCCACAAGAACAAGCCAAAGGGCGACTCACAAAGTGTGGCTAACTCAACTGTCGTTTTCAAGGATCCAAGAGCAACCTGGATTTAAGAATTTAGGACCCACAATAGCGCCGAGATCATTGTTATTCTTACGTCCACGCCCTCACTGAGAGTTAATGAGTCATTACCAGACCACAAAAACTATAAAGTTAGGCTCACAAAGGGGACCTGAGCCCCATTAAGTAATCAAGTGATAACCATCAATCAAAGCGAGTGTGATAACCATCAGACTCTTGTTTGACTCCAGACTCCCGCAGGGAGAGACGCTGAAGTGGCGGTCATTAAGACTCAAACACTCCTTGGAAGAAATGGAGTAATGGGCTTTATGTCCGCTGTAGGGATGGTGCTCTCCTGAGGAAGGGGGCAGGCACGGGAAGGGAGGGATGCAGAGACAGTATACACACGTGTTCACTATCTCCCTCTCCCAATCTCTCTCTCTCTCTCTCTCTCTCTCTCTCCTCTCTCGTTCAGACTTGGCCAGATGACTAAAGAGGTGTTTGTGTGTGTGTGTGTGTTAGTTCATTTGTCCTAGGCAATGCACTAGAACTAGGCCTTGTAAATTTGGGTGTGTATGTAAGGACACTTGAAATGTTCTGCCCCGAATTGAACTGGCCTCCGTCGCAAGATTTTACACAGGCCACGGTGTGTGTGTGTGTGTGTGTGTGTGTGTGTGTAAAGTCGACAGACCGATTCTCATCACTCCTTACATAATCTGTTACATTCACAATATTGTGAAAATCTCAGCTCATTGGCAGGAGTGATGGACATTATGTACAGTGTTTACAAGGTCTTGTGTTCTCAGTCATCCTATAAGTTAGACAATAGCTGAGTCCTTCACAATCCTGTGTCTCCTGCTGGGCCACGACTACACAGTCGTGGCCCAGCAGGTACACTAGCAATGAGGGAAAAACACGCAACAGCGTGACACACACCTACACTCCGAAACCTCGTCCATGCGCGCACATCCACCTAACTGGTGGCACCGAGTCCTGTATGTCCATATTTGCTAGCGATGAGAAGATAATGTGAAAGATAAAAGCAGTTGAACGCAGAAATATACTCCAGGGTAATTTGGACATGTTGATAAGTTAATGAGACAAATAACAATTGGAATTCAGCAAAATGTAAGATAATGCGGATCAGAAAAGATGGAGGGAAATTATAAATAAATTACAGTTTATGGGAGATGAAGAAACAGCTCACATCATAAAAATAACAAATCTGCATCGCGACCAACATATCACATGAGGCGCACATAAACCGAAGAGCTTCGACAGAATACAGGAAACCAGCAAATCTTAGAATGTGCTTTAAGAACCTAAATAAACAATCATTTAGGATATTATAATTATGTAAGACCTATTGTGGAGTGTAGCCCAACATGAAACTTACATCTGTTAATATCTGTACATAGCTAAGCGTCTAAGGCTTTGTAAAAAGACTTATACCAGTGTTGCGAGGAACGCAACGTGCGGGGAGACTTATGTAACCGAATCTGACGACACCGGAGAAAATAAGAGAAAAGGGAAAAACATGATCACGACGTACACAATCATAGAAGATGTTAACAGAGCAGAGAGACGAGCATCTAGAAGGGCGAGGACCAGGAATAAGGGGTAACAGATGGAAGTTAAAAAGGTCAATGAGCTTTAAGGTTGTCTAAGGATAAGATAAGATTCTTTGGATTTTTAATCCCGGATGGTTTACCACCCAGGATAACCCAAGAAAGTCAATGCGTCATCGAGGACTGTCTGTCTTATTTCCATTGGGGTCCTTAATCTTGTCCCCCAGGATGCCACCCACACCAGTCGACTAACACCCCAGTTACCTATTTGCTGCTAGGTGAACATGACAACAGGTGTAAGGAAACACGTCGAAATGTTTCCACCCACCGGGAATCGAACCCGGGCCCTCCGTGTGTGAAGCGAGAGCTCTAGCCACCAGACCACCGGATGTCGGTCAAACCAACCTGAGAATGGGGGCCTGCACCTGTGCCTCTATCCCTGCAAAACTCAGTTCTGTAAACAAAAAAGAACGTATATACTCTTTTTTGAGGACAAAGATACAGAATATGTTGGCTGTCTAAGACGCTGGGTAGAATATTCTTAAAAGTCAGACAGCTGATAAAGAAAGAATATGTCCATTCGAAGAAGTTGGAGGGACGAATGATGCAAGA
>WNWK01002712.1:37500-57500 GCA_009830355.1 Cherax destructor
GAACTGAACAAAGTACGCATCACTCTATCCATTGGACCACCATCCTTAAACACCAGGCGCCCAGCAGTACTGAGCGTGTTATCCTGATGCAAGAACATTCGTGGTCATGGAACCTCAGAGACTAATTTCAACCTCATCCTGTTTGGTATACCAGACTTCACTGTTGCGTGGAGGTTCTTTCGTAGATTGGGTAATGAACAGACGAGTTTGGGATGGTAACTTGGTATATTAGACAGGGTGGAATCTCAGAGTCGCAGGCCTAGTCTTCTCTACACGGTATCTGGATAGTGACTGAGGCACTGCCCCGAGCAGGGCTCATAGCGTTCAAAGGGTTGACCTTTGACATGGGTGACCTTTGACATTGGGCTAACGGTTGCATCGGTTGGTCACGTGAGCAGAAAAGGTTATACCCTATGAACTCTCACTGAGCTTACAGTGACATCACGAACAGTCTATATATCAATGAAATCAGTCTCTGAGGCTCTATGACCCCGAATTTCCTTGCATCAGGCTAACTCCCTCAGTATATATATACGTATATATATATATATATATATATATTTACCAATAGGTATATTTTATTACATAATATGGTACAAAAGATTTAAGGGATACATTGTTGATATAAAGATGGCATATACAGTACACGAGGTGTGAGAGATACATGTCTAGTACATATTGTTACATGTATATATATATATATATATATATATATATATATATATATATATATATATATATATATATATATATATATATATATATATAAAATATATCCACTACCATCAGCACCATCAGCAAAACGACCACCCCAACAAACACCACTGCAAGCACCATCACCAACACCACTGCTAGCACCTTCACCAACACCACTGCTAGCACCATCACCAGCACCACTGCTAGCACCATCACCAGCACCACTACTAGCACCATCACCAGCTCTACACCAGCACCACTGCTAGCACCATCACCAGCCCTACACCAGAACCACTGCTAGCACCATCACCAACCCTACACCAACACCACTGCTAGCACCATCACCAGCCTACACCAGCACCACTGCTAGCACCATCACCAGCCCTACACCAGCACCACTGCTAGCACCATCACCAACACTACTAGCACCATCACCAGCACCACTGCTAGCACCATCACCAACACCACTGCTAGCACCATCACCAACACCACTGTTAGCACCATCACCAGCCCTACACCAGCACCACTGCTAGCACCATCACCAACACCACTACTAGCACCATCACCAGCCCTACACCAGCACCACTGCTAGCACCATCACCAGCACCACTACTAGCACCATCACCAGCCCTACACCAGCACCACTGCTAGCACCATTACCAGCCCTACACCAGCACCACTGCTAGCACCATCACCAGCCCTACACCAGCACCACTGCTAGCACCATCACCAACCCTACACCAACACCACTGCTAGCACCATCATCAGCCCTACACCAACAACACTGCTAGCACCATCACCAGCCCTACACCAGCACCACTGCTAGCACCATCACCAGCCCTACACCAACACCACTGCTAGCACCATCACCAGCCCTACACCAACACCACTACTAGCACCATCACCAGCCCTACACCAGCACCACTGCTAGCACCATCACCAGCCCTACACCAACACCACTGCTAGCACCATCATCAGCACCACTGCTAGCACCATCACCAGTCCTACACAAAAACCACTGCTAGCACCATCACCAGCCCTACACCAGCACCACTGCTAGCACCATCACCAGCCCTACACCAACACCACTGCTACCACCATCACCAGCTCTACACCAACACCACTGCTAGCACCATCACCAGCCCTACACCAAAACCACTACTAGCACCATCACCAGCACCACTGCTAGCACCATCACCAGCACCACTGCTAGCACCATCACCAGCCCTACACCAACACCACTGCTAGCACCATCACCAGTCCTACACAAAAACCACTGCTAGCACCATCACCAGTCCTACACAAAAACCCCTGCTAGCACCATCACCAGCCCTACACCAGCACCACTGCTAGCACCATCACCAGCCCTACACCAACACCACTGCTAGCACCATCACCAGCCCTACACCAGCACCACTGCTAGCACCATCACCAGCCCTACACCAACACCACTGCTAGCACCATCACCAGCCCTACACCAGCACCACTGCTAGCACTATCACCAGCCCTACACCAGCACCACTGTTAGCACCATCACCAGCCCTACACCACCAGCACCACTGCTAGCACCATCACCAGCCCTACACCAACACCACTGCTAGCACCATCACCAGCCCTACACCAGCACCACTAGCTAGCACCATCACCAGCACCACTCTAGCACCATCACCAGCCCTACACCAGCACCACTGCTAGCACCATCACCAGCCCTACACCAGCACCACTGCTAGCACCATCACCAGCCCTACACCAGCACCACTGCTCTCACCATCACCAGCCCTCAACACCACCAACACCACTGCTAGCACCATCACCAGCCCTACACCCAGCACCACTGCTAGCACCATCACCAGCCCTACACCAGCACCACTGCTAGCACCATCACCAGCCCTACACCACCAACACCACTACTAGCACCATCACCAGCCCTACACCAACACCACTGCTCTCATAATCACCAGCCCTACACCACCAACACCACTGCTAGCACCATCACCAGCCCTACACCAACACCACTGCTCTCACCATCACCAGCCCTACACCACCAACACCACTGCTAGCACCATCACCAGCCCTACACCAACACCACTGCTCTCACCATCACCAGCCCTACACCACCAACACCACTGCTAGCACCATCACCAGCCCTACACCAGCACCACTGCTCTCACCATCACCAGCCCTACACCACCAACACCACTGCTAGCACCATCACCAGCCCTACACCAACACCACTGCTCCACCATCACCAGCCCTACACCACCAACACCACTGCTAGCACATCACCAGCCCTACACCAACACCACTGCTCACCATCACCAGCCCTACACCACCAACACCACTGCTAGCACTATCACCAGCCCTACACCAACACCACTGCTAGCACCATCACCAGCCCTACACCACCAACACCACTGCTAGCACTATCACCAGCCCTACACCAGCACCACTGCTAGCACCATCACCAGCCCTACACCAACACCACTGCTCTCACTATCACCAGCCCTACACCACCAACACCACTGCTAGCACCATCACCAGCCCTACACCAGCACCACTGCTAGCACCATCACCAGCCCTACACCAGCACCACTGCTAGCACCATCACCAGCCCTACACCAACACCACTGCTCTCACCATCACCATCCCTACACCACCAACACCACTGCTAGCACCATCACCAGCCCTACACCACCAGCACCACTGCTAGCACCATCACCAGCCCTACACCAACACCACTGCTCTCACCATCACCAGCCCTACACCACCAACACCACTGCTAGCACCATCACCACCCTACACCAGCACCACACACATCATTCACCTCCAACCTTTTACTGACAAAACAAAAATCCACTAAAATTCAGATAAACAATTCCGTTACGTGACAGTTGGCAGTCTATTACAGTGAAATATAACTGTTCCAAAATTACCTTTACCCACACGTGTGTATGTGTGTGTTGTACCTCTGGTCAGATCACAACTTAGACATCAACCTTTACCTACTGCTGACTTATGATTTACTAGACCAGAGTAATTATCTTCACTCTGGCCAGGGATTATCACTGCGCTGGTTCACAACTATTCTCAAGTCACTGAATCACTCCTCGTATTTCATTATTATTATTATTATTATTATTATTATTATTATTATTATTATTATAGGTGTTATTATTATTATTATTATTATTTATAAAGGACAAAATGAAGTAATGAAAAGGAAAATTGGGTTAGATCAAGGTGAGAAGAGTCGTATCACGGAGAGGAGGGTTTGATTAACGAGAGGAGAGTTAGGTCAAGGAGAAGAGAGTTAGGTCAAGAAGAGGAGAGTTAGGTCAAGAAGAGGAGAGTTAGGTCAAGGAGAGGAGAGTTAGGTCAATGGGAGGAGAGTTAGGTCAATGGGAGGAGAGTTAGGTCAAGGAAAAGAGAGTTAGGTCAAGAAGAGGAGAGTTAGGTCAAGGAGAGGAGAGTTAGGTCAAGGATAGGAGAGTTAGGTCAAGGAGACGAGTTAGGTCAATGGGAGGAGAATTAGGTCAAGGAGAGGAGAGTTAGGTCAAGGAGAAGAGAGTTACGTCAAGGAGAGGAGGGTTAGGTCAAGGAGAAAATAGTTAGGTCAATGAGAAGAAAGTTAGGTTAAGAAGAGCAGAGTTAGGTCAAGAAGAGAAACATTATATAAACTTCAACTATTACAAGAATTTGATCTTTCATTACTTTAACTTAAATACTACACTGAATATAATTCACAAATATCTCAATACAGAAATGCGGCAACAGTTATGGAAGAGAGGACATGCATGAGGTATAAAGGTCTGGACTCTTGTTACTTGACCAGCGTCTAAAATAAACCTCATTGTTTAAAAATTCAATACCAGAGCTTACAGTTACTTGTAGCTGGGGCAGAGGAATTTTTTTTTTTCCAGTAAGCTGGGAATAGCAGGAGAGAGGCGACTGGTATGAGTGCAGGACAGTCTCCAGTCGAGACTGGAGCACGCGAGTCTCCTCCTGTCTGTCCTACTCTCGTACCAGTCGTCTCTCTCCTGCTATTCCCGGCTTACTGAAAAAAAAATCCCAGCTACAAGTAACTGTGTGCTGTGGTATTGCGTTTTTAACCAATGAGGTTTATTTGAGATGCTGGTCCATTAAAAGACCAGGTCAGCACGTCCCAATAACTGAGGCGATAAAGTCAGTACTAAATAAACAGTTGGACTTTCCTTCATTAGCCCAGAAGATAGAATATAAACAGGTTTAGTTACTTATTATACAATTTATAAATCTTATACCATCACGGTCCATCTTAGGTAAATGATGGAACTGGAGCAGGATCACACTCTTATACTCTTACAGTCTTATACTCTTACACTCTTACACTCTTATACTCTTATACTCTTACACTCTTACCTCGAAATTCCTTGTCATTGTTTCAGCTTATCTACTCTTCTCACTTCAAACATATCTTTGTTAATAACATCCATTCAGTTGGGGTATAGAGAGAGGAGGAGAGTAAGAGAGAGAGAGAGAGAGAAAGAGAGAGAACACATCCGTTCTCTCTAGACCCACAAGTAGAGGTTAATTAGCGTTACATAGAGCAACAAGCAATAATGGAAGCCATGGCATCGCTGCTCCACCATTAAGGGGACCTACCATACAGGTGTACTGGGCCAGCCAGGTAATTCAGCGAGGCCATATTGAAGGAACCGGAGCCACAAAGCTAGCGCACTACTCTCATCCTCTTGCATGGTGTTAAGGCCCCAGGAGCCTAGATTATTTCCCACAGATCATACCTTCTCTCTCTCTCTCCCTCTCTCTCTCTCTCTCTCTCTCTCTCTCTCTCTCTCTCTCTCTCTCTCTCTCTCTCTCTCTACCTGCGAAAGCTGCTGAGTATGTATGCACTCACCTATTTGTGTTTTAAGGGGTCGAGTGCTCGTTCCTAGCCCTACGTTTCAGTTGGTCTGCTGGGAGAGTCTTAGCTCCTGGGCCTGCTATTTATCTTGCCGCTTGCCATATTCTCTCCCTCCTAACCTTGTAGGCCCTGTTATATTTATTCTTAAATCTATGTATGTAGTCTGCTTCTATCACTTCTTCGTTTAGGTCATTCCACTTCCTGACCACTCTGAAGAAATCATTCCTGACATCCCTGTGACTCATCGGAACACTGTCGTTGGTCCACCTCCCTGGTATGATGGAAGAACATCTTAAGAATGTCCAGGGCTTCTTAATATAAGAGACTCACGTCAGACGACAAACAAAGCTCATCCCCAAAAATGTCACCTATTGGTCAGAGGGAAGGACTGCACCCTGGAGGAGCACATGAGAAGCAGGATGGTGAGTAGCTACTGCTTCTCATGTAGAAAACCAGAAGCTATCAGAGGTGGCCCACTGAATGATGCTATCTAGTGCCCCATGAAGTCGGTGACAGCCTACTTCAGGAGCAGACACCTTGCAACACTGAAAGGTCATCTCCATACAAGGAGACATTGATATCACCATTGATGTCCTCACTATCCGTGTCCTCACCATCGATGTCCTCACCATTGATGTCCTCACCATCCATGGCTACAATAAAACTGGAAGGCTGGGAAGTGAGCTCAGAGAGTATTTCTCTGCCATCTTTCTGATCTTACACTTAAAATGAGTGTTAAGAATTATCCTTCTCCACGTAATGAACCCAGGACATAAGCCAAACATTTCAGAACATCTTATTGATGTCCAGCACCGATTGATATATTAGCTTATTAGTCAGTGAATGGTGGTCCTTGATGATAGACAGCACATACAATCCGGCAGTGCTTCACACAGTCCTTGTTCCACCAACGTACCAGCAGACGGAAACCCAAGACATCAGACCTTGGAATACTAGCCCCCACCACCCCAGGACAACACAAATGAAGCAATGAAGCTGTCACAAGCTCCCTGTACGTCTCGAGAATCAGCAAGGAAACAAGAAATCTGTGCCCAAGCCTCAATGAACCTTAAATCTGCAGCATCCAGCTTCCCTTGCAGAGGGCAGACCGGAGGGAATTACCCTGCCGTCTCCAGAAGGAAAGGAAAATAATTACCACCATTTAAGTCCGGAAGAAGAGACTATCTGAAATCCATATACACAGAACTGGAGTAAACAGAGAGGTCTATGCCCAAAAAGACGTTTGAATGAACATAAGTTGGAGTCTCATCATTCAGGATACTAACGTCCACAGGAGGACATTAACCCACATTAACATAGGGTGATGGGCTGTAAAGTCACCCAGGAGGAGGAATGGCAAGAGAACCTCACATATAGCAGGAAGAGCAGAGCAGTTTAAAACCTAATCTAGAGGGAGATACAAAGAGCACAGTGACAGGTCCTCCTACGGCCTCACCTGGATCGTGACAGCCTGCATGGTGTAGATGAATGGTTCAGAGAACCGACAAGTTATAAATTAGACACACATGCAACACTTGGGTATCTTTATAGCCTGCATGGTAGAGGGCAGTCCAATCTCACTGTGACAAATAAGGACAACCCCGTTGTCCCAAGTTTCGCCTCTTGCAATCATAATACAGACCATAGTCCCGAATGAGGACTCGAACGCCTTAAATGTGGAGCCTAATGCTCCAACAGTTCCACTGAAAGACACAATTCATTGGGCCAAAGAAGGACTAGCAGCTGCCTACCTGACAACGTTCATAGGTGGAACACTAATAACAGTCTGCCCGCTGTACCTCCAGAGCCTCGTCCTTGGTACAGATCCAGCATAAAAAACACCAGAGCCGTCTAAAACCCCAAAATAGTTAGGGAGGGTAAATAGTAAATGGTCCAAGTCGGGCCGAAACGTCGTCGTAAGCTCCTTTTTCCTATGTGCGGGTTATTTGTGTCTACTGGTTCATGCCTGTAAGAGTAATTAGAAGTAGCAGGTGACGGCAGGGTTTATCGTTTTAAGAAGAATTTGGCTAATATTTTAGAGATGACAAAGCTGCCTTTGTTCTATGTAATCTAGACTGAAACTGAGATTAACGACACTTTTGAAATGAAGATCAATGATGTTTCACGGAATATTTGTCTGCTGGTGTCTGGAGCACTCTGCAGGAGGACCACTGGCACCCTTGAGCACATTCACAGCAAAGTTGCCACTTGCAACCTCCAGCACTTTTTAATCACCAACAGCCTATGAAAGGAGATAGATCAAGAAGCCTTGATTAACAGCTTATCGCCATGCACTCTTACCGACTATGAAAAACATGCACTGAGTATTGGACTCAGGTTCACGACCAAAACAAACCAATAACTGAATTTAGTTACTAGGAACCACAGGTACGGTTAGAGTGACTTCAAGAAAGGTTATATACTGGGCATACTCACCTCAGCCCATTATCACCCTTCCTTCTCATTATCCTTCCCAAAGATGACTCGCCCTGAACGCCTCTAAAGGAGAATTACTTTGGCAAATCTGATGTTGTAAGAGGAAACACTAGAGTTGTCATAGTAACTCCTCTTACTAATAACTTGGAAAATATAAATGTTGTCTTTGGGAAGCCTTTAATAAACACTGATGCTCAACAATAACGATAACGTAATAATTATTAAGTGCATCGAACCGCGGAAGTCACGGAAACACATTACCAGTGAGCCACCAACATTAACACAATAATAACTCGATCTATTCCCAAACAATGGAACTGTGATGGACTCCACTGATACTCAAAATATTTTTTTTACACGGCTTCCAGTACCATCTCGGAGGTATGGTAACATATCCAGATGACCCTGTAAATGTAGCCTCCTCCTCTCAGTATACATAACTAAGATAAGATAAGATAAGATAGCATATAGTTTCCCATGGTTAAGTTATTCCTATCACTTTCCCGCTGCCAGACGATGCTTTTCCGTTTATGAAAGGTGGTTAATGGCGGTTAATTATACGAACATATAAGAAAATTTTGGTTAAATTAAAGAAAGGTAACATAAAATAATTTATATTTAATTTTGTATGTGACCTAAATTGACTAACACAGATGATGTTAGAAAACAAACGATGCAATCTGAGAACGTTTTGTAGAATGACTGTGGCGTATTTGTGAGCATTCACTTGTATACGTTCATCACGGCTGTTCTTCATCCTGCCTGGTTTTTTTTATATAGTCATTACTTTATGAATATGCACTAAACGTCAAGTATTTCTACAAGGTTATAGGTGTATTATCTGATACTGACATATATTTAATGTCCATTTAGTACACAGGAACACGTGCTCCCGCGGGTAGCCACTTAGCGCGCTGCTGACTCAACAGATTCATGCTATTGAAAGGAGCCCGACACTGAGATATTTACGATCGAGCGTCATGGACTCCAGCGATGCTCCTGAAAAGCGAAGCAACGATGCAGATCCAACCACCGAGGGAACAGGTTGCTAATGGCTGCCTTCAGTTTTATGGACAAGAATCGAAACTCAAATTATAATCTCTTGAAAGCAGTTCAGTTATCTCTTGGACCTGCCACCAACGAGTAACTAGAGAAATAAGCGGGGGAAGAACGGGGTGTATATATTCACTTAGTCTCTAGGACACAATCATACCCAGTCCGGAAACTGCATGGTCTCCAACATATCATCTTGCTGGCTCTTTCCATCTAATGACCATGGATAAAGAATTTCCTGATGTTCCCGTAACATCCATCTGTGTCCCCTGGCTGCACCTCCAACCTCAAAGCCTAACTAGTCTCCAGAGTATCTTGTACGTTATAATCATATCTTCTGCTCCTCCTTTCTTCTAGGGATAATTAGTTTGAGGTTGTTTAGTCTATCCTCATACGCTAAGCGTCTCGGTTGAGGCACCTTCCATTTTGTATATCCTTGGATCTCCTTCACCTTCTTCAAGTCTATATCTGATCAGTGAACTAGATACCCAGTCAGGCTGGGTCACGTGTAATGATATATTTCATAATTTATCTGTAGCCAAGAAAGCAGGAACGGGTGCAGGAACAGGTACAGATATAGGAAAAGGTCCAGCTGTAGGTACAGGTATAGGTACAGATATAAAAACAGGTACAGATACAAGAACATATGCAGATACAAGAACATATGCAGATACATCTCTCGTCCTACGTCTTACAAGAGATATAAAGTGTTGTTATCATGGCAGAGAAGAGTTAAGTGTTGTTATCATGGCAGAGAAGAGTTAAGTGTTGTTATCATAGCAGAGAAGAGTTAAGTGTTGTTATCATGGCAGAGAAGAGTTAAGTGTTGTTATCATGGCAGAGAAGAGTTAAGTGTTGTTATCATGGCAGAGAAGAGTTAAGTGTTGTTATCATGGCAGAGAAGAGTTAAGTGTTGTTATCATAGCAGAGAAGAGTTAAGTGTTGTTATCATGGCAGAGAAGAGTTAGGTGTTGTTATCATGGCAGAGAAGAGTTAAGTGTTGTTATCATAGCAGAGAAGAGTAAAGTGTTGTTATCATGGCAGGGAAGAGTTAAGTGTTGTTATCATGGCAGGGAAGAGTTAAGTGTTGTTATCATGGCAGAGAAGAGTTAAGTGTTGTTATCATGGCAGGGAAGAGTTAAGTGTTGTTATCATGGCAGAGAAGAGTTAAGTGTTGTTATCATAGCAGAGAAGAGTTAAGTGTTGTTATCATGGCAGAGAAGAGTTAAGTGTTGTTATCATAGCAGAGAAGAGTTAAGTGTTGTTATAATGGCAGAGAAGAGTTAAGTGTTGTTATCATAGCAGAGAAGAGTTAAGTGTTGTTATCATGGCCGGGAAGAGTTAAGTGTTGTTATCATAGCAGAGAAGAGTTAATTGTTGTTATCATGGCAGGGAAGAGTTAAGTGTTGTTATCATGGCAGAGAAGAGTTAAATGTTGTTATCATGGCAGAGAAGAGTTAAGTGTTGTTATCATAGCAGAGAAGAGTTAAGTGTTGTAATCATGGCAGGGAAGAGTTAAGTGTTGTAATCATGGCAGGGAAGAGTTAAGTGTTGTTATCATGGCAGGGAAGAGTTAAGTGTTGTTATCATAGCAGAGAAGAGTTAAGTGTTGTAATCATGGCAGGGAAGAGTTAAGTGTTGTTATCATGGCAGGGAAGAGTTAAGTGTTGTAATCATGGCAGAGAAGAGTTAAGTGTTGTTATCATGGCAGAGAAGAGTTAAGTGTTTTAATCATGGCAGGGAAGAGTTAAGTGTTGTTATCATGGCAGAGAAGAGTTAAGTGTTGTTATCATGGGAGGGAAGAGTTAAGTGTTGTTATCATGGGAGGGAAGAGTTAAGTGTTGTTATCATGGCAGAGAAGAGTTAAGTGTTGTTATCATGGCAGAGAAGTGTTAAGTGTTGTAATCATAGCAGGGAAGAGTAAAGTGTTGTTATCATGGCCGGGAAGAGTTAAGTGTTGTTATCATGGCAGGGAAGAGTTAAGTGTTGTTATCATGGCAGGGAAGAGTTAAGTGTTGTAATCATGGCAGGGAAGAGTAAAATGTTATCATGGCAGGGAAGAGTTAAGTGTTGTTATCATGGCAGGGAAGAGTTAAGTGTTGTTATCATGGCAGGGAAGAGTAAAGTGTTGTTATCATGGCAGGGAAGAGTTAAGTGTTGTTATCATGGGAGGGAAGAGTTAAGTGTTGTTATCATGGCAGAGAAGAGTTAAGTGTTGTTATCATGGCAGAGAAGAGTTAAGTGTTGTAATCATGGCAGGGAAGAGCAAAGTGTTGTTATCATGGCCGGGAAGAGTTAAGTGTTGTTATCATGGCAGGGAAGAGTTAAGTGTTGTTATCATGGCAGGGAAGAGTTAAGTGTTGTAATCATGGCAGGGAAGAGTAAAATGTTATCATGGCAGAGAAGAGTTAAATGTTGTTATCATGGCAGAGAAGAGTAAAGTGTTGTTATCATGGCAGGGAAGAGTTAAGTGTTGTTATCATGGCAGGGAAGAGTTAAGTGTTGTTATCATGGCAGAGAAGAGTAAAGTGTTGTTATCATGACAGGGAAGAGTTAAGTGTTGTTATCATGGCAGGGAAGAGTTAAGTGTTGTAATCATGGCAGGGAAGAGTTAAGTGTTGTTATCATGGCAGGGAAGAGTTAAGTGTTGTTATCATGGCAAGGAAGAGTTAAGTGTTGTTATCATGGCAGGGAAGAGTTAAATGTTGTTATCATGGCAGGGAAGAGTTAAGTGTTGTTATCATGGCAGGGAAGAGTTAAGTGTTGTTATCATGGCAGGGAAGAGTTAAGTGTTGTTATCATGACAGGGAAGAGTTAAGTGTTGTTATCATGGCAGGTGAGAGTCAGGTGTTGTTATCATGGCAGGGGATAGTTAGGTGTTGTTATCATGGCAGGTAAGGTTGATGATACTGGGGAATAACTTTGTAGCTCTTATATATATTTTCCGTTACATTAATATTTCTCTAATATGGCAGCCCATCCTCCAACTTATTATTGTTAGTAAACAAAAACGCATTCTCGATATTTTGCAATACGCCCTGCACTGCCGGACGTAAACATTACGTTTATTTTTATTTCGCTATTACTGGGGAATTAAACGCAAATATAAGCAAAGTCAATATCTGTTTACGTAAACATAACGTAACCTTACGTAAACTAACTTACCTAAATATAAAATAATGCTAATTTCTCTCTCTCTCTCTCTCTCTCTCTCTCTCTCTATATATATATATATATATATATATATATATATATATATATATATATATATATATATATATATATATATATATATATATATATATTATTGCCACGAACGAGAGGTATTGAATCATTAACAATACTTCGATTAACCGAGGATTCGAACCCATGTTGTTTTGGCCCGTCTCATGGTGAGGGAAAATCACATGACGCTCTAAACCAAAGGACCACGCAATCCTACCAAAATCAAGCATCCAGCAGAGCTAGATGTTTTACCTTGATCCGAGGACATACGGTGGTGTGGGTGCCTCTGAGCTAATTTCATTCTACTACCCTTTTGGTGTACTAGCCTCCACGAGAGTAGTTCATTCTTGTAGGATTGCGTGGGCCTGTGGGTTAGAGCGTCATGTGGTTTTCGCTCACCATGAGGCCGGCAAAAACATAAATTAGAATCCCCGGCTAGTCGCAGTGTTGTTATTGATATATATATATATATATATATATATATATATATATATATATATATATATATATATATATATATATATATATATATATATATATATATATATACACGGCGTTTAGAAATGAACGAAGGACACCTTGGTATATAATTCAAGTTTAATCTGTAGAACAAGTTGAATATTAAAGAGGAATGCGTCACATAATACAAATGAGACAATACCAGTGATTTATAGAGTAGTAGTAATATAACCAGGGGACACACACTATATATATTTCATGATATATTACTAAGGAGTCTCATGCTCTATGTTTTGATGTGTCTTGACCACAACTCTTAAGTCTTCCTTATGCAGTTTAATTTAGCTCTTTATTACTTATTTTATAGCTGCCACAGCTCTTTCATACTCCAGGATTAGGACTTGATGTATGTCCTCGTGAAATAATCACTGCCACTTTTAGAACCATAACATGAACATATCCTGATGAGCCTCCAGATCTCTGGTGTCCCAGACCTGGTCTGCTTTTTGTTCTGTGTCGTAAGCGAACTTATGTAGCTATTTATTCTCTTATCTAGGTCGTTTATGTAGAGTGTGAGCAACAAAGTGGCCAATGATGCCCCAAGTGGAATGCCACTTGTGACCGATCAACTTTTCTGATTTCTCTTTATTTATGTAATGAGTTGCGTCCCCGTCAGTAATGTTGTTGCTGATCTATAGGGAACTTTTACGAAGCTGAAATCAGTCATTATTCTCTGACTTTTACGAATATGCAGAACTTTATCAAAGACCTTACTGAAGTTCAGGTGAACAACCTTTTTCTATTTTCTCTTGTCCAGCGGTTGAAATACTTGACTGAAAAACTGGAAGTCAGTTTTGCAAGACCCACAGTGAGAGGGTGTTGAGGCTTACTGATTAAATGATGTTAATTAGGATTAATTTTCAATTGCGCCTATGAAGAGACACACACAGACATAGACAGAGACATAGACACAGACAGAGACATAGACACAGACAGACAAGCCACAGTGACCACCTCATTAACCACCTGGTTCTCTGGCACTGTTTCATCTCACAACATTAGATCGTCTGCCTTTCATCGTGGGGTCGACCAGGACACAAAAATGACGTTACAATCAGTGTGGTTTTTTTTTCAGTCTGTAAACGTGTACGTCTGGTGATTAATTTATATTTTAATAGCAACGAGTTGAAATTTTATCATTCAAATTAGGACGTAGAATTAGAGGTTCCTCGTTATTGCATTATTTTGTTAATGAGAACCTTTATGATAACGATGTTCTCATTATCACCATTAATTAATTCATTATAAAACACCTATTTCCCCCACCACATACACATTGTGGATTGAGGTTCGAAGGTCGTGGGTGCGATTGGAAAAATACGCACTTGTTTTGCCGTGTGTTTATTAGGTAAAAAAGGTCGTGTCGTCTGCCAGAATATCCTCAAAGTATCCTACCAGCTCAGTGTTTACATGTTGACTGGCCATGCTTGCAGGCGTGGCCAGGTGTGATGCTCGCAGGCGTGGCCAGGTGTGATGCTCGCAGGCGTGGCCAGGTGTGATGCTCGCAGGCGTGGCCAAGTGTGATGCTCGCAGGCGTGGCCAGGTGTGATGCTCGCAAGCGTGGCCAAGTGTGATGCTCGCAGGCGTGGCCAAGTGTGATGCTCGCAGGCGTGCCCAAGTGTGATGCTCGCAGGCGTGGCCAAGTGTGATGCTCGCAGACGTGGCCAAGTGTGATGCTCGTAGGCGTGGCCAAGTGTGATGCTCGCAGGTGTGGCCAAGTGTGATGCTCGCAGGCGTGGCCAAGTGTGATGCTCGCAGGCGTGGCCAAGTGTGATGCTCGCAGGCGTGCCCAAGTGTGATGCTCGCAGGCGTGGCCAGGTGTGACGCTCGCAGGTGTGTCCAAGTGTGATGCTCGCAGGCGTGGCCAAGTGTGATGCTCGCAGGCGTGGCCAAGTGTGATGCTCGCAGGCGTGGCCAAGTGTTATGCTCGCAGGTGTGGCCAAGTGTGATGCTAGCAGGCGTGGCCAAGTGTGATACTCGCAGGCGTGGCCAAGTGTGATGCTCGCAGGCGTGGCCAGGTGTGACGCTCGCAGGCGTGGCCAGGTGTGATGCTCGCAGGCGTGGCCAAGTGTGATGCTCGCAGGCGTGGCCAGGTGTGATGCTCGCAGGCGTGGCCAGGTGTGATGCTCGCAGGCGTGGCCACGTGTGAACTCATTCACACGTCACCATCCTGACTTTTCACTGCCTCAACAACCATTAGATTCCTAAGCCGTGACACAAGTACCGTCCTTATACAAATGTAACATACCACTGTTGATGGCACTTCTGGCACCCAGACTGGTGAGCCAGACCTTGACCATCCTTCTGGCACCCAGACTGGTGAGCCAGACCTTGACCATCCTTCTGGCACCCCTGTACCTTCTATCTCTAACCAACTGACTGACACACGTCCTGACTGTCGCTACTCCTTGCAGTCACGACAGGTGATGAGGACACTCCAGGTGTCAGACAATGTAACTAATTTTGATTCCTCTCAGTCACAGCAAGTGTTAGCCATTACCACTGAATTTGACCCCCCGTCCCTAGATCAGATGAACACTGCATATGTGAATCTTGGCCTGGCAGAGTTGGGGTCAAAAGTGAATGTCTTGCATAGATAAATAGTTATTTCAAGTCATTATCTTACCATCTTTAGTTCTGCTACTTTGTCATCTTTGACTATGTGTCATTTTACAGTTACTGTGTCAGCGTGTCACCTCATATTATTGTGCCATATTGTGTAAATAAATTAGCACTTATATGCACATTTATTTCCTTCAATTTTGTTTTGTGTATGTTCATGTAAATTTAGTTTTATAGACAGGTAGACTTTAAGAGTTGATCTTCCTGACATATGCAGTGTTCATCTGATCTAGGGACGGGGGGTCAAATTCAGTAGCAATGGCTAACACTTGCCGTGACTGAGAGGAATCAAAATTAGTTACATTGTCTGACACCTGGAGTGTCCTCATCACCTGTCGTGACTGCAAGGAGTAGCGATAGTCAGGACGTGTGTCAGTCAGTTGGTTAGAGATAGAAGGTACAGGGGTGAGAAGGATGGTCAAGGTCTGGCTCACCAGTTTGGGTGCCAGAAGTACCATCAACATCATCACAAACTAACTTCATTTAGTCTAAATGAGACTCTTTGTCCTGATCATTGCTTATTTCTCTAACTTTGTACTTATTACCACTTATGTTTTCAACAACTCGATCAGGACCAACAAACTTTTGGTCAAGCTTTGGCACTACAGACGTTCTATTGAAAAAAGTTACCACGACTGTCAAGCAGACTTTAATTTTGGTTGGTTTTGCTCATGAGTTTGTGACTTTAGTAAATTCTGTTGTCGATATTTGAAGTGTTTCTTTGATCAAAAAATATCTTGATTGATAAGAGTACGAGCCATTACGTAGTCATCGGCATTGTAATTAGATTGTGGACTGGAGTGAAACAACTCGTAGGGTAGACATTTATCTACACCATACAAGGAGTAATGTGGAGTATCACCTATAGAGACATTGTATGCTAAATTAATTGGACATTGAGCATCAGGTATTGCTTCATTCCGTGTTTCTCTGTTAGGATTAATCATTGCTTGTAAAGCATCGAGTACTTTCTTGTGTCCTTTCATCTAAGCTATTTACTGGTAAAATAGTGAGGGACGATAGTGAATTTATTGATCTTGTACAAAGTACACAACTTTTCAAGGATCTTGTGAGAAAATTTATCTCCGTTATCTGTTACTAAGGACTTAAGTGAAGTATACCTGCAGATAATTCGTTTTTTAAATGCTTTAGTTTTATTGCAGTTTTTATTGCAGTTTTATCTGCAATAGGTACTAATTCACAGTATCGTGTGAAATTATCAACCATCACACATACAAGCCTATTATCTCGGAGGGAACACTGGAAATTGATCAACAAGTCAAGTGATACTCTTTTCCATGGTTCACTGGTAGTAGGATAAACCTGAATGAGGTTAGGGGCTTCAACATTATCTTTGTGTTGCATGCATGCATACTTTACACTTCTTTACGTACTCCGAAATATTCGTTGGCATACAAGGCCAAAAATATTTCAATCTAGCTTATTTAATTAACGCAACGATCACAGGAAGAACAACACCTCTGCACTAGACGAAGGATAAGTTACTACTGCATCAGTGTGACGGTACAAGGTATCTGGGAGCACATTCAACTTGCCTGGCAAGTTTGCAAAGGTGGATTTGTACTCTTGTATAGTCAAGGAACTTCTTGCTGTTTATCCTGGAACAAGGGAATTAGAGAATTATGATATGGTGGAGCACAGTGGAGTCACTACACTGGTGCCACCACACGTCCCCTCACCACACTGGTGCCACCACACGTCCCCTCACCACACTGGTGCTTCCATGTCCCCCCTCATCACACTGGTGCTACCACACGTCCCCTCACCACACTGGTGCCACCACACGTCCCCTCACCACACTGGTGCTTCCATGTCCCCCCTCATCACACTGGTGCCACCACACGTCCCTAACCTTGCATTAACAAACATGAAGATTTCTCCGAGTCTGAAAGAAGGAACATTAGACAGACAACTCGCAGGGAAAACGAAAGGTTGCGACTTATTTAAAAAAAAAAAGGCGGATTTGCATAATTTTAAAGTCTCGGATGAGAATAACTTGACGTTCCTGTCTCCAGAAGGAGAAGGATGGTTATTATTACTAGTGATTGCTGAGGGAAGGAGAGGGGAGAGAAGGCGAAGGGGGATTGAAGGATGAGAGTTATTGTTACTAGTGATGGCTGGGGTAGGGATAGTCTGTCTTGCTGTTTGAGGCAGACAGGGAAGAGGTGAGTGATGGTTTGAGAGGATGAAGATGATGGGGAGAGAAGATGGTGTGGCCACGCAGTGGCTTCATCAGTCCTAAACAAAGAATGCCGTAAATGTTACATAAGAACATAAGAAAGAAGGAACGCTGCAGCAGGCCTACTGGCCCATGCGAGGCAGGTCCAAGTCTCCAACCGGCTTAAGCCAATCCCCCGACCCAGCCAGGTCAGGTTACATTCACTTAAGGATGGGGCACGGCATCTGACCTAGTAGCACAAGCTAGTCAGGACCAACTCACACCCACTCATATATTTATCTAGCCGACCACAAGGATTTAACCCTCTCCAGGTAAACTCCAGGTAGTCAGGTCACTTCCACTTAAAGAATTAGTACGGCATCTGACCTAGTAGCACAAGCTAGTCAGGTCCAACTCATGTATTTATCTAATCTATTTTTAAAGCTACACAACGTCTTAGCTTCTATGACGGTACTCGGGAGTTTGTTCCACTCATCCACAACTCTATTACCAAACCAGTGCTTTCCTATATCCTTCCTGAATCTGAACTTTTCCAACTTGAAACCATTGCTGCGAGTCCTGTCTTGGCTGGATATTTTCAGCATGCTATTTACATCCCCTTTATTTATTCCTGTTTTCCATTTATACACCTCAATCATATCCCCCCTAATTCTACGCTTTTCTAGAGAGTGCAGATTCAAGGCCCTCAGTCTATCCTCATAGTGAAGATTTCTGATACATGGGATCAACTTTGTCATCCTCCTCTGTACGTTTTCCAGTGCATTTATATCCATTCTGTAATACGGTGACCAGAACTGTGCAGCATAATCTAAATGAGGCCTAACCAAAGATATATAGAGTTGAAGAACAACCTGAGGACTTCTATTATTTATACTTCTTGATATGAAGCCAAGGATTCTGTTAGCTTTATTGCGAACACTTATGCACTCCTAAATCCTTCTCGCAATCTCAAGTATTAATTAAGATCTACATTATTCAGTTTATATGTCGCATGGTTATTGTCCTAAACAACATTTAGAACTTTACATTTGTCTACATTAAACTGCATCTGCCACTTCTCCGACCACTGCATCAATCTATTCAAATCATCCTGGAGTGCTCTAATGTCCTCATTAGAATGAATTGGACGGCTTATTTTGGTGTCATCAGCAAATTTGCTTATGTTGCTATTTATTCCCTCATCTATGTCGTTTATGTAAATTGTAAACAACAGGGGGCCCAACACTGACCCTGTGGAACACCGCTTGAGACGTGCCCCCATTCTGATTTCTCTCCATTTATGCAAACTCTCTGCCGCCTATTTGTCAACCATGCCTCTACCCAGGAAAAAAATTATCCTCCTATTCCGTGTGCCTTAAGTTTCCTCAGTAGCCTCTGATGTGGAACTTTATCGAAAGCCTTACTGAAGTCCATATACACAATATCATATTCATTACCATGATCTACCTCCTCAAACACCTTAGTGAAAAAAGTTAGTAAATTCGTAAGACAGAAACGCCCCTTAGTAAAACCGTGCTGAGATTCATTAATCAATTTATGCTTTTCAAGATAGCTACGAATTGCCTCGGCAATTATTGATTCCATAAATTTACCAACTATGGAGGTAAGGCTTATTGGTCTATAGTTCGAAGCTAAGGACCTGTCACCTGCCTTGTAAATAGGTATTACATTTGCCCTTTTCCACTTGTCTGGCACTATGCCAGTTTGTAGTGATATATTGAAAAGATTTGCCAAAGGTTTGCTAATTTCCCTACTCGGAACAAAAGTTGTCTGGGCAGCTAGAACTACGCTCTGAAAAACGTCATATTGGCAACCAAAACCACCTACCTGACCCATAGTCAGGTCATCCCAATTTAGCCCACCTAGGTAATTTCTCAGCTCCATGAAGTCGGCTAAGGGAAAGTCTGGAACAGGGACTTGATTGCAGTTATCTGGGTAATTCCATGATATATTGAAATACAGGAAATTCTTCACTTGCCTAACCTATAGACATGACCTACTTCCACCTGTGGATTCTTCCAGTGTGATATCGCCTGTGACTGCTTCACCTCACCTGTCTACAGCACATGAACCACTTCTTCGCGAATATGCTGCATTTTTTTTTGGAAGACTGACGGACTGATTACCTCACACTCCTTCTGTTCTTCACCATTCTTCTTTCTTTAGGACTGATGAAGCCACTGTGTGGCGGAACGTTTCCTCAGTAAAGATACCAAAGTGTTGCACATGTGTCTAATTCATAAACTTGTCGGTTCTCTGACCTCTGACACTGACCTCTGACACTGACCTCTGACACTGACCTCTGACACTGACCTCTACCTCTCTCACCAGTTACCACATTTTTAAATA
>WNWK01002712.1:62500-110000 GCA_009830355.1 Cherax destructor
TATACAACAAACTAGTAGCACACTGCTACTAGTGAGTAAAACTATAAACTTAAACAGGCCTCTGTACATTAGGGCCTTACAGGTAAACATGAGAGCACTTAAACCAATAAAATAACCCATGGCATAAACTTACAAAAAGAAAATCACCCCCACCTACTTACACCAACTCCAAACCATGACTTCTCCCAGCCACCGCTCTTCTCCTACTGATTAATAAACACACCTCACCTGCTGCTGTCCTGTCCTGGCTACTCAGGACTAATACGCGTCCGGTTTCAGAACAAATCCCGTGAAATGACATTATATATGGAGCGTTTTTCTTATACACATTTTTTTCTACAATACACTGCGTAATATCCTAGAGACTATGTGAGTATATACATCCCCCTCTCTCTCCCGCTTATTTCTCTGAGTACTCGTTGGTGGCAGGCGCGGGAGATAATTGAGCTGTTTTCAAGAGATTATAATTTGAGTTTCGATATTTGTCCAAAAAACTGAAGGCTTCTTTTTTGAGGAGCTTCGGTGGAGCGCGTGACGCTCGATCGTAAATATCTCAGTGTCAAGCTCCCCGCTGGAGCACATGCTTCTGTGTACTCACTGGGCTGTATTTGTCAGTATCAGATAATACACCTATAACCTTGTAGAAATACTTGACGTTTAGTGCATATTAATAAGGTAATGACTATATAAAAAACAAGCAGGGTAAGAAACAGCCTTGATGAACGTACGCAAGTGTTTGCTCACAAATACGCCACAATCACTCAACAATATATCCTCAAATTACACCGTTTCTGAACTATCTACAGTAAGACACATACAAAAATGCAAATATTAGTTGTTTAATGGCTAACCTAACTAAAATTTTCTTATATTTATGTAAAGTTAACCACCATGAACTTAATTTCATAAACACGAGAGTGGCAGCTAGGAAGAGATAAGAGTCACCCGTTGGAAACATTACATTTATTTATGTATAGTTTGAGGAGGAGCTGTTTACACGGTTAGTTGAACATGTTACTATACCCCAGAGATGGTACTGAGTGCGTTGGGCAATAGTGGAGTTCATCACAAGTCATTCGCCGAGTCACCATCTGGAAAAGACCAGGGCCGGGACGGTCTGGAGAATCATTCAAGTTCAATCTTACAGACTTGATAACAGATCCGGTTGTTATTGTTGGTGGCTTACTGGTAACATGTTTGCCTCTCTAATTTGAGCTCTGTAGTTCGATATCTGTATAATTCATCCTTCCTTGTATTGTTTCAGCAACGTTATTGTGCATTAACATTTTGTTAAAGAGACTTAGTGGAATAATTATATTCTTCATAGTTAAATGTACGAGGAAGGGCAGCGGATCACGTTGATGACTGCTGCAGTGTTAGATGGTGAGAGACACCAGTTGCATGGGAGTCTTTATTTACAACGTTTCACCATAAATTGGTTTTATCAGGTAGCAATTATTTCATAAATGCAAATACTTTTTCAAGTACCAAGTACTCGAGAAATCATTTGATAAAGCCAATTTGTGGTAAAACAAACGGGTCTGCATTCAGTGTCTCACCACACCGTCGGCGCTTCGCCACTTTTCTGGAGCGATGTGTTACGTAAATGTACATAAGAGAAACTAATGAGTCATTTATTACGGTTTTTTTCTCTGGTCTTGGTGAGGTCTTTGACAGATGTGATGCTGGCTATGGCATCTTTAGTTTGAACATGTAAACGTTCAGGTCAACCTGGATATGTGTCGTCAGTATGGGAAGTGTGATGTGATGGACTCGTCTCTTGCAGTGGTGGACTCTTCGAGTGCCACAAATGGCAAAGAAAACTTTATATGGATTATTAACCCCGGAGGGTTATTTAAACAGGATAACCCCAAATTTTGGTATCCATAACACCTTGGGCAAGAACGTTCAGTGATTTTAAGCAAGGTATACATCCTTTGAGATAGATCACGTGATAGCACTGTAGCAGTAGTGACTTTATTGTGAAACTCACCATTTTACAACTCCATCCAAACTGATCGGTTTTTTTTTAATCTATTCATTCTAAAAATATGACAAACAACTTCACACCTTTCACAATTGCTTTTTACTCTCCATTTTTCATTTAAAATTTAAAAACATGAAGACTTCACCTGTCTAAACATTTTCATATAAAGAAATTCTTAAATACTTTCAGCGAAATATAAAAGTTTTAATATAGATCTTATGCTAAAATAGGATTAAGTGTTTGACAATAGAATAACAGAAAAGTTTCACTTTATATAACTCTGGCTATTTCCAAAATTTTAAAATGTACGAAAATGTAGGAAATTCAATAAGCTTTTGGAAAATCCTAATTGTGTTTTACGTAACTAGTACATTAAAACTAATGTACCGAAAAATGCGACTTGCATTTCAAAATCGAAAAATAATCAAAGTCAATGGAGATCAAATAAACTGTATTTGAATTTCTGAACGCGTTATAGAAACAAGTCTATACGAAAGATGCATGATTAGTTAAGTCATCTTCACCCTCATAGTCATCTTCACCCTCATAGTCATCTTCACCCTCATAGTCATCTTTACCCTCGTAGTCATCTTCACCCTCATAGTCATCTTCACCCTCATAGTCATCTTTACATTCATAGTCATATTTACCCTCGTAGTCATCTTCACCCTCATAGTCATCTTCACCCTCATAGTTATCTTCACCCTCATAGTCATCTTCACCCTCATAGTCATCTTCACCCTCATAGTCATCTTCACCCTCATAGTCATCTTCACCCTCATAGTCATCTTCACCCTCATAGTCATCTTCACCCTCATAGTCATCTTCACCCTCATAGTCATCTTCACCCTCATAGTCATCTTCACCCTCATAGTCATCTTCACCCTCATATTCATCTTCACCCTCATAGTCATCTTCACCCTCATAGTCATCTTCACATTCATAGTCATCTTTACCCTCATAGTCATCGTCCTCCTTCTTGATACTTATATTCTTCGAGTCTTGAGTTTAGGTAACGAACACTCAGGATGGGTTTGCAAAACGGTCATTATCACACCATAAACTACCTATCATTGCTGCAATGTTATCAGTTATCTTCCATCTCAAGGACTACTTACCTTGCAAAACATCACTAGGAGCCTCCTTCCCTCTGCCCGCCTCCCAGATGGTAATAACCAGCTTCCTGCACCCTGGATTACAAGAAAGACAAGCAGTGCGGCTTATTCCCATTGTGACCCACAACAGTCACTGAGAAACACTGGTAAAATTGGAGTATTAATATAACCAGCGAGGTACTAAAGCTACGGTGCCAACACACAGTTACACACGAGGTGCGTTCAGTAGCCTTAGACCCACCTCGCAATACCCACTACATTACCACCACTTCTAACACCACCACCACCACCAAAATCACCACCACCACCAAAATCACCACCACCATCAAAATCACCACTACCACCACACCAGCAGTCCCTCACACACACATGAAACACTCCTCGGAACACCAGTAATTAATACCTTATCATTACCACAAAATTACCTTCATTTACCACCCAGTCCAACCTGTCACGCCCAGATGAATCACCATCCTAGAATTAGACGCAGAAGTAATTTACAGCTATGTGTCTTGTGTGTGTGTGTCTTGTGTGTGTGTGTGTGTGTGTACTCACATATTTGTGGTTGCAGGGATTGATTCATAGCTCCTGGCCCTGCCTCTTCACTGATCGCTTCTAGGTCCTCTTTCTCTCCCTGCTCCATGAGGTTTATCATACCTCATCTTAAAACAATGTATGGTTCCTGCCTCCACTACGTCACTTGCCAAATTATTCCACTTCCTGACAACTCTATGACTAAAGAAATACTTCCTAACATCTCTTTGACTCATCTCAGTCTTCAACTTCCAATTGTGGCCCCTTGTTTTTTGTGTCCCATCTCTGGAACATCCTGTCTCTATCCACCTTGTCTATTCCTCGCAGTATTTGGTACGTCATTATCATGTCTTCCCTAAACTTCCTTTTCTCCAGTGTCGTCAGGGCGATTTTCCTTAACCTTTCTTCGTAGGGCATTCCCCGTTGCTCTGGAATTAGTCTTGTTGCAAACCTTTGCACTTTCTCTAATTTCTTGACGTGCTTAACCAGGTGTGTGTGTGTGTGTGTGTAATGATAATGCTATATTTCTTTAAGCATAAAAATAATGTAGATATATGGGTAGATACATGGACAGATACATGAGTAGATGCGTGGGCAGATACATGAGTATATACGTGGGTAGATACATGAGTATATACGTGGGTAGATACATGAGTATATACGTGGGTAGATACATGAGTAGATACATGGGTAGATACATGAATGGATACATGGGTAGACATATTTGGTAGATACATGAGTTGATGCAGGGGTAGATACATGGTAGATATATAGGTAGATACATGGTAGATATATGGGTAGATTCATGGTAAATATATGGGTAGATTCATGGTAGATATATTGGTAGATACATGGTAGATACATGAATAGATACATGAGTAGATAAATGGATAGATACATGGTAGATACATGAATAGATACATGGTAGACACATGAGTAGATACATGGTAGATACATGAGTAGATACATGGTAGATACATGAGTAGATACATAGACATGATAGATACATGGTAGATACATGAGTAGATACATGGTAGATACATGAGTAGATACATGGTAGATACATGAGTAGGTACATGGTAGATACATGAGTAGATACATGGTAGATACATGAGTAGATACATGGTAGATACATGAGTAGATCAGTTGACACAAAATAAAACATCATCAATTAACATCAATTTTTTTACACACGATTCCCAGCGTCATTTTTTTCAGTTTTGCTGCAATTTGAAGCAACTGTCCTCGCAACTTGATGCAACTGTCCTCGCAACTTGATGCAACTGTCCTCGCAACTTGATGCAACTGTCCTCGCAACTTGATGCAACTGTCCTCGCAACTTGATGCAACTGTCCTCGCAACTTGATGCAACTGTCCTCGCAACTTGATGCAACTGTCCTCGCAACTTGATGCAACTGTCCTCGCAACTTGATGCAACTGTCCTCGCAACTTGATGCAACTGTCCTCGCAACTTGATGCAACTGTCCTCGCAACTTGATGCAACTGTCCTCGCAACTTGATGCAACTGTCCTCGCAACTTGATGCAACTGTCCTCGCAACTTGATGCAACTGTCCTCGCAACTTGATGCAACTGTCCTCGCAACTTGATGCAACTGTCTCGCAACGTGCAACTGTCCTCGCAACTTGATGCAACTGTCCTCGCAACTTGATGCAACTGTCCTCGCAACTTGATGCAACTGTCCTCGCAACTTGATGCAACTGTCCTCGCAACTTGAGGCAACTGTCCTCTTTTTTTTTTTTAAGTCAGTTTTAAGTTACATTAACATCAGCCTATGAAACACGAATGTACGAGGTAAACAAAATATCTTTCCATGATTTTTAAAAGGGAGTGGAGAGGTAAGCCAGGAGAAGGCCTCGGTCAGATGACCAAAAGTTCGAGCTGTGGGTCATCATGTGACTAAGACCCGCGTCAGGAAACACTTGTCCTGCTTCCTGACCAACACTGTACCTAATTGCCAAACATCTTCACCAGCACCTTCAGCATCACTATCTTCAGCATCACCATCTTCAGCATCACCATCTTCAGCATCACCATCTTCACCATCACCATCTTCAACATCACCATCTTCACCATCACCATCTTCACCATCACCATCATCTTCAGCATCACCATCTTCAGCATCACCATCTTCAGCATCACCATCTTCAGCATCACCATCTTCAGCATCAACATCTTCAGCGTCACCATCTTCACCATCACCATCTTCAACATCACCATCTTCACCATCACCATCTTCAACATCACCATCTTCAGCGTCACCATCTTCAACATCATCTTCAACATCACCATCTTCACCATCACCATCTTCACCATCTTCAACATCACCATCTTCAACATCACCATCTTCAGCATCACCATCTTCAGCATCACCATCTTCAGCATCAACATCTTCAGCATCACCATCTTCAGCATCACCATCTTCAGCATCAACATCTTCAGCGTCACCATCTTCACCATCACCATCTTCAACATCACCATCTTCACCATCACCATCTTCAACATCACCATCTTCAGCGTCACCATCTTCAACATCACCATCTTCAACATCACCATCTTCAACATCACCATCTTCAGCATCACCATCTTCAACATCACCATCTTCAGCATCACTATCTTCATCATCACCATCTTCAGCATCACCATCTTCAGCGTCACCATCTTCACCATCACCATCTTCAACATCACCATCTTCACCATCACCATCTTCAACATCACCATCTTCAGCGTCACCATCTTCAACATCACTATCTTCAACATCACCATCTTCAACATCACCATCTTCAACATCACCATCTTCAACATCACCATCTTCAGAATCACCATCTTCGGCATCACCATCTTCAGCGTAGTCATTCATCATCATCTAACTCATTATCATCATCATAAAGTCATCATCATCATCATAAAGTCATCATCATCATCTAAGTCATCATCATCTTCAGCATCGTCACTCATCAACGAAGTCATCATCATCATCATCATGTTCAACTACATATTTTTCTTCTCTTCTCCCCTCCTTATCCTTGTGTCTTCCTATTCTCCCCTCATTTATCTGCATGTCCTCTCATCCCCCCACCATCTACTCCTGTGTCATCCCTGTCTAATCCCATTTTTATTTATTTTCCCATCTATTCCAGTTGCATCCCCTCCTCTTTTTCTCATTTTCCCTGTCCTCTTCCTCCCTATCCTCATCTCAACCCTCACTATCCACTCCATCTCTACCCTCTTCAGTTCATCTCTTTCTCTCCATCCCTGTTACAGGCATCTCTCCTCTCTATTTTTTTTCTCTTCTCCATTTTTCACTCAATGGTACACCCATCACAAGACTCACAGAGGGAAAATTCCTAGGAATCCACCTTGACAGTAGCCTTAAATTCCAAACACATATACAACAAATTTCCAAGAAAATCTCGAAGACAGTAGGCATATTATCAAAGATACGCTATTATGTACCTCAATCAGCTCTCCTTGCACTATATCATTCAATTATCTACCCGTATCTCACCTATGGAATCTGTGCATGGGGATCAACAACGTTAAATCACCTTAGACCACTCATAACACAACAAAAGGCCGCAGTCAGAATGATAACAAATTACCACTCTAGACAGCATACTCCACCAATATTCAAAAGTCTCAAACTACTCACCGTAAAGAACATTCATACTTACTCTTGTGCATACTATATATATAAAACTTTACACTCTAATATAAACCCTCTGCTCAAAACTCTCCTCACCAACTTTAATAGGACCCATGACCACAACACAAGACACAGATCACTTTTTGATATACCCCGTGTTCATATCAACCTATGTAAAAATTCTATGCCCCAGAATCTGGAATTCATTACCAGTAAATATTAAGATAATCTTGTCTGAAAATCAATTTAAGACTCAACTCAAAAACCACCTACTCACCCAAAACTAAATGATCATACTATAAACTACTTTGAAAAATGCTCATTGTTACTTTCCTATACGATAATCTCAATTTTTAATAATATGTTACTATTATGTTACCCCCTACTCATATTATAAGTTAATGTCAAAAATGCTCAATGTTATTTTCCTTAAGATAATCTCAATTCCATATTATCATTCAAGAATCTTAACACCTGTAACAATCTAATATCTAATATCATTATATAATAATTTAAACAGTAAAATTTCATCATATTGTAATTTTGAAAATAATTTTTAACTAGAATAAACTCAATAAATTTCTCTAATATTAAGTTCATAGTTTTTAAGGACTAGAATAAGCTGCCCCTAATGCCATGGCATGTCAGTGGCTCTCCTTGCACTCAATTTACATTGTGACTACCGATACCCATGTAATCTGCAATGAAATATAATTTGTTTGTTTGTTTGTTTGTTTGTTTGTATATTTCTCTCTCTATATATTTTTTTTCTCTCTCCATAACAGCATCAGTTTATTTGAGGCAGCTCTACTGGTCATCCCTGGCCCAGTACTTCCTGGGGAAAAAATATCTATAAAAGAATTCATTACATTACGACCCACCTCACTCCACCCTCTGTTTCTCTGTCCCACTCTCTGTTTCTCTGACCCACTCTCTGTTTCTCTGACCCACTCTCTGTTTCTCTGACCCACCCTCTGTTTCTCTGTCCCACTCTCTGTTTCTCTGACCCACTCTCTGTTTCTCTGACCCACTCTCTGTTTCTCTGACCCACCCTCTGTTTCTCTGACCCACTCTGTTTCTCTGACCCACCCTCTGTTTCTCTGTCCCACTCTCTGTTTCTCTGACCCACCCTCTGTTTCTCTGACCCACCCTCTGTTTCTCTGACCCACCCTCTGTTTCTCTGACCCACCCTCTGTTTCTCTGACCCACCCTCTGTTTCTCTGACCCACCCTCTGTTTCTCTGACCCACCCTCTGTTTCTCTGACCCACCCTCTGTTTCTCTGACCCACCCTCTGTTTCTTCCTGACTCACTACAACATCTTCAGGTAGGCAACCATCAAATATATTACTGTGACTTACTGCTTAAACTTAATTTTAACACTTCCCCTTCCCTACCGTTTCTCTCTCTCTCTCTCTCTCTCTCTCTCTCTCTCTCTCTCTCTCTCTCTCTCTCTCTCTCTCTCTCTCTCTCTCTCTCTTTCTCTCTCTCCAATTAACCCCAGTGCTACCCTCTCCCCTCTCTCACTTCCCTCTGTCCGGGTCATTTAGTGTGTATTTCCACCCATACTGACCGAGGCTGCATGGATGGCTGGCTGTCTGGCTGGTTGGCTAACTGGCTGTTTGACTGTCTGGCTGGTTGGCTAACTGGCTGTTTGACTGTCTGGCTGGTTGGCTAACTGGCTGTTTGACTGTCTGGCTGGTTGGCTAACTGGCTGTTTGACTGTCTGGCTGGTTGGCTAACTGGCTGTTTGACTGTCTGGCTGGTTGGCTAACTGGCTGTTTGACTGTCTGGCTGGTTGGCTAACTGGCTGTTTGACTGTCTGGCAGTCTGGCTGGCTGGCTGTCTGTCTGCTTGGTTGTCTGGGTATTGGGGATCATCTGCAGCGTGTTGCTCGCTCCTTTGTGACGTAACTCTGAGCTCCTAACACTGAGCTCCTAACACTGAGCTCCTAACACTGAGCTCCTCTACAGCATTATGGATTAGGATTCCTGCTAAGTATTTTACAAGCCCAGCAGCACTCTAAAACTTGACCTAAACATTTGTTTTTGCTCCTTACTCTCTGTCTTAATGACCCCTTCCCTTCCGTCTCTGCTCCCTTCCCTCCCTCCCTTCCCTTCACTCCCTCCATCTCCCTTCACTCTCTTCTTTCTTTCTCTGTCTCTCTGTCTCTGTCTCTGTCTTTCTGTCTCTCTGTCTCTGTCTGTCTGTCTGTCTGTCTGTCTGTCTCTCTCTCTCTCTCTCTCTCTCTCTCTCTCTCTCTCTCTCTCTCTCTCTCTCTCTCTTTAGCTGTAAGCTACGTGTAAAAACAGTTATTTAAGAAACAGTTACCTGTACCTGTACATTACCTGTAGTAATTTTCTGGGGTCGCCGCCCCCGCTGACCCGTCCCAGACCAGCCGCACGCTGCAACTAGCAGCCACAGCTCGGTTGGGTGTCGAAAAGTCGAGGTCCCCTTACACTTACTGAGAACTCTCTTAGTATACCCATCGCGTCTCTGATTTTCATTGGGGATATTTTGCACCGTCTTCCAAGCCCCCTGCTTTCACATGGAGTGATTGCAATGTCCTCCCTAACTTTCCTGGTGTAGATTATGATGTATCTTTCTCGCCTACTTGCCAAGTAGTGCAGTTCAAGGGATTTCAAGCATTTTTAGTATTTTAAATGCTTGATGTTCTTTGTACGTTTCACGAGTCTGCAGTTTCTGTCTTGAAGGGAAGAGACGTTAGCATACATGAGTTTTACAGGTTCGAAGGAATTAGTTGTGTGAAAACACAAATATAGGAGAGTTAGATACCATGAGAGGGAACTGTAGTTAACAGATTCCTGATGACAGTACTACAAGAACATCGGAACGAACATTTAGCAATAAGTCTCTCAGAGGTATAATAATAGCAGTTATAGAAGTAGAGGTAGCAGTGGTGGTTGTGATAGCTATAGCAGTTATGGAAGTAGAGGTAGCAGTGGTGGTTGTGATAGTTATAGCAGTTATAGAAGTAGAGGTAGCAGTGGTGGTTGTTATAGTTATAGCAGTTATAGAAGTAGAGGTAGCAGTGGTGGTTGTTATAGTTATAGCAGTTATGGAAGTAGAGGTAGCAGTGGTGGTTGTTATAGTTATAGCAGTTATAGAAGTAGAGGTAGCAGTGGTGATTGTGATAGTTATAGCAGTTATAAAAGTAGAGGTAGCAGTGGTGATTGTGATAGTTATAGCAGTTATAGAAGTAGAGGTAGCAGTGGTGGTTGTGATAGTTATAGCAGTTATAGAAGTAGAGGTAGCAGTGGTGATTGTGATAGTTATAGCAGTTATAGAAGTAGAGGTAGCAGTGGTGGTTGTGATAGTTATAGCAGTTATAGAAGTAGAGGTAGCAGTGGTGGTTGTTATAGTTATAGCAGTTATTGAAGTAGAGGTAGCAGTGGTGGTTGTTATAGTTATAGCAGTTATGGAAGTAGAGGTAGCAGTGGTGGTTGTTATAGTTATAGCAGTTATAGAAGTAGAGGTAGCAGTGGTGGTTGTGATAGTTATAGCAGTTATAGAAGTAGTGGTAGCAGTGGTGATTGTGATAGTTATAGCAGTTATAGAAGTAGAGGTAGCAGTGGTGGTTGTGATAGTTATAGCAGTTATAGAAGTAGAGGTAGCAGTGGTGGTTGTTATAGTTATAGCAGTTATAGAAGTAGAGGTAGCAGTGGTGATTGTGATAGTTATAGCAGTTATAGAAGTAGAGGTAGCAGTGGTGGTTGTGATAGTTATAGCAGTTATAGAAGTAGAGGTAGCAGTGGTGGTTATTATAGTTATAGCAGTTATAGAGGTAGAGGTAGCAGTGGTGATTGTGATAGTTATAGCAGTTATAGAAGTAGAGGTAGCAGTGGTGGTTGTTATAGTTATAGCAGTTATGGAAGTAGAGGTAGCAGTGGTGGTTGTGATAGTTATAGCAGTTATAGAAGTAGAGGTAGCAGTGGTGATTGTGATAGTTATAGCAGTTATAGAAGTAGAGGTAGCAGTGGTGGTTGTGATAGTTATAGCAGTTATAGAAGTAGAGGTAGCAGTGGTGGTTGTTATAGTTATAGCAGTTATAGAAGTAGAGGTAGCAGTGGTGATTGTGATAGTTATAGCAGTTATAGAAGTAGAGGTAGCAGTGGTGGTTGTGATAGTTATAGCAGTTATAGAAGTAGAGGTAGCAGTGGTGGTTGTTATAGTTATAGCAGTTATAGAAGTAGAGGTAGCAGTGGTGGTTGTTATAGTTATAGCAGTTATAGAAGTAGAGGTAGCAGTGGTGGTTGTTATAGTTATAGCAGTTATAGAAGTAGAGGTAGCAGTGGTGGTTGTGATAGTTATAGCAGTTATAGAAGTAGAGGTAGCAGTGGTGATTGTGATAGTTATAGCAGTTATAGAAGTAGAGGTAGCAGTGGTGGTTGTGATAGTTATAGCAGTTATAGAAGTAGAGGTAGCAGTGGTGGTTGTTATAGTTATAGCAGTTATAGAAGTAGAGGTAGCAGTGGTGATTGTGATAGTTATAGCAGTTATAGAAGTAGAGGTAGCAGTGGTGGTTGTGATAGTTATAGCAGTTATAGAAGTAGAGGTAGCAGTGGTGGTTGTTATAGTTATAGCAGTTATAGAAGTAGAGGTAGCAGTGGTGGTTGTTATAGTTATAGCAGTTATAGAAGTAGAGGTAGCAGTGGTGGTTGTGATAGTTATAGCAGTTATAGAAGTAGAGGTAGCAGTGGTGGTTGTTATAGTTATAGCAGTTATAGAAGTAGAGGTAGCAGTGGTGGTTGTTATAGTTATAGCAGTTATAGAAGTAGAGGTAGCAGTGGTGGTTGTGATAGCTATAGCAGTTATAGAAGTAGAGGTAGCAGTGGTGGTTGTGATAGTTATAGCAGTGGCCACTGACATACTCGTGTCAGCTCTGAAACTGCCCAGTATATCAGGCTGTTTGTATCCACCTGTAGCACAGTGACTATAAGTAGATCTAGTTGTATCTTGAAGTAGATCTAGTGGTATCTTGAAGTAGATCTACTGTTATCTTGAAGCAGATCTACTGTTATCTTGAAGCAGATCTACTGTTATCTTCAAGTAGTACTAGTGTTATCTTGAAGTAGATCTTCTGTTATCTTGAAGCAGATCTACTGTTATCTTGAAGTAGATCTACTGTTATCCTGAAGTAGTACTAGTGTTATCTTGAAGTAGATCTACTGTTATCTTGAAGTAGTACTAGCGTTATCTTGAAGTAGTACTAGCGTTATCTTGAAGTAGATCTACTGTTATCTTGAAGTAGTACTAGCGTTATCTTGAAGTAGATCTACTGTTATCTTGAAGTAGTACTAGCGTTATCTTGAAGTAGATCTACTGTTATCTTGAAGTAGTACTAGCGTTATCTTGAAGTAGATCTAGTACACAGAGATGTGTAGAATAAGCTCAGTAGTGTAGTACCAGTATGCAGACTGAGGCTTTTGTCTTCCCTGCACTTCCGTTTCCTCGAATTTCTTACCGTTTATCCCAGTACGGTGCAGTTTTCCCAGTACGGTGCAGTTATCCCAGTACGGTGCAGTTATCCCAGTACGGTGCAGTTATCCCAGTACGGTGCAGTTATCCCAGTACGGTGCAGTTTTCCTAGTACGGTGCAGTTTTCCTATTACGGTGCAGTTATCCCAGTACTGTGCAGTTATTACAGTACTGTGCAGTTTTCCTAGTACGGTGCAGTTTTCCTAGTACGGTGCAGTTTTCCTATTACGGTGCAGTTATCCCAGTACGGTGCAGTTATCCCAGTACTGTGCAGTTTTCCTAGTACGGTGCAGTTTTCCTAGTACGGTGCAGTTTTCCCAGTACGGTGCAGTTTTCCCAAGTTTCATGCCGACAGTGGCCTAAATTGTGGGGAAAGTCTTTACTATTCCTGCAGTTCTTAAAAAATGGAAGTAGATAAATTTAAAAAGAGAGCCTCAGCACGTACTCTCTCTCTCTCTCTCTCTCTCTCTCTCTCTCTCTCTCTCTCTCTCTCTCTCTCTCTCTCCCAGCTCACAAGTCAAGATCTAATGCGCCTTAGATACCCGGCTGTGATTAATTCTTATGGTGGTGAGGGGAAGACCCTCGCTGGAAGAGTGTCTTTAAGGGAGGCAAAATGTGAATGGGTTGGGAAACGCAAGTTGGGGTGGCTGGAGTGAAGGAGGAGGGAAAAGCCGAGATGGAGAGAGGAAGGAGGACTGAGGGAAGCTGAGATGGTGTTAGGGAAGAAGGCGAGTTGAGATGAACACTGTGAGGGAAGGAGGCGAGCTGGTATGGGGTAAGGGTAGAAAGCATTTCCTCTTTGGATCACTACGCAGAGTTTCTCGAAAAGAAAGGTTGTTGCTTTGGGGTTCTTGGCTTGACTGCTGAATTTGTTGCCTAAGTTTTGTTCACTTTTATCATAATTCGTTTGTCTCTGATCCAGTCATGCCTCCCAAACGTTTTCAGTTCTTAAAGAACGCAGTTCTCTGAAAGATCTGGAGCTTTCTTAATTTCACTCTCGTGGCTTACAGATCAAAGGAATAGAAAAAGAAGGCATACATTTTCCACCATAAATGACAGCAAATATCATCCTAAGTACTATAATAATCCACAACTACACAATTTAACACATGTAGCTACGAGGATTTGTAAAGCGTATTGTGAATGTAGAACCCCAGACTCAGTACTTTCCAAGTTGTGCTAACAAATGCAAAAAACAGAAAACAAAATCTTAGACAACAGGGATGGAAGCAGTTTGTTAGTTGGTTAAACAGATCTACCCTTAAAAGTTTAGCCTGGAAAGTTATAAATAAAATAATCAGGAAAAAGAGTGGTGATGTTGCTCATCCCTTTCCTCTTGAAAAAGCAAATGACCTCATAAATAACTGGTCCAAAACATCCTAGCATGAAAATCTCCCATCTTATTTTTGAAGAAACCATTGGAAGGAAGGTTGAAATTTATTAATTTTATGAGCCAAAATATTGGTAAGAGTGACTGCCATTTCACTAAATATGTATCAGATAATGCATTAACTTATGATATCCTCAGAACTTTAAGGCAGTTCCTGATATCCCTTAGTTAGCATTGCATAATTTCAGTTACATTGAGCGTGTTCTTCCTAGTGGGTATGACCTACTTCCACTGCGAAATCCCGCCTACCAGTGTCTTTGTCTGCCACACGTCCATCACCTGACGCCAATATATAAGCGCCAGTCTTCATATCTGTGCTCCAGATTCTTCACGACTATGGTACTCTTCACAAACTCCAAGGCTGAGGGACTGATCACCTCATCTTTTGTATATAGTTCCACTGTCTTCCAATTATGTCCTTGAATTTGTACTGATAGAAACCACTGGATGGCGAAATTTCTCCAATAAAGATACCCTTGAAATATGTCTTTGTTCTGTTGCAGCTCTCCAGATAGAATTAAGGTTCTGATTTATTGTTTGAGGTAGAGTCCCGTAGTGTGAATATTTTGTATGTTATTTTGTAATGTTAGTTGCTTAAAACCACTCGTTCGTGGATGCATTAATGTGTACTGTTCGTGAAGATTGGTATTCCAAACGAGCGGAAAATGAGGTTAGTCCTGTAGTTC
Source organism: Cherax destructor (assembly GCA_009830355.1). Lineage (NCBI taxonomy): Eukaryota > Metazoa > Arthropoda > Malacostraca > Decapoda > Parastacidae > Cherax > Cherax destructor. The sequence goes on from WNWK01002712.1 coordinate 77,375, forward strand.
GTAAATAGGACTCGGAGAAACTTCAAGGAAAAATCTTAACATTTCTTCGTGTAGCTAGAGACCAGTTCTTCGCTCTCACACACACTGGAGATCACACACTGAAGGATACATTGTGTAGGCTCGTATAATACTTTGTGTAGACCTGAGGACTGGTACTGTGGCCTCACACTGCTGATCAACACACACTGCTGATCAACACACACTGCAGATCAACACACACTGAAGAAATGTTGGGTGTTCGTGTGTTGGGTTTGTTGTTATGAGTGAAGCAGCGGAGCTTCACTGTGAATATTCGCTTTGTTTGCTCTGCCCTTCCCTCCCTCTCATTCTCTTCCCATTTTATCACTAATCCCCTCAGACCCTCGTTCTCACACTCGTTGGTTTAACCCATAGTTCTCATTCTCTCTCTCTCCCTCTCTCTCTCTGTCTGTCTATCTTTCTCTGTCTCTGTCTGTCTGTCTGTCTCTCTCTCTCTCTCTCTCTTTTTTCTCTCTCTCTCTCTCTCTCTCTCTCTCTCTCTCTCTCTCTCTCTCTCTCTCTCTCTCTCTCTCTCTCTCTCTCTCTCTCTCTCTCTCTCTTTCTCCCTTTATCTTCAAAGCAGTTTTTCCTCCCTTCTGCCCTCTTCCCCACTCTTCATCCTATCCACAATATCCCTCTCCCCACTTCAACATTTCCTCCCCACTAAATGATCCTCTCCATACATTCCATCACTCAATCCCTTCCATTCTCTCCTCCCCTTATTTCCCCTCTGACCTTCCCTACCCACAATTAGCCCTTATCCTACTTTAATATCTCCCCTCACCCTCCCCCTGTTATGTTGCTCCTGTCCTTCTATTCACCCACTGTAAAGGGAGTAGGAGGTGTGATAATTGCCTCCTTCAATTTAGAGACGAGACCTGCTGACTTAACATGTTATACGTTGCTGTAAAATGGTTATAATCATATTATTATTATAATAAAAAAGAAGCGCTAAACCGTTATAATTATAGCCATAATTTTTAAAGGGGTGGACCGGTAAGCCAGCGGAAGGCCTCGGTCAGATGACCAAAAGCTCCAATGGCGGGTCATCATATGACTAAGACCCTCGTCAGGAAACACTTGTCCTGTTTCCTGACCAATTTTTACCTAACGTAACCTTAACATATTTTAATGTTGTAAACACGAATCAGGATTATTTTTTCTAGTCTCTTTTGCGAGATCATCCAGCATCAACAAGTTTTGGGCTACTAGGAGAGTCACTGACCACTTTTAGATAGAGGATAGAGGGTAAGGAGTTAATAGGGGCTGGAGCCACAGACAGAACGGTCATCTCCTGGCTGCTTGCTAGAGGCAAAAAGTAATAGGGTCTTCGTTGGAGTGAGAACTCTTGGTGAGAAATAGGAAGAGACCCAGATTTGTAGTGGAATATTTCATCAATTGGAGAATTCATTGTACGTTTTAAGTGAATTTCTCTCTATTGAGTTCTCCGTTTCCTAGTAAATTCACTTGAATCCTAGTACAGTATTAATAAATAATTTTTTATTCCATTTAATTACGTTAAGTGGTTACTAAGTGGTAAGGTCTCTTTACACTACTTGGTAACTTAAGTTTCAGAATGTCAATCTTCAAGTGGCATTAAACTAGAGGCCAGTGTCTTAAACATGCACAGTATGTAAGATTATTGAAAATTTATCAGAAGAGTAGTGGAGCAATGGAATGACACGGTGCATAAACAACTAACTTGGTTTTAGGAATGGCAAATCCTGTGTCACAATTGTAACAGAGTTCTGTGAAAAGATAAAGAGAGTTATGCAGGAGAGAGATGGGTGGACTGTATACTTTTGGACTGTGAGAATGCGATCTCACAATACACTGCAGCAAAAGCTAGAGGAGCAGGCAGAAATAACAGTGGAACAAGGAATACTTTAAAGAAATGAAACAAGTTATTGTTCCGGGGGTGTCAGAATGGGCAAGTGTGACGAGTGAGGTTCCAAAAGGGTCGGTACTTGGATCAGTACTGTTTCTTGAGTATGTAAACGATATGACAGAAGAAATTGAGTCAGAGGTGTCACTGTTTACAGATGATGCGAAACCAATGAGAATACAAACAGAGAAAGACTACAAATGGACATGGATAAGTTATAGGATTGGTCATAGAAGTGGATGTTATAATTTAGCTCCAGCTAATGCAAAGCAACTAAAATCGGGGAAAGACAAAGAAGACCGAAAACAGAGTACACGCTCGGGAAACAAAAGCTGCATACCACCCTGAAAGAAAGGGACGTATGGGGGCGAGCATATTTCCAAGAATTTCGCCTGAGGCGCAGATCAGCCGGATAAAGGCCCTAGCAAACACGAAGCTGGCAAATTTAAAGGCGGCTTTCATGAACCTCAACAAGGAAGCATTTACAACCCTACACATGACAAACGTCAGGTACGTACAACCGCAAGACAACACCAACACATACACAATCACCCACTCACACATACAGCAACCTACCTCAGCTAAACACCCACCTAAACTGCCACCTACCACCCACATAGCAACCACCCCACAGCTACCCATCAGCACCTCCAAACATATTTCAAGCATCACTCGTGATCAAGAAAAAAGAGAAAATTTTCCAGAGCACAATAAGCAACTGTCATGTTGCTGTACCAGTAAGAGAAACCAGTTTGACTCACAATTACTGGGATCTGCAACAGACAAGAAGAGAGGGAGAGGAGGGGAAAGGGAAGATAAGGGTTAGGAAAGAGATGAAAGAGAAAGGAGGGAAGAAGAGACTGGGAGAACAGAGGAAGGGAGGAAAGGAGGAAGAGAAGAGGGAACAGAAGAAAGAAGGAAATATTGAGATAACACGAGATGGAAAAGAAGACGAGAGAGGGAAGGAAGATGGGAGAAAGGTGTGGCACCTAGCTAGCCTACCTCAGCTAGGTGCCACACCTAGCCTACCCCAGCTAGGTGCCACATGCTGGTGAACCCCAGCTAGGTGCCACGTGCTGGTGTACCCCAGCTAGGTGTCACTGTAAACTCAGTGAGAGTTCATAGGGTATAACCGTTTCTGCTCACGTGACCATCCGATGCAACCGTTAGCCAATGTCAAAGGTCACCCACGCTATGAGCCCTGCTCTGGGCAGTGCCTTAGTTACCATCGAGACACCGTGTAGGGATAGACCAGGCTTACGGCTTTGAGAATTCCACCCTGTCTAATATACCAAGTTACCATCCCAAACTCGTCTGTTCATTACCCAATCTACGAAAGAACCTCCACGCAACAAATGGTGGCAGCTCGTGGGCGCAGATTTTGAGTATTTTGAGCAGATTTGAGAGAAGAAGCAGCCGGCGTGAGAGTGTGCCGCCGCGGGCGTCAATATCAACCGCCGCCAGCGACTCACCTTCCCTCACCCGTGACGTCACCCATCCAAGACTCTTCTGAAGCAGTGTCTCCAGTCTTCTGGCTTTTAATTGCAAGTAAACCTTCGAAGAGTTGATCTGGGTTTTGCAATTAAGCCAAAAAGTAAGCCAGTTTATGGGATTTAGCCTAAGCCAGCCTAAAGTCATCCAGTGTCTCCTGCCATTCATCCAATTCTTCACTGCTGTGTGCAAGTAACAGCATTCAGGTCCACCAATCCTGAGAGCTAAGCCAGCCTCTTCCAGAAAGCCAGACATACAAGTAAGCCAGTTGTTTCTTCAGCAAAGCCAGTTCCTTGAAGTATTGTCTCCAATCGCTCTGTGCTACAAGTTGGATGCTTGTCAGAGTGATATTCACCATTCCTGTGGCTTATTGTACAAAAAGCCACCTGGGTTAGTGGGCGCTCCCACTGCCGTGAGAATTAGTGTACTGGCCAAACGCTGTGACGTCATCTCAGCGTCTCAGCGCGTGTGTCTCAGGGAGCCGAGCAACGCTGACATCATCCCATGCTCGCCGTCACTCACTCTGGAGTGTAAACAAATCACCCGCCAATCACACCACCTCTACCAGCCAATAGTTTGTGGTATTTTCTTCCCTATCTTGGGTACCACCAGCATTGTTTCCGGCTCACATAGCAAGTCGAGAGTGTCTTCCTTCATCCCAAAACGCCAACGTAAAAGCTTGCTGTGTGAGTTCCTCGTGTAAGCGCATTTCTCCAAGATCGTCAGCAGTCACCACCAGCTAGCGTCCAGGAAAATATTTTCCCTCTACCTATATTCGCCTTTCATTCATCATGAGAGACACTATTCTGTTATAGACATTCGTGTGTGTGAGACATTTCTGCAGTGAATTTTCTTAGTGACATTTAAAGACTTGTGTTTTCAGTGTTCTTGAATTTCATTTAAATTCTCGTTCATTTGCTCGAAGTCATGTCTCCAGTAAAGTCAAGTAGTACTAATGTGGTTGCTGCCAGTCAAGGCACTGATGCTCAAGTAAATTCGTGCGATAATACTGTGTGTGCAGCTATTCAGAGCCATAATGATAATGAATCAGTGAAAAGTTCTTATAGTCCCGTAATGACTGAAAGACAGTCTCTAGCCTTTAAGCAATGTGTTTGTTCTCCCAGCTTGTATCAGAGATTTGTCAGAGTGATGCGGAATGTGAAGTTCAGATTAGTTCTTGTAGATAGTATGTGTTTTATTTATTAATGTTGCCGAGCGGTCAAGACACTAGTATTGCTGTCACTCCTGTCTGGAATTCAGCCCCTACAATATCTTGCATGCAAGATAGCGTTCAGATGCTTAGGGTGCCAGAGGTATCCTGGACCGCCTTGAGTACTGAGTCTATCCTTGCAATGTTGCTAGTTCAAGTAGTAGTTCCTCTCCAGGGGACGCTTTGTTGAAGAAAGACTACTTGAATGAGTTATAGCATCTCTCGCTGATGCAAAAGCAATTGCAGAAAGCCGTTTCTGTTGCTAGTGTATTCACTAGAGTGCCAGTTGTTGTCCCTTGTGTTCCAGATAGTGATCTTTCCCAGTTGACAGTAATTCCTTTGCAGAGTAAAGTGTCGTGTGTCGAGTAATTATTACCTGCAGTAAGAGATAGTGAGAGCCATTCTCCTTTGCTCATACTTTGTGTTATTGAGCTAATTATTTCAACCAGGGAGAGATCCATCCACTCCACCGAGTTGTTCATTCCTTCAGTAGGAAAGTGATTATAAGTTAATCAACTCGACCGAGTTGTTCATTCCTTCAGTAGGAAAGTTATCATAAGTCGTGAGCGAAAGATAGAAAATTAGAAAATCCAGTTAGAACTGAGTTATTGACTGTGTGTTTTGTTATCAGATTTCCAGTATCTAGTAAGATTTTTATGTGTTCACGTTCTCTCCCAATTCTGAGAATTAACAGTATAGATTTGAGTGCACCAGATCTACCTTGTCTGTTAATTACTACCTTCTTGTAAATATATTTCCTCAGAATTCGTAGATCACATGAAGACGATTCGATCGATCGACATATATTAATTTTCTTTCTCTTTTATCATGATTTTCTAGAAATGAGCTCATTTAGTTATTTAATTCCTTTGTATCATGATATATCATATAGTAAAGTAGATTGTTTTCTGTCACGATAAGATCTATGTGAAGTATAAGATTCAACTGTTGTGTACTTTGATATTGTATAGAATCAGCTGAGAGTCGTACGCCTGTTGTCTTTAGTTTGTTTAGAGGTATGTCGAGACGACATACGTACCATAGCCGAGCTGTCACTGTAAGCTCAGTGAGAGTTCATAGGGTATAACCGTTTCTGCTCACGTGACCATCCGATGCAACCATTAGCCAATGTCAAAGGTCACCCATGTCAAAGGTCAATACTTTGAACGCTATGAGCCCTGCTTGGGGCAGTGCCCTAGTTACCATCGAGACACCATGTAGGGATAGACCAGGCTTACGGCTCTGAGAATTCCACCCTGTCTAATATACCAAGTTACCATCCCAAACTCGTCTGTTCATTACCCAATCTACGAAAGAACCTCCACGCATCATAGGTGCCACGTGCTGGTGTTCCCCAGCTAGGTGCCATATGCTGGTTTACCCCAGATAGGTACCACATGCTGGTGTACTCTAGCTAGGTGTCACATGCTGGTGTACTTTAGCTAGGTCTACCTACCTAGAGGACATTCCGGGGATCAACTCCCCCACGACCCGGTCCATGACCAGGCCTCCTGGTGGATCAGGGCCTGATCAACGGGGCTGATACTGCTGACCACACGTAGTCCAACGTACGAACCACAGCCCGGCTGATCTGACTTTAGGTATCTGTCCAGCTCCCTCTTGAAGACAACCAGGGGTCTATTGGTAATTCCTCTTATGGCTGGTGGGAGGCTGTTGAACATGCTGGTGTACTCTAGCTAAGTGCCACATGCTGGTGTACTCATGCTAGGTGCCACATGCTGGTGTACTCCAGCTAGATGCCACATGCTGGTGTACTCCAGCTAGATGCCACATGCTGGTGTACTCCAGCTAGGTGCCATATGCTGGTGTACTCTAGCTAGGTGCCACATGCTGGTGTACTCTAGCTAGGTGCCACATGGTGGTGTACTCCAGCTAGGTGCCACATTGTGGTGTACTCTAGCTAGGTGCCACATGGTGGTGTACTCCAGCTAGGTGCCACATGCTGGTGTACTCCAGCTATGTGCCACATAGTGGTGTACTCCAGCTAGGTGTCACATGCTGGTGTACTCCTGCTAGGTGCCACATGCTGGTGTACTCCAGCTAGATGCCACATACTGGTGTACTCCAGCTAGGTGCCATATGCTGGTGTACTCCAGCTAGGTGCCACATGTTGGTGTACTCTAGCTAGGTGCCACATGCTGGTGTACTCCAGCTAGGTGCCACATGCTGGTGTACTCCAGCTAGGTGCCATATGGTGGTGTACTGTAGCTAGGTGCCACATGGTGGTGTACTCCAGCTAGGTGCCACATGGTGGTGTACTCCAGCTAGGTGCCACATGCTGGTGTACTCCTAGGTGCCACATGCTGGTGTACTCCAGCTAGATGCCACATGCTGGTGTACTCCAGCTAGGTGCCATATGCTGGTGTACTCCAGCTAGGTGCCACATGCTGGTGTACTCTAGCTAGGTGCCACATGCTGGTGTACTCCAGCTAGGTTCCACATGCTGGTGTACTCCAGCTAGGTGCCACATGGTGGTGCACTCTAGCTAGGTGCCACATGGTGGTGTACTCCAGCTAGGTGCCACATGCTGGTGTACTCCAGCTAGGTGCCACATGCTGGTGTACTCCAGCTAGTTGCCACATGCTGGTGTACTCTAGCTTGATGCCACATGCTGGTGTACTCCAGCTAGGTGCCACATGCTGGTGTACTCCAGCTAGGTGCCACATGCTGGTGTACTCCAGCTTGATGCCACATGCTGGTGTACTCCAGCTAGGTGCCACATGCTGGTGTACTCCAGCTTGATGCCACATGCTGGTGTACTCCAGCTAGGTGCCACATGCTGGTGTACTCCAGCTAGGTGCCACGCTAGGTGCCATATGCTGGTGTACTCCAGCTAGGTGCCACATGCTGGTGTACTCTAGCTAGGTGCCACATGCTGGTGTACTCCAGCTAGGTGCCACATGCTGGTGTACTCCAGCTAGGTGCCACATGCTGGTGTACTCTAACTAGGTGCCACAAACTGTGTACTCTAGCTAGGTGTCACATGCTGGTGTACTCTAGCTAGGTGCCATATGCTGTTGTACTCCAGCTAGGTGCCACAAGCTGGTGTACTCCAGCTAGGTGCCACATGCTGGTGTACTCAAGCTAGGTGCCACAAGCTGGTGTACTCTAGTTAGGAGCCATGTGCTGGTGTACTCCAGCTAGGTGCTACACTCACACTGCCTTGTGAAATTCCCAACCTGATCGGAACTGGTGTCATCATGATGGTTCTGTCGCAGCTGAAACATTCTCATGGGCGTCCTGGCAACAACACCTCGTAGTGTTACCAGCAGAAATAGACCTGGTTAATCTTTATTTTTCTTGGTGAGCTGAGACTTGCAGCAAAAAAGGTTCATAATGGTTTAATGAACACCACCGGCGATGTAACTATTGGCAGTTCTGGTGAGCCGGGACTAGAGACGATCTGTAACATCTAAGAACTGCTGGTTTAAGTATTTGTTTGAAGTGCTGATATCCTACCCCCGTGAAGCCACGGATAGAGCCAGGTGGGAAGGCATGGCAGCTCTGTGTACCTTCAAAGTTGTGGGCACTTCTGATTCTTCGACTGTTTTACTGTGGTTGCATTGTTACAAGGGTCGCTGTTGTTGCTAGGAGCTCTGAGTGCGTGTTGTCCTGTAGAGTTTGTGCTGTGGTGGAATCTCTGAGGCCGATGTAACCATCGCTCTTGCTGTGTTCCTCCTCTTCTAGTTTCTTCCGGATTTGTATTTTCATTTCTGAGATATCAGTTAAACTTTGTTTTTTACATATTAGACCAACACTAAAATATTATGATTATGCATATGAATATGACCATTAATATAATGGATATTATGCTTATTAACTGGCATATTAATACACATAATGATATCCTAATATTAGTTGGCATACTAATATGCTTATTAATATTAAAAATATTATGTGTATTATTATTTATATAGATATTTGTATTACTATTACATTTTCTCTGTTATTCTCGGAAAAGCAAAACATAATTTGGAGAGAATCCTTGACTGCCCACGCTCCTTGGATCTTTCCTCTCTCATCCTCTTATCCCCTTCCTCACTCCCCCCCTCCTCCTCTCCTTCGCCCCCTCCACCACTACCCATAATCCTTTTGCCCTCTCTTATCCCCTCAGCTCCTGCCTCATGCAACTCCCTCCTTCACCACTGTTATTTCATCTCCTTGTTCTTCCTCGACTCCTTATTCCCTTCATCACAATAAAACACTATTTTTCCTCGGCTCTTCCCCTCCTCTTCTTTAGTAAAACACTCCATCTTGTTCTTCCTCTCTTCATTTTCCTCTTACCTCCATCAACAGTTTAGTTGTGCCACCCAAGCGGCTAGTTTACTGTGCCTCCATATTCATTCTGTGAAAGACAGAACAAGAAGCCAGGACCACAGAGGTCACAGAGGGTCTTATCATACCCCGGAAGGTCTAGTTACATCTTCACAAATTTTACAGTCATTTCACATATGACATTCACTTCAAACAGTTAATCTGCACAATACATAATGGAGGTACAATCTCAAGGAAATATAACCCAAAGCCTGCTAACCCAAAGCCTGCTAAACCAAAGCCTGCTAACCCAAAGCCTGCTAAACCAAAGCCTGCCCTTGACCCTGACCTTAAGCATATAAGGCGCAGGGTGATTTTTCAAGACTTTTTGAGGGAAAAAACGAAGCTCCTTATAAATGCCGGAAAATAGGGTAACTTAGTGCCACTAATAACCTGACCATTACTGGGTTGTGGTTTTATTAAATATCGTTCTTTTATTTTGCCGGGGCAATATATCTACCTGGAGTCTATCTGGAGTGTGTTCTGGGGGGTCAACGCCCCCGCGGCCCAGTCCTTGACCAGTCTCGAAATTTCCGATATCGTTAACAATGAAGTTGTTTGCCATTTTCTGTGGTGTTTGATCCGTCATCAGATTTCCCACTTCCTGTTTTCCTTATCTGTCATTGCCTTCTCTCCTTCAGACCTGTGGGGCGACAACTCCGTACTTACCAGCATGAATCACATACGAGAACAAGAGTCACGAATCATATACGAAGAAAAGTCACGAATCACATACGAAGAAAAGTCACGAATCACATACGAGGATAAGAGTCACGAATCACATACGAGGATAAGAGTCACGAATCACATACGAGGAAAAGTCACGAATCACATACGAGGATAAGAGTCACGAATCACATACGAGGAAAAGTCACGAATCACATACGAGGACAAGAGTCACGAATCACATACGAGGATAAGAGTCACGAATCACATACGAGGACAAAGAGTCACGAATCACATACGAGGATAAGAGTCACGAATCACATACGAGGACAAAAGTCACGAATCACATACGAGGACAAAGAGTCACGAATCACATACGAGGACAAGAGTCACGAATCACATACTAGGACAAGAGTCACGTATCAGCTCCAGCCATCACAAACAGGTGATTACAACTGCATGAGAACAAATAGGAGAGTAGAACTAGGGGAGTACAACCAGATTAGTACAATTGAGTACAGCCAGGTAAGTATAAATAGAATTAATGTTGTACTAGTGGTTAGTGGTAGTAGAGGTGATGGTTGTTCTAGTGGTGAGTTGTGGTGGTAGTGATGGTTGTTCTAGTATTGAGTGGTGGTGGTAGTTATGGTTATTGTATTGGTGGTGAGTGATGGTGGTGGTGATGGTTGTTCTAGTGGTGAGTGGTGGTGGTAGTGATGGTTGTTCTAGTGGTGAGTGATGGTAGTGATGGTTATTGTATTGGTGATGAGTGACGATGGTGGTGATGGTTGTTCTAGTGGTGATGGTAGTGATGGTTATTGTATTGGTGATGAGTGACGGTGGTGGTGATGGTTGTTCTAGTGGTGAGTGGTGGTGGTGGCGGTGATGGTACTGATAGTTGTTTTTCAGGTGGTGGTGGCGATGGTAGTAATTTAGTGATGATTTACTTTAATCACAGTTTATTTCCTAACAGGAAACCTCAGTTGAGATAAAGAGTTACTGTTAGTTTATTCATTTATTGAGCTGGCGTGCTCTTCATCCTGATGATCCCCTCCTCTTAGTCTTCCTCATCCCTCGTCTCTTTTCACTCTCACTCCTTTTTTTCGTTTAATTCTCTCTCTCTCTCTCTCTCTCTCTCTCTCTCTCTCTCTCTCTCTCTCTCTCTCTCTCTCTCTCTCTCACACATGTCTGGTACTGTGCTCGCTCTAACTCAACATATTCCACCATGATGTTGCCGCTGAGATGAATTAATATATTTTTCCATAAAAAAAAAATGGGTTTAAGACTTCCGCGCCATTAGGGACCGGAGCTTTGATACCAAAAAAAAAAAAAAATCATGAAAAGGAAGCATTAACAGTTGTGCTTTGAAGCTGTGTTCTGTGATTTGCCGAGCTCATTTTCGGTAATTACTCGGGACCAGTTTTCTGTGATCTTATTGAAAATTCCTTTTCTGAAGTTTCTCAGAATTTTCGCAGATCCCGACACAGTAAGAAGGTTCCTCACCGGCTTGTTTTTATTTCTCACCAATTTGTTTATTCCTCGGCTTCTTTTTATTTGTGTATTGTCACATCCATCTCGGTTATTTCCGAACTCCTATTTATCAATATACATGGCGTTTTGTGTGATTTTTAAACAAATATATTATCGTTTTTCTGCGTTTGATCAATGACTGATTGGGAGAAGTTTTCTGTGATTTGTCCAGACACATTTTCTGTTGTTAACCTTAGGTTAGGTTAGGTTAGGTAAGGTTAGGTTAGGTTAGGTGTAGGTTAGGTAAGGTTTGTCAGGAAACAGGACGAGTGTTTCCTGACGTTGGTCTCAGCTGGAACTCTGAGTGTGTAATCTTTCCTGCATTTTCTTTGGATTTTCAGAAAGTTTGGGCTGGCATTCAGCATTTTAGACCCACTTTTTAATTGTTTATCTACTTCATTCCGGCATGAAAAATTACATCTATTTTTTTTTTACATTTTCCCTTTCATGGTTTCTATAACATTGTATATATCTGGTCTCATTATGGGTGATTGCACTCGTTTTATTACTATATTTCTTTCACTACCCTTTTATTTAAGTTTGTCCCATTTTCTATTATTTCTTTAACTCCATTTTCTTTTAATACACTTAATTCATTTTCTGCCTCGACTTAGTCAATGGGGATTTTTTTCCTCACAAATTCGCGGCAAAATTTTTGTAGCTAATGACGTAATACAGAGATGAAGGGGACTGAGAGAGATATTTTTATTATTATTCTTTAGGACAACTGAATACATCAGTAGTGTGCTGCCGCCTTATTCTGTATCTTAGTTACACAAAGGAACAAAAACTGTTTTCCCTGTCATATTGCATCACGTAGGATGGGTTTCATACATTTCTGGAGTCTACCTGAGTCACCTCCGGAGGTCACCGCCCCCGCGACCCGGTCCTAGACCAGACCTCTTGGTGCTGGCCTGATTGAGTAAGCTGTTATTGCTCACCGCCCGCAGTCCAACATACGCACCACAGCCCAGCTGATGAGGGACTCTTCTGAGGACTCTGTCGTTTTTTCTCTTGAAGACAGCTAGGTGTGTGTTGGTAATCCCCCTTATGCATGGAAGGAGGGTGTTGAAAGTCGCAGTGGAGTCCCTTGACACTGAGTTCTCTCTCAGTGTACTCATGGGATCCATCACTAGAGGTATCCTGCACCGTCTGCCAAGCATCTTGTGTTCATAAGTAGTAATGCTGGTGTGCAGGTTTGGGACCAACCCCTCCAGTATCTTCCAAGAATAGATTATGAGCTGAGAGACTTCAGGAGGGTTATGAGGATATCTTAATTATTCTGTCCCAGGCTTATCATCTACAAGAACTTCGAAGGTTTCATTCCAGAAGAGCTGGAGTTACTATCACTTGGGAACTGCCATCTCTCAGGATAGCTTATCCCATACACAAGAGAAATGGAGTTTATCATGAAGATATCTTCATGATCTCCGAGCAGTGGCAAGATAAATTATATATATGAGACAAAAGAGGTGAGGAGACATCAATTTGATTACATATTTAAGTACAAACATGGAAACAGAGGAATGAGAGGGGGAGAGAAATTTGGATGACATAATACATTTAACAATGTTACAATACAGAGTCATTACATGTCTGAGGATACGTAGTGACACTAGTCTCGTGCCAAGAGTTTTCTCACTTGCGAAATCGTAATAACAGACTTTAAACAAATCACGGAACGGATGGTGTCTGAACCCATGGCTGAAGGTAGTGTCACAGCTCAAGGTAGTGTCACAGCTCAAGATAGTGTCACAGCTCAAGGTAGTGTCACAGCTCAAGGTAGTGTCACAGCTCAAGGTTACATTAACCAAGGTAGGCCTTTCTTCCTCGTACACTCCCGACCCAGATACATTGCAGTGAATTGGTTAAGAGTGTTACAAAAACATGGACGTCACCTTCAAGACGCAGTCATAAGTAAATCACGTGATCTCACCAGATGTTACACCTGAATGATAGTGGATCATATGATGTTTTACTCTTGTAATGTTCGCCCATTTACTGCTACGGTAAACAATGATGGGTGTGTGAAGGAAGGACTACAGAGTGCGGCTCCTGTAGTCTTTAAGGCATCAACATTTAAGGTAAATGATATATTTAGTTACATTCACCAGAGGTCCACAAACTGGCATTTGGTCTTAAATAAAGTTCATATAACACTTATATATATACATACACACAAATACAAATTAACAAAATACATAAAAAGTATACATTTGCATACAACTGGACCATCATTAGGCTGCTAATGATGGTGGCAAAGTCAGGGTGGATAATTAGGATATCCTCACGCTCCCCAAGGTAGATATAATATTTACACAGTTCTAAGTATCCCATTCCACCAGCACTAAAGCCACTGATAACTGGACACTCAACTATATGATGGTAAAGGTTGAGTCGCAGAGCTAACAGGTGGACTAAGCAGGGGTAGGAGAGTCACCTGGGTTACAGCATTCATCTGCCACTAGTGACGATATCCAAGTCTGACTCTGACAGTCACTACCGCGTCACACAGTCTACTGGACGTTTTATGTTGCCCATATGTTTATAGAACAAAAGTTAGGGATAAGATAGGTCCCCTTAAAAATAACTTTGGGCATCTTACTGACAAGGAGAATGATATGTGCTCTATTTTTAATAATTATTTTCTCTCGGTTTTCACACAGGAAGACATTAATAATATCCCAGTAATTAATTTTTACAGAGGCCCAGAAGAAGATAAATTATGTAATATCACAGTCACTAGCGAAATGATTATGAAACAGCTGGACCGACTGAAACAAAATAAATCGCCGGGTCCTGATGAGCTTTTTGCAAGGGTTCTTAAGGAATGCAAAATGGAACTCTGTGAACCAATATCTAACATTTTTAATTTATCTCTTCAAACAGGTGTAGTGTCTGATATGTGGAAGATGGCTAATGTAATTCCTATTTTTAAAGCAGGGACAAGTCACTACCGTCAAACTACCGCCCAATAAGCCTGACCTCAATTGTAGGCAAATTACTAGAGTCAATTATAGCTGATATTATTAGAAGCCATCTAGATAACCATAATTTGATTAATGATACCAGCATGGATTCACGAGGGCCGTTCCTGCCTATCTAATTTATTAACCTTCTTCAGTAAAGCTTTTGAGGCTGTTGATCACGATAAAGAATTCGATATTGTTTATTTAGACTTTAGTAAGGCTTTTGATAGAGTACCGCACCAGAGACTGTTAAAGAAAGTGGCAGCTCATGGCATTGGGGAAAAGTGCTGTCATGGATCGAGTCATGGCTCACCAATAGGAAGCAGAGAGTGTGCATAAATGGGGTTAAATCCGAATGGGGACTTGTAACAAGTGGTGTTCCACAGGATCAGTCTTAGGCCCATTGTTATTTATAATATATATCAATGACCTTGATGAGGGAATTACTAGTGATATGAGCAAATTCGCCGACGACACGAAGATAGGTAGGATAATTGATTCAAACATAGAAGTCATAGAACTTCAGGAAGATTTAGACAAACTTAATTCGTGGTCAGAAAAGTGGCAGATGCAGTTCAATGTAGATAAATGCAAGGTTCTGAAGCTCGGGAGTGTCCATAACCCAAGCACTTATAAGTTAAATAACGTAGAACTTAGCCATACAGATTGCGAGAAGGACTTGGGGGTGATGGTAAGCAGCAACCTTAAACCAAGACAGCAATGCCTAAGCGTACGTAATAAGGCAAATAGATTACTGGATTTATATCAAGAAGTGTTAGCAACAGAAGTCCAGAGGTTATATTACAGCTTTATACATCATTAGTAAGGCCTCACCTAGATTACGCAGCTCAGTTCTGGTCTCCATATTACAGAATGGACATAAATTCGTTAGAAAACATTCAGCGTAGAATGACTAAATTAATACATAGCATTAGAAATCTTCCTTACGAAGAAAGATTGAAGACCCTAAAATTACATTCACTTGTAAGACGTAGAATGAGGAGACATGATCGAGGTATACAAGTGGAAAATGGGTATTAACAAAGGGGATATAAATAAGGTCTTGAGGATATCTCCAAGAAGAACCCGCAATAATGGATTCAAGTTAGATAAGTTTAGATTTAGAAAGGATATAGGAAAGTATTGGTTTGGAAATAGGGTAGTTGATGAGTGGAACAGTCTGCCTAGTAGGGTTATTGAAGCTAGGACCTTGGGTAGTTTCAAATTTAGGTTGGATAAATTCATGAGTGAGAGGGTTGGATTTGAGTGGACTCCGCATGAGTGGGTAGAATTGTCAAAGCTTATTTCTTGGGTAGCATTGAAAATTGGGTTGAGCAAATATTCTGTTAGTGGGACGGATTGTGAAGGACCTGCCTAGTATGGGCCAACAGGCCTGCTGCAGTGTTCCTCCTTTCTTATGTTCTTATGTTCTTATACATAGCTTTCTGAGTGTGGGACTTAGGGGAAATTGTGAGAGTCAGCGCGGTGGTGTAGGGGATAGTGAGAGTCAGCGCGGTGGTGTAGGGGATAGTGAGAGTCAGCGCGGTGGTGTAGGGGATAGTGAGAGTCAGCGGTGGTGTAGGGGATAGTGAGAGTCAGCGTGTTGGTGTAGGGGATAGTGAGAGTCAGCGTGGTGGTGTAGGGGATAAGGAGAGTCAGCGTGGTGGTGTAGGGGATAGTGAGTCAGCATGGTGGTGAAGGAAAAGTGAGAGTCAGCGCGGTGGTGTAGGGGATAGTGAGTCAGCGTGGTAGTGTAGGGGATAGTGAGAGTCAGCGTGTTGGTGTAGGGATAGTGAGAGTCAGCGTGGTGGTGTAGGGGATAAGGAGAGTCAGCGTGGTGGTGTAGGGAATAGTGAGAGTCAGCGTGGTGGTGTTGGAGATAGTGAGAGTCAGCGTGGTGGTGTAGGGGATAGTGAGAGTCAGCGTGGTGGTGTAGGGGATAGTGAGAGTCAGCGAGGTGGTATAGGGGATAGTGAGAGTCAGCGCGGTGGTGTAGGGGATAGTGAGAGTCAGCGTGGTGGTGTAGGGGATAGTGAGAGTCAGCGTGGGGTGTAGGGGATAGTGAGAGTCAGCGTGGTGGTGTAGGGGAGAGTGAGAGTCACAGTGGTGGTGTATGGGATAGTGAGAGTCAGCGGTGGTGTAGGGGATAGTGAGAGTCAGCGTGGTGGTGTAGGGGATAGTGAGAGTCAGCGTGGTGGTGTAGGGATAGTGAGAGTCAGCGTGGGGTGTAGGGATAGTGAGAGTCAGCGTGGTGGTGTAGGGGATAGTGAGAGTCAGCGTGGTGGTGTAGGGGATAGTGAAAGTCAGCGTGGTGATGTAGGGGATAGTGAGTCAGCTTGGTGGTGTAGGAGGATAGTGAGAGTCAGCGTGGTAGTGTAGGGGGATAGTGAGTGCCAGTGAGGTGGTGTTCGGGATAGTGAGAGCCAGCGAGGTGGTGTAGGGGATAGTGAGAGTCAGCGTGGTGGTGTAGGAGGATAGTGAGAGTCAGCGTGGTTGTGTAGGGGATAGTGAGAGTCAGCGTGGTGGTGTAGGGGATAGTGAGAGTCAGCGTGGTGGTGTAGGAGATAGTGAGAGTCAGCGTGGTGGTGTAGGGGATAGTGAGAGTCAGCGTGGTGGTGTAGGGGATAGTGAGAGTCAGCGTGGTGGTGTAGGGGATAGTGAGAGTCAGCATGGTGGTGTAGGGGATAGTGAGAGTCAGCGTGGTGGTGTAGGGGGATAGTGAAAGTCAGCGTGGTGGTGTAGGGGATAGTGAGAGTCAGCGTGGTGGTGTAGGGGATAGTGAGAGTCAGCGTGGTGGTGTAGGGGGATAGTGAGAGTCAGCGTGGTGGTGTAGGGGATAGTGAGAGCCAGCGAGGTGGTGTAGGAGGATAGTGAGAGTCAGCGTGGTGGTGTATGGGGATAGTGAGAGCCAGCGAGGTGGTGTAGGGTATAGTGAGAGTCAGCGTGGTGGTGTAGGGGGATAGTGAGAGCCAGCGAGGTGGTGTAGGGATAGTGAGAGCCAGCGAAGTGGTGTAGGGATAGTGAAAGTCAGCGTGGTTGTGTAGGGGGATAGTGAGAGCCAGCGAGGTGGTGTAGGGGATAGTGAGAGCCAGCGAGGTGGTGTAGGGGATAGTGAGAGCCAGCGAGGTGGTGTAGGGGATAGTGAGAGTCAGCGAGGTGGTGTAGGGGATAGTGAGAGCCAGCGAGGTGGTGTAGGGGATAGTGAGAGCCAGCGAAGTGGTGTAGGGGATAGTGAGAGCCAGCGAGGTGGTGTAGGGGATAGTGAGAGCCAGCGAGGTAGTGTAGGGGATAGTGAGAGTCAGCGTGGTGGTGTAGGGGGATAGTGAGAGCCAGCGAGGTGATATAGGGGATAATGAGAGCCAGCGAGGTGGTGTAGGGGATAGTGAGAGTCAGCGTGGTGGTGTAGGGGGATAGTGAGAGCCATCGAGGTGGTGTAGGGGATAGTGAGAGCCAGCGAAGTGGTGTAGGGGATAGTGAGAGCCAGCGAGGTGGTGTAGGGGATAGTGAGAGCCAGCGAGGTGGTGTAGGGAAACAGAGAGAGGAAGGTCCTCCACGGTGCCCGGGGCCAGGCACCAGTGTTGTGGCACTCACTCTTGATACACTCTCCTCTAATGGATTTCCGTCTTCCGCTATGAATGCCAACACACGCCTTTTAAAGCTCTAGCTCTCGGTCCAACCTCTTCTGACTTAATGACGTAAAATAACTTCATTCATACATCCTTTATCGAACTGTAGGGAGGTGGTTCCACCTTGTGATTGGTCAGTTTATTTTACTTTTCACTGTCGTCAACATATCCCTGTATTCTTCGCTCAGAGACAGGAAGCCCAACCCTGGCAGTCAAGCCCTGGCAGTCCAGCCCTGGCAGTCCAGCCCTGGTAGTCCAGCCCTGGCAGTCCAGCCCTGGTAGTCCAGCCCTGGCAGTCCAGCCCTGGTAGTCCAGCCCTGTGAGTTCCCAGAGCTCAGTCTCCTCAGACACCCTTTTCCTTTCTGGAGTTGCAAGTTATATTTATATATTTTACTAGGTGAGGACAGCAGGTGTTGAATATTCGGGAACAGATTGCTTTATTTGTCTGAGTTTCTAAATGTCCTTGTTATGTCTCCGAGTTATGACCTGTGTTGTTATTCCTAAATTGTTTCGGCGACTACACCTCCAAAACTGGTACTCTGTCTTCCTTCATAACTTCAATTTAAGTTTAATCTCCAATATTAATTTAATCGACCGTTTCGAAAATCCGCAACCTCACTGTAGCCTCAATTCTTAGGCATCTGCACACGGTAAGAAACCCAACACGGACCCTTGTAGGATTCAAGTACACTCTCCCATCCTGATGCATTAGCTCTTAGCTCATATTAACCCAGTGTGTACTCACCTATTTGTGGTTGCAGGGGTCGAGTCATAGCTCCTCGCCCCGCCTCTTCACTGATTGCTACTAGGTCCTCTCTCTCCCAGCTCCATGAGCTTTATCAAACCTCGTCTTAAAACTATGTATGGTTCCTGCCTCCACTACGTCACTTTCTAGGCTATTCCACTTCCTGACAACTCTATGACTGAAGAAATACTTCCTAATATCCCTTTGACTCATAGGAGTCTTCAACTTCCAATTGTGACCCCTTGTTTCTGTGTCCCCTCTCTGGAACATCTTGTCTCTGTCCACCTTATCTATTCCTCGCAGTATTTTATAGGTCGTTATCATGTCTCCCTAACCCTCCTGTCCTCTAGTGTCGTCAGGCCGATTTCCCTTAACCTTTCTTCGCAGGACAATCCCCTTAGCTCTGGGACTAGTCTTGTTGCAAATCTTTGCACTTTCTCTAATTTCTTGACGTGCTTGACCAGGTGTGGGTTCCAAACTGGTGCTGCATACTCCAGTATGGGCCTGACGTATATGGTGTACAGAGTCTTGAATGATTCCTTAGTGAGGTATTGGAAAGCTATTCTTAAGTTTGCCAGCCGCCCATATGCTGCAGCAGTTATCTGATTGATGTGCGCCTCAGGAGATGTGCTCGGTATTATACTCACCCCAAGATCTTTCTCCAAGAGTGAGGTTTGCAGTTTTTGGCCGCCTAGACTATACTCTGTCTGCGGTCTTCTTTGCCCTTCCCCGATCTTCATGACTTTACATTTGGCAGAGTTAAATTCAAGGAGCCAGTTACTGGACCAGGCTTGTAGCCTGTCTAGGTCTCTTTGTAGTCCTGCCTGATCCTCGACTGATTTAATTCTTCTCATTAACTTCACATCATCTGCAAACAGGGACACTTCTGAGTCTATCCCTTCCGTTATGTCATTCACATATACCAAAAACAGTACAGGTCCTAGGACTGACCCTTGTGGAACCCCAATCATCACAGGTGCCCACTCTGACACCTCGTCACGTACCATGACTCGCTGCTGCCTCCCTGTCAGATATTCTCTGATCCATTGCAGTGCCTTTCCTGTTACGTGTGCCTGATCCTCTAGCTTTTGCATTAACCTCCTGTGAGGAACTGTGTCGAATGCCTTCTTGCAGTCCATGAAAATGCAGTCTATCCACCCCTCTCTCTCATGTCTTACTTCTGTTACCTTGTCATAAAACTCCAGTAGGTTTGTGACACAGGATTTTCCTTCCCTGAAACCGTGCTGGTTGTCATTTATAAGCTTGTCTTTCTAGGTGCTCCACCACTCTCCTCCTGATGATCTTCTCCATGACTTTGCATACTATACACATCAGTGACACAGGTCTGTAGTTTAATGCCTCGTGTCTGTCTCCTTTCTTAAAAATTGGGACTACATTTGCCATCTTCCACGCCTCAGGTAGTTGCCCAGTTTCAATGGATGTGTTGAAGATTTGTGTTAGTGGCACACACAACATCTCTGCTCCCTCTCTAAGGACCCACGGAGAAATGTTGTCCGGTACCACCGCTTTTGAGGTATCGAGTTCACATAGCAGCTTCTTCACCTCCTCCTCGGTTGTGTGTATTTCATCCAGCACTTGTTGGTATACCTCCCTATTCTGAATTCCTGGAGTCCTTCCTGTCTCCTGTGTAAATACTTCTTTAAATCTCATGTTGAGCTCCTCACATACCTCTTGGTCGTTTATTGTGAACTCCCACCTTCCTTTCTCAGCCTGATTACCTGGTCCTTGACTGTTGTTTTCCTCCTGATGTGGCTATACAACAGCTTCGGGTCAGACTTGACTTTTGATGCTATATCATTTTCATATTGTCGCTGAGCCTCCCTTCTTACCTGTGCATATTCGTTTCTGGCTCTTCGGCTAATCTCTTTATTTTCCTGGGTCCTTTGTCTTCTGTACTTTTCCATTCTCTATTACACTTACTTTTTGCCTCCTTACACCTCTGGGTGAACCAAGGACTCGTTCTGGTCTTCCCATTACTTCTGTTTCCCTTGGGGACAAACCTCTCCTCTGCCTCTTTGTATTTGGTTGTCACATATTCCATCATTTCTTTTACTGGTTTTCCTGCCAATTCTCTCTCCCACTGAACGTCTTGTAGGAAGTTCCTCATGCCTGTGTAGTCCCCCCTTTTGTAGTTTCGTTTCTCCCTTCCTATTCCTGCTCCCCTCTCCACTTGTAGCTCAACTATATAATCAAAACACAGAACCAAATGATCACTAGCTCCAAGGGGCCTTTCATACGTGATATCCTCGATGTCCGAACTACTCAAGGTTAATACTAGGTCCAGTCTTGCTGGATCATCCCCACCTCTCTCTCTGGTATTGTCTCTAACATGTTGATGCATGAGGTTTTCCAGTACCACATCCATCATCTTGGCTCTCCATGATTCAGGACCCCATGGGGCTCTAGGTTTTCCCAATCAATCTCTTTGTGATTGAAATCACCCATAACTAGTAACTTTGCTCTCCCATGTGGGCTCTTCTGGCTACCTCGGCTAGTGTGTCTACCATTGCTCTGTTGCTCTCGTCGTATTCTTCTCTTGGCCTCCTGCAGTTCTGTGGCGGGTTGTACATTACAGCAATTACCACCTTATGGCCCTCAGACTGAATTGTTCCTACTATGTAGTCCCTTTCACCCATTCCATCCATTCCTTCCACTTCCTCAAATCCCCACCTGTTCTTAATGAGCAGTGCAACTCCTCCTCCCCCTCTGCTCTCTCTATCTTTCCTGAGGATTTGATATCCGGGTGGAAAGATTGCATCTGTTATCATCCTGGTGAGTTTCGTTTCTGTGAGTGCTATTATGTCTGGGGATGTCTCCTTTATTCTTTCATGCCACTCCTCACATTTATTTGTTATACCATCTGCATTTGTATACCAAACCTTTAACTTCTTTTCTTAAACCGTAGTCTGGGGGGTATGTTGGGGTTGGGAAAGTGGGAGATCTGATGGGGAACTATGGGTGGTTGGTGTGAAGATGGAGCTTGTAATGAGGTGGGTGGAATCATTGGGTATGGCATGTGTGTTTTGGGTTAGATTGTTTGGTTGCATTGGGGTTGTCCAGGTTGGGGAACATCTGAAGGTGGTTGTATTAGAGCTTCCTCCTGAGTCTGGGTTCTCCTGTCCATCTCTCTTTCCTCCTTTTGTCTCTGTACCCTCTCTTTCAGTTTCTGTCTTTCTTCCCGTGTTCTGTCGCGGTCGAGATACACCCTCCGGTACTCTGACATATCCCTTAGTCTTGCTTTCTCCTGCAGGATCCTGTTTCGAGTCAATTCTGCTTTGAATTGACTCGAAACAGGATCCTGTGTGAGTGCGTGTGAGTGCGTGTGAGGGATAGGAGCTTGTGTGACTGGAATATGTTGAGATCTCAGGCTGCATTTAGTACCTGGTGATTCTAACAGCTAAATAACTAATCACTCACAATTAATTAGTTAAGCTCAGAGCCATTAGGTTCATCTCTCAGTCAACTAACCAACTCCACAGTAAACTGGCCAGTCTCATATTAAATTATCTAACGACAAACTTAGTTGAATATTAAAATGGTATAAAATATCGTCTTCAAGGTTGATGGACTGATTACATTGTCTTCACATCTCTACTTCTACCAACTTTTCTGTACTCGACTGAAGAAGCCTACTGTGTAGGCGAAACGTTTCGAAATAAAAATACATAACTGTTGCATATGTGTCTTACCTAACAACAAACTTAGTTGTTCAACTTCATTGTTCTAAGTCTAATGTTAGCTAACTACAAAATCAAGTAATCATCTTCACTTGGCTAGTGAAATTCTTAGCTTAATTTCCACCTTCACAAACGAACAGATAACTTCACAACCATGCGGTCGCCTTCACAACCAGGAAGGTAACTTCACAACCATGCGGTCGCCTTCACAACCAGGAAGGTAACTTCACAACCATGCGGTCGCCTTCACAACCAGGAAGGTAACTTCACAACCATGCGGTCGCCTTCACAACCAGGAAGGTAACTTCACAACCATATCTACCTGCAGTCTACCTGGAGGGTGTTCCGGGGGTCAACGCTCTCGCGGTCCAGTCCTTGACCAGGCCTCCTGGTGGATCAAGGCCTGATCAATCAGGCTGTTACTGCTGGCCGCACGCAGTCCTACGTACGAACCACAGCCCGGCTGAACTTGTACTGACTTTAGGTATCTGTTCAGCTTCCTCTTGAAGGTAGTCAGGGGTCTATTGGTAATTCCCCTTATACCTGGTGGGAAGCTGTTGAGCAGTCTTGGTTCCCGAACACTTATTGTGTTTTCTCTTAGTGTACTAATGGCGCCCCTACTTTTCATTGGAGGTATATTGCACTGTCTGCCAAGTCTTTTGCTTTCGTAGGGAGTCATTTCTGTGTGCAGATTTGGGACCAGTCTCTCTAGAATTTTCCAGCAAGATTATGATACATCTCTCTCGCCTGCGCTCCAGTGAGTACAAGTCAAGTGCTTCCAGGCGTTTTCAGTAATTAAGATGTTTGATGGAACTTATACATGCAGTAAAGGTTCTCTGTGCATTCTTTAGATCTGCGATTTCACCTGACTTGAATGGAGATATTAATGTACAGCAGTATTCCTGCCTAGAGAGAACAAGTGATTTAAAAAGGATCATCATTGGCTTGGCATCTCCTGTTTTGAAGGTTCTCATTATCCACCCTATCATTTTCCTCGTAGATGTGACAGTGACACTGTTGTGATCCTTGAAAGCGACATCCTCTGACATTATCACTCCCAGGTCCTTCACGCTACTTTTCCGCTCAATTATGTGATTAGATTGTAGTATAATCAGCTTTAGCTATTCAGTTTCCATAACGGAATAGTTGAAATTTGTCCTCACTGAACATCATGTTGTTTTCAGTTGCCCATTGGAAAACTTGGTTTATATCTTCTTGGAGATTTACCGTGTCCTCAATGGATGACACTCTCACAACCAAGAAGATAACTTCACAACCAAGAAGGTAGCTTCACAACCAAGAAGATAACTTCACAACCAAGAAGGTAGCTTCACAACCAAGAAGGTAACTTCACAACCAAGAAGGTAACTTCACAACCAAGAAGGTAGCTTCACAACCAAGAAGGTAACTTCACAACCAAGAAGGTAACTTCACAACCAAGAAGGTAACTTCACAACCAAGAAGGTAACTTCACAACCAAGAAGGTAACTTCACAACCAAGAACGTAGCTTCACAACCAAGAAGGTAACTTCACAACCAAGAAGGTAACTTCACAACCAAGAAGGTAACTTCACAACCAAGAAGGTAACTTCACAACCAAGAAGGTAACTTCACAACCAAGAAGGTAGCTTCACAACCAAGAAGGTAACTTCACAACCAAGAAGGTAACTTCACAACCAAGAAGGTAGCTTCACAACCAAGAAGGTAACTTCACAACCAAGAAGGTAACTTCACAACCAAGAAGGTAACTTCACAACCAAGAAGGTAACTTCACAACCAAGAAGGTAAGTTCACAACCAAGAAGGTAACTTCACAACCAAGAAAGTATCTTCACAACCAAGAAGATAACTTCACAACCAAGAAGGTAACTTCATAACCAAGAAGGTAACTTCACAACCAAGAAGGTAACTTCACAACCAAGAAGGTAAGTTCACAACCAAGAAGGTAACTTCACAACCAAGAAGGTAACTTCACAACCAAGAAGGTAACTTCACAACCAAGAAAGTAACTTCACAACCAAGAAGATAACTTCACAACCAAGAAGGTAACTTCATAACCAAGAAGGTAACTTCACAACCAAGAAGGTAACTTCACAACCAAGAAGGTAATTTTACAACCAAGAATGTAACTTCACAACCAAGAAGATAACTTCACAACCAAGAAGGTAAGTTCACAACCAAGAAGGTAACTTCACAACCAAGAAGATAACTTCACAGCCAAGAAGGTAATTTTACAACCAAGAAGGTAACTTCATAACCAAGAAGGTAACTTCACAACCAAGAAGGTAACTTCACAACCAAGAAGGTAATTTTACAACCAAGAATGTAACTTCACAACCAAGAAGATAACTTCACAACCAAGAAGGTAACTTCACAACCAAGAAGGTAACTTCACAACCAAGAAGGTAACTTCACAACCAAGAAGGTAACTTCACAATAAAGCAGTTATCTTTACAGTAAAATGATCGGCTTCAAAATTCTATAAATAACATCAGCCTCCTTGTTAACTATAATCAATTGCTTAATTGCACAACTAACTAGCCAACTAGGTAATCAGTTTAAAATAAAATCCTCATCTCAACATATAAAAAAGTAAATTTCACTCAGCCAAATAATCCCGGCTATGCCAATCAAAACAAACCTATAGACAGATCAACCTCCTTCTCCTCAACCAATAAAACAATAAGACAACTAATTATACATTACTCAATTAATCTACTCCCCACCCAGCCAATTAACCGGCTGATCACTTACCCACTCAGCCAATAAACCACCAAGTCAACTAATCCATTAACCAATCTATCTCCCCTCAGCCAATCAACCCCACACCGCCCAACCAATGAGCTCGGCTTCCCCTGCTCACTACACAAGCAGGGAACCATTACTAGAGCGAGCGGTGAAGGACAGGTGAGGGACGCAGGGCACTGCTACGTCGTATATACGATGAGCCATGTGGAGAGTCAGTCGGCATGACACCATTGCACATGCACCTGTCAACACACACACACACACAAACCTACTGGGGTTTTATGACAAGGTAATGGAAGTAAGACACGAGAGAGAGAGAGGGGTGGGTAGATTGCATTTTCTTTGACTGCAAAAAGACCTTCGACACAGTTCCTCACACGAGAGACTGCTAAAAGTATGGCTACCATGGGTCCAGGACTTTTGCAGATGATAGCTGTGTCACCTCCCCAAAAAACTTTGGAATACAAAGAACACATAAGGGAAAGTAAAAGATTAAAGCTACCTATCACCCCAATGCTAACCAGTAATACAATAATATACACATATGTATACAATAAGCAAACCTAGCTAGCTACGAGCCCTGAAGAGTGAGTTCGGCCCCGTATTGGTTTTTCCTGATATATGCTTGATTAGCATGTAACGTCGTCCAGTGTATTCGAACCTGAAGCGTTAATACTAATATATGTGTGATTTTATATATATATATATATATATATATATATATATATATATATATATATATATATATATATATATATATATATATATATATATATGAGGTTTTACACCGGCACCAGTAGCCTGGTGGTTTAAGTCGTCCAGCGCCCTTATTCAACGTGGAGTTCAGGTACGTCAATGGATTATGATCACT
Source organism: Cherax destructor (assembly GCA_009830355.1). NCBI lineage: Eukaryota > Metazoa > Arthropoda > Malacostraca > Decapoda > Parastacidae > Cherax > Cherax destructor. The sequence goes on from WNWK01002712.1 coordinate 103,166, forward strand.
GAACACATGAATCACAAATGGAGAGGACGATACACAAATTCCAAAGAGCTCCAGTGTTAAGACCAGAGTTTGGGCCTCTATTTCGATGGTAGAGTAGGTCCGTTAATGTTGCTTAAGTTTAGCCATAAAGTAAGAGAAAGGATGGAGAACTCCCCAGAGGCTCGAACACTCTGATCACAGACATCCACCTGTAGAAAAAAATGGTGATAATAATATGGAAGTTGCACTCATAATTCGTTTTACTTTCTGAAAAACTCCTGACAACTAGCTGACCCTCTAAATGAGATATCTAAAAAGGTATGACTTAATTTTTTTTTAAATCTAGGGTCCCCATAAATTTTTGAAGATTTTTTTTTTGTTATGGGGAGTTTGGTAATTCTGGATGTGCAGAATGTTAGCTGTTACTTTCTCTTGTCTTACTATGTGGCCCAAGAAAGTAATTGTGGACCGACCAAAGGTGAATTTACTGAGATTGACAGTAAACTGATATTTTTTAAAACCTATCAAAATTATTTCTGATACGGGAAATATGTTCTTTCCAGGTGTCAAAAACTACTATTAGTCGTCTATATTGGTCTGAGTGACAACAAACTCTTTTATGGCTGCATGGATCAGCTTTTGGAATGTGGCTGACACATTGCACATGCTGAAAGGGGTGACGATGTATTGATAAAGGTCTCCTAGAACTATATATGTGGATATCTTCTTGGTCTTGTCAGTTGAAGGGATCTAGAGTAGCCCTTATGAGGGTCCAATCTGGAGACCAATCTGGCCTTACCCCTGAAATCCATATGTGGAAGTGGGTAGGCATCGGTTACTGTGACGTGATTCACCTTCCGGTAGTTTGTACTTTAAGATTTTTCCAGTAGGAAGATTGCTCCAGGAGAAAATTTATCTCTCTGCGTAGTGAAATTAAGACTATTTACTTTCAGTACATCCAAAAATATGTCTGGATAGGCTTGTTGAAGGGTTTTGATATCAGCCATCTGTTCTTCCAAGACACCAGATATAAGCAGACGTGGGTTTTCAGTAGAACAAAGGCAATTGTATTTCGACCCTATTGACTTCTTGCAAGGCGTCGGGCTCATCGCTGCGGTCTGTAAGAACATGAGAAATGGTCTGGTGATACCGACAAGATGTGGAAAAGACACTTGTGTATAGTTCAGGACATTTATTAAAGGAAACGTTTCCTGTAGAAACATGTTGTTAAGAGGGGCTTCCACACTGATAAAATCAGATTTCTATACCTTACATGGGGCCAGCAACTCTGGCCTTCAAAGTGTGACCAGGTACGGGTTCTTAGATCATTATTTTATCTTCTGTGTCGAACGAATAGGGTTTAGATATTTTGTTATACCTCTGTTTCATGCCACACTGGGCCTTCTTAAGGCTGTCTATGGCCATTTGACGTACTAGTTGTTGCCTTGTCTTGAAATCACATAGATCATTACTTGTAATGTTACCTCCCAGCCTTCTTTAAGTACTTTTAGTGGTGGTCTTACGTTGTGTCCGAACATCAGCTCGAAGTGACTGTACCAGGTGTACTCTTGCACTGTCTCTTAGAAAACAACAGCAAAAACCAACACTCATCCCAGTCTGTAGGAAACTGTAGGGAATACGTTCGCATCGTGTCTTCAGGGTTTGATGGAACCTTTCTAGTGCCCCTTGTGACTGAGGGTGTTGAGCTACTGAAAAAAAAAAATGTTTGATGCCAGATGACTGAGAACCTCCTAAAAATGCTTTGGCTGTGTAATTGGAACCTTGGTCACCTTGGGTAGTTGGTGGGATTCCCATTTGGGATATAAATCTAATGTGGCCTTTAAGGATAACTTTGGTACTGATGCTGTACATAAGCACTGCATCGTGATATCTAGTAGCCTTGTTTATTATTGTAAATATATACTGGTTACCTGATTTGGCCTTCAGTAGAGAACCTACACAATCGATGATCAGGTCTGCAAAGGGTTCTCCATAGCCGGTATAGAACACACAGGAGCTGGTTTGATGTAGTGTCCAGGTTTCCTCACCAGTTGGCGTTCGTAGCATGACCTGATGTATCTCTTGACGTTCTCTTTCAAATCTGGTCACTCAAATACTTGGAAAATCTAAAAGAAAAATCTTTGTTAAGCACTAAATGTCTCCTCATAGATGAATTATATGCCATCCACTTACCTGTGACCGAAATTTCTTTGGAATGACTAACCTATAAGATGTGGAACTTAGGAATGTGACAGTTGAGTTTGAGTCGCCCATATGTCAGCGACACCTTACCTGTTACTGTCTGCAGGCATGAGTCAGTTACAATGCAGGTATCAAGGAGGTAGGTCACGCTGGAAGACTTTACTCCATTTCATCTCCATAGACCCGGGCAGAGCAATTGTGTATTCTTCAAGGCCTCCATTAATATCCTAGAACACACCAGTAACAATTTTGATGACAGCGATGGCGAAATTCTCACAAATTTTGGTGAATTTTGGTGTGAAGTGGACATTCACGCCAGCCTACAACACGAAGTGCCTGATACCGTCACCCTTACCACCAGCATTCACGGTCAGTGGTCTTCATCTTCCTCTAAGCTAACAGTGTCTACAAGTGCCATGCTAGTGTTCTGCAACTCTTTGAGCCGTCAAGGCAAGTATTGTCAGATTTTATGCACAGCAAACATGCAAACCAGCAAGCACCAAGCTAGTAACCCCGTTAGAGGTTAGCCAGTCCTGTAATGAGATTGTATCTCTGCAAGTGCTTTGTCGTCTCAGAAGCTGTTCTTATCCATGAGAAACCAAGTCAACCAACTCTAAGCCATTGGCTAAGCAGGTTATGGCCTGGTTTATGCCAGGTTATAGGCCTGCAAAAGTGTGAGAATGTGACATTTGACCTGTGCTATATCGGTCTAGTAAGATGCAGCATGCACTGCCCTAAATTCAAGGCTGAACCAGAAATTGGAAAATTTTATATACTGCGTTTTATGTGATAATTTGTGTGTTGAATGTGATTAGCTTCAAGCCTTTGAACATATGAACCTCCTTTTTACCACTAAAGCATGGTACAAATTAATGAGTGTTAGATGGAAGAGATGAAATGGGAACAGATATCAAGGGGGTAAGAGTGTCAAAGGAGAGTACCTGTTAATGAGCGTGTACTGGCGTAGGGATGTTGAGGGATATGGAAGGAGAGAGGGAGTCTGAGGACAGGGTAAGGGAAGACCTGATTTAGCTTGTGTCACGTCTGCGTGTCACAAACTTGCCATAACTTTCCTGGGTTGAAAGGGTCTCTTGAGGGTCTTTGTGTGAACGTAAATCATAACACATCCACCACCACTCCCTCCCCCTCAGCTTCATCCCTTTCCTCCCCCTCCTCTTCCTCACCTCCTAATCCTCTTCCTCTGACTCCTCTTCCTCGCATTTTTCCTGAATTTTGTATGTCGTTATCACTGTTCATATCAAATATTGTTTCTTGCTCTGTTCAGCGATCCAAAGATTTTCTTGCCTGTAACAGATGAGAAGAATTATTGATGTACTCCTGTTAACCCTTTTGGGGCCTAGCTCCTAGGGCTTTTGTATATCCACATGCTATTGCACTACCTTCCACAGGATGAATATTGGACACAATAAACTAGCCACTTCGACGGCAAAATCTAATCTAATCTTCAGTGACTCATAACCTACGCATCGCAGTCTTTCTTATAACTCATTTTTCCTAATTCAGGCACCAGTGTTAATGCACTCTTTGCACCTGTTGTGTTCACTTTGCTATTTACTGAGTGAGGGGTTCCACACTGGCGCTGTATACTCAAGAATAGGTGGCTCTTACGAAGAGTACTTTTGAAGTGTCTTTACGAGGATTCCTCAATGTCACTCTTATTATTATCAGCATAGCCTGTACTGTTGATGCTCTTCTCTGTGCTTCAACTTGTGGCATTTTTGTTGAATTGAGAGAGAGGAAGAAATAAAGAAAGAGAGAGAGAGCATGGGGTTGTTGGAGTGCATTAAGTAGGTGGAGGGCAGACTTAGCGCCTTCTCGCTGAATCATGCAGGATTACTTGCCGCTAAACACCAGCCTCCAGCCCCAGTGAATAGCCTCAACTGAAAAGAGTAGCAGCAGAAGTGGTATACAAAGGAGATGCGTAATGAGGGACGCATTGATAAGTGTCCTTCAGAGAGGCCAGGGGCAGGTACTCACAAAGAAAAGAACCACGATTTTAAGAACCTTTTTTGCCATGCATATATTTTAAAATGACTTGGGTAGAGAATGTTTCTTGAGGCGTTCTTGACTTATGAAAGTAAGTGAACTGACATCTGTGCTGATGTTGGTGACCTGCAGCTTAGTGGTTGTTAACCCTCCTGGGTTATTAACCCTTCTTGTTTATAAGTCTACTGGGTTATTAACACTCCTGGGTTATGAACCCTCCTGGTTATTAACCTTCCTGGGTTATTAACCTCCGGGGTTGTTAACCATTGGGGGATAATTAATCCTCCAGGGTTAACAATATGAAGAAAATCATCGCCTTCTTCAGAACCTAAACTACCCAAAACAATGAAGGCTTAAAACTCTGTCTTAACGAAAAACGATATTGAGAGTTACACAGTGACTCTTTCACACACCTACGTGTAGTCAAGAGTGTAGTTTACAGAGACTCACGAACGAGTGAGTCTTGAACTCACTTTCCATGGATTCCAGTTTTACCCGTTCCGTGATAATATTTAAGAGTCATTACTCATACTTTTATACAGACGGCCAGGTATCGGTACATCTGGTCGATAAGAGTAAACAGGCAGAACTAGGAACTGTGCCATGAAGCAGTAGGGTTGATCATTGCCATTTGGATGACTGGGGTGGAGAAAATACTCAGTTATATTTTATAAGTATTTATATAGCTCCACTTCCACAAAAGTGGCAGCAAAGTAATAGCAAAGAAGTAAAGACCGATAACACTGACGTTCCACATTATTAAAATCTTTGACAGGGTTTTAAGAAGCAAGATCGCTAACCACATAGATTCACAACAAATGTACAGTTCAGGGCAGCATGGGATTAGTGCAAGTCGACCCTGCTTCTGGTCTACTGCACCATTACGACATGCTCTTGGATGTACTGGAAGACAAAGTGCAGATAAAACACTGGAAAGTCAGAAGCTACCAAAGATAAAAGCTTTGTTCCCCAGGGCACTGTACTCGCCCTTATCTTTTTCCTCATCCTCATATCCGACACAGAATGGGACGTAAATCATACCATCATATTCCTCGCAGACGATATTAGAATTTACATGAGAGTGGCGTCCATTAAGAACACCGCAAATCTCCAAGTGGACATGAGCCAAGTCTTCCAATGGGTCACAGAAATAATATGATGTTCAATAAGGATAAATTTCAGTTACTCTGTTATGGAGAAATTGAGGAAATGAAAAGAAGAACGGAGTTTACAACTAACTCTTACCACACAATAGACCAATAACGTGAAGCGTTAAGAGTGATAACGTTGGAGGACGTCCCTATCAAAGATCACAGGAATGTCATAACCACAACCCAGAGGAAAACAATAGGATGGATAAGGACAACTTTCACAATAATAGATGCTAAACTAATGATGGTCCTCTTTATCATTTATTCTCTCTAGGCTGGAATATTGGTGTACACTAACAGCCCCTTTATGACGGGCAAAATTTGGAAACAAAGAATGCACCTAGAACCTTCACTGGACATATAAATTCAGTCAAGTACCTAAATTACCGAGAACATTTGAAGTTCTCTGCCCTGTACTCCTCACAACACAGGAGAAAAAATTTACATAACAATTTACACCTGGAAAATCATAGAGGAACTGGTGTCGAATCTGCACACATAAATTACTCCCTACGAAAGCACTCTAACAGATAGCACATTGAATGTAACAAATCCAAGAATTATCAATAGTCTCCCTTTATACATAAAAGGTTAATCAACGGAGCCTTTGTTGTCCCCAAGAGGGAACTATATAATTTCATCAAGTCAGTTCCTGATCAGAAGGGCTGTGATTCATACGTCGGACTGCGTGCGGCCGGCAGTAACAGCCTGATTGATCAAGCCTTGTTCCATCAGGTTCCCAGATCAGCGACTGAGCCACGAAATCCTTAAGCACCGAAAACATCTTTCAGGCTTCCTTCAGGAAAATATACAATAGCAAGTATTGCAGCTATGACAGCTTTTGATGTGAAAATGACCATTTTTACAACCCCACCTAAATTGTTGGTTCTTCTAAACTAAGAATATAACAAACAGCTGAGGAAGACGCTATGTACTGTATTTATGTTGCCTTTTTTATCCTTTGACTTTCCTCTTTTTTTTCTGTTTTTTTGGGTACCTCTTCTTTAAAACCTGGAGTCAGTTGAATTAGTGTTGTGGTCCTCTGGTCCCTGGTGCCGGGTATAAGAGTGGTCCTCTGGTCCCTGGTGCCGGGTGTTAGAGTGGTCCTCTACTCCCTGGTGCCGGGTGTTAGAGTGGTCCTCTACTCCCTGGTGCCGGGTGTTAGAGTGGTCCTCTACTCCCTGGTGCCGGGTGTTAGAGTGGTCCTCTACTCCCTGGTGCCGGGTGTTAGAGTGGTCCTCTGCTCCCTGGTGCCGGGTGTTAGAGTGGTCCTCTACTCCCTGGTGCCGGATGTTAGAGTGGTCCTCTACTCCCTGGTGCCGGGTGTTAGAGTGGTCCTCTGCTCCCTGGTGCCGGGTGTTAGAGTGGTCCTCTACTCCCTGGTGCCGGGTGTTAGAGTGGTCCTCTGCTCCCTGGTGCCGGGTGTTAGAGTGGTCCTCTGCTCCCTGGTGCTGGGTGTTAGTGTGGTCCTCTGCTCCCTGGTGCCGGGTGTTAGA
>WNWK01002712.1:115000-117500 GCA_009830355.1 Cherax destructor
GTTCCCAGCCACGCCCCCACCACAGCACACACCAGTGGTTATTCCCAGCCACGCCCACACCACAACAACAAACTAGTGGTTGTTCCCAGCCACACCCCACCACAGCAACACACCAGTGGTTGTTCCCAGCCACACCCCCACCACAGCAACACACTAGTGGTTGTTCCCAGCCACACCCCCACCACAGCAACACACCAGTTGTTTCCAGCCACACCCCACCACAGCAACACACCAGTGGTTGTTCCCAGCCACACCCCCACCACAGCAACACACCAGTGGTTGTTCCCAGCCACACCCCCACCACAGAAACTCACCAGTTATTGTTTCCAGCCACGCCCCCACCACAACAACACACCAGTGGTTGTTCCGCCACCCCCACCACAGCAACACACCAGGTGTCCCTCCACCCCCACCACAGCAACACACAGTTTCCCCACTTCCCTCCACGCAACACACCAGTGGTTATGTTCTCCACCCCCAACACACCAGTGGGTCTTCCCCCCCACAACAACACATGTTGTTTCCCACCCCTCCACAGCAACACACCAGTGGTGTTCCAGCCCTCCCCCACAACACACAGTGGTGTCCATCCCACCACCAACACACCAGTTGTTTTCCTCCACCCAGCAACACACATGGTGTTCCCCCCCCCCCACAGCAACACACAGTGGTTGTTCCACCCCACCACAGCAACACACATTGTTTCCCACCCCACAGCAACACACAGTGGTTGTTCCACCACCCACCACAGCAACCATGGTTGTTCCCCACCCCACACAACACCAGTGGTTGTTCCAGCCCACCACAGCAACACACAGTTGTTCCACCCCCACCACAGCAACACACCATGGTTGTTCCCACCCCACCACAGCAACACCAGTGTTGTTCCCACGCTCCACACAAACAAGTTTGTTCCCACCCACCACAGCAAACCAGTGGTTGTTTCCTTACTCCACCACGCAACACACTATGGTTGTTCTCACCCCACACAGAACACACAGTGACCCCCACGCACACCAGGCACACCCCCCACGCCCACCACAGTCTCACCAACCACGCTACCACGCACCACACAAACACAGTGGTGTTCCCCCGCCCCCACCAGCAACACACATGGTTTTCCCACCCACGAACACAGTGTTGTCCAGCAAACACAGGTTCACCCACACACAAGTGTTCCCCAACAATGGTTGTCCCCCCCACACAACAGTCCCCCACCCCCCCACACAGGTTCCCCACCCACCACACAACACGTGGTGTCCCACCCACCACGCACCAGTGGTTCCAGCCACATCGCTCACCACAGCAACACACTAGTGGTTGTTCCTTCCACGCTCCCACCACAGCAACACACTAGTGGTTGTTCCTTCACGCTCCCACCACAGCAACACACTAGTGGTTGTTCCTTCCACGCTCCCACCACAGCAACACACTAGTGGTTGTTCCCTTCCACGCTCCCACCACAGCAACACACTAGTGGTTGTTCCCTTCCACGCCCCCACCACAGCAACACACCAGTGGTTGTTCCCAGCCACACCCCCACCACAGCAACACACCAGTGGTTGTTCCCAGCAACGCCCCCACCACAGCAACACACCAGTGGTTATTCCCAGCAACGCCCCCACCACCGCAACACACCAGTGGTTGTTCCCAGGCACACCCCCACCACAGCAACACACCAGTGGTTGTTCCCAGCAACGCCCCACCACAGCAACACACCAGTGGTTGTTCCCAGCCACGCCTCTACCACAGCAACACACCAGTGGTTGTTCCCAGGAACGCCCCCACCACAGCAACACACCAGTGGTTGTTCCCAGCCACGCCCCTACCACAGCAACACACCAGTGGTTGTTCCCAGGAACGCCCCCACCACAGCAACACACCAGTGGTTGTTCCCAGCCACACCCCCACCACAGCAACACACCAGTGGTTGTTCCCAGCCACACCCCCACCACAGCAACACACCAGTGGTTGTTCCCAGCAACGCCCTACCACAGCAACACACCAGTGGTTGTTCCCAGCAACACCCCCACCACAGCAACACACCAGTGGTTGTTCCTAGCCACACCCCCACCACAGCAACACACCAGTGGTTGTTCCCAGCCACACCCCCACCACAGCAACACACCAGTGGTTGTTCCTAGCCACCCCCACCACAGCAACACACCAGTGGTTGTTCCCAGCCACACCCCCACCACAGCAACACACCAGTGGTTGTTCCCAGCCACACCCCACCACAGCAACACAAAAGTTGTTCCCAGCCACACCCCACCACAGCAACACACCAGTCATTGTTCCCAGCCACACCCCCACCACAGCAACACACCAGTGGTTGTTCCCAGCCACACCCCACCCCAACAACACACCAGTGGTTGTTCCCAGAAACGCCCCCACCACACCAACACACCAGTGGTTGTTCCCAGCCACGCCCCCACCACAGCAACACACCAGTGGTTGTTCCCAGCCACACCCCCACCACAGCAACACACCAGTGGTTGTT
>WNWK01002712.1:122500-197610 GCA_009830355.1 Cherax destructor
GTGGCTACCCTTCCGTCTCCCTCACCCCGGGAACACCCAGCCACATGTGGCTATCTACACGTCTCTTTGTTGAATCAAGGATTATATTTGTACCTCATCTCCCAGTCTGACCCGTCGAGCACTGCAGCATCAGGATGATGCCCATGACCAGGAAGAAGTGAAAAATTAAGAGAAAGATGAGGAAGATGAAGGGGAAAGAAGAGGAAGTTGGGATAAAGGGGAAGAGGAGACAAATGACATAAAATACCGACATGATGTAACAGTGAACATATATTCATTATAATGCATTATTCTTCACTTATTTCTTCTTACAAGAGGAAGAGGGAGGGGAAATTAAAGAATAAGAGGGAGGGGAAATTAAAGAATAAGAGGGAGGGGAAATTATAGAATAAAAGGGAGGGGAAATTAAAGAATAAAAGGGAGGGGAAATTAAAGAAGAGGGAGGGGAAATTAAAGAATAAGAGGGAGGGGAAATTAAAGAATAAGAGGAGGGAAATTAAAGAATAAAAGGAGGGAAATTAAAGAATAAAAGGGAGGGAAATTAAAAGATAAGAGGAGGGAAATTAAAGAATAAGAGGGAGGGGAAATTATAGAATAAGAGGGAGAGGAAATTAAAGAATAAGAAGGAGGGGAAATTAAAGAATAAGAGGGAGGGGAAATTAAAGAAAAAAAATGGAGGGGAAATTAAAGGATAAGAGGGAGGGGAAATTAAAGAATAAGAGGGAGGGGAAATTAAAGAATAAGAGGGAGGGAAATTAAAGAAAAAGATGGAGGGAAATTAAAGATAAGAGGGAGGGAAATTAAAGAATAAGAGGGAGGGGAAATTAAAGAATAAGAGGGAGGGGAAATTAAAGAATAAGAGGAAGGGGAGATTAAAGAATAAGAGGGAGAGGAAATTAAAGAATAAGAGGGAGGGGAAATTAAAGAATAAGAGGGAGGGGATATCAAAGAATAAGAGGGAGGGGAGATTAAAGAATAAGAAGGAAGAAACGAGAAATAATGACAAAGAATAAGAAAATCGCTTTACTTTCTAAAGTAATTAATATGATATTTCTAGTCTTCAGACTCTCCACCTATACCTCTCTCCCTCCCTCCCTTTCTATGTGTCTCTCCCTCCCTCCCTTTCTATGTGTCTCTCCCTTCCTTTCTATGTGTCTCCCCCTGCCTCCCTTTCTCTGTGTCTCTCCGACCTTCCCTCCCTTCCTCTTCCTTTCCCCCTCATTTTATCTCCCTCTTCCTTCCTCCCTCCCTCCCTCTCCCTCTCCCTCCCTCCCTCTCTCCCTCTCTCCCCTCAAGCATATCCACAACTTGTCAACACTGAGACTCACTAAAGCCTCAAGTAGATGGCTTAACCTAAATAAGGTTTCAGGTCCAAGGTGAAGAAGGTTGGATTCTAATCTAAACTTAACCGCCTGCCCGCTCAAGAACCTCCCTGATTTTCGCCCATTTGCCCCCAGTCAATAAGGATCATTTCGACTGCTGCGACCCCATTCCCCTCTTTGCTTTAATTATATATATTGTGTTTAGAAATAAAGGAGGAGCTGCTCTCCCCGAGTTAAGGTATACTGGGTGCCGTGCCTGCAGAGACCTGGAGTAGCCTAGAGCAGCCTGGAGTAGCCAAGAGCAGCCTGGAGTAGCCAAGAGCAGCCTGGAGTAGCCAAGAGCAGCCTGGAGTAGCCAAGAGCAGCCTGGAGTAGCCTAGAGCAGCCTGGAGTAGCCAAGAGCAGCCTGGAGTAGCCAAGAGCAGCCTGGAGTAGCCAAGAGCAGCCTGGAGTAGCCAAGAGCAGCCTGGAGTAGCCTAGAGCAGCCTGGTGTAGCCATGAGCAGCCTGGAGTAGCCTAGAGCACCCTGGAGTAGCCTAGAGCACCCTGGAGTAGTCTAGAGCAGCCTGGAGTAGCCTAGAGCACCCTAGAGTATCCTAGAACAGCCTGGAGTAGCCTAGAGTACCCTGGAGTAGCCTAGAGCAGCCTGGAGTAGTCTAGAGCAGCCTGGAGTAGCCATGAGCAGCATGGAGTAGCCTAGAGCAGCCTGGAGTAGCCTAGAGCAGCCTGGAGTAGCCAATAGCAGCATGGAGTAGCCTAGAGCAGCCTGGAGTAGCCTAGAGCAGCCTGGAGTAGCCATGAGCAGCCTGGAGTAGCCTAGAGCACCCTGGAGTAACCTAGAGCAGCCTGGAGTAGTCTAGAGCAGCCTGGAGTAGCCTAGAGCACCCTAGAGTAGCCTAGACCAGCCTGGAGTACCCTAGAGCACCCTGGAGTAGCCTAGAACAGCCTGGAGTAGCCTAGAGCAGACTGGAGTAGCCTAGAGCACCCTGGAGTAGCCTAGAGCACCCTGAAGTAGCCTAGAGCACCCTGGAGTAGCCTAGAACAGCCTGGAGTAGCCTAGAGCAGACTGGAGTAGCCTAGAGCAGACTGGAGTAGCCTAGAGCAGCCTGGAGTAGCCTAGAGCACCCTGGAGTAGTCTAGAGCACCCTAGAGTAGCCTAGAACAGCCTGGAGTAGCCTAGAATACCCTGGAGTAGCCTAGAACAGCCTGGAGTACCCTAGAGCACCCTGGAGTAGCCTAGAACAGCCTGGAGTAGCCTAGAGCAGACTGGAGTAGCCTAGAGCACCCTGGAGTAGCCTAGAGCACTCTGGAGTAGCCTAGAGCACCCTAGAGTAGCCTAGAGCACCCTGGAGTAGCCTAGAACAGCCTGGAGTAGCCTAGAGCAGACTGGAGTAGCCTAGAGCACCCTGGAGTAGCCTAGAGCACCCTGGAGTAGCCTAGAGCACCCTGGAGTAGCCTAGAGCACCCTGGAGTAGCCTAGAGCACCCTGGAGTAGTCTAGAGCAGCCTGGAGTAGCCTAGAGCACCCTAGAGTAGCCTAGAACAGCCTGGAGTAGCCTAGAATACCCTGGAGTAGCCTAGAACAGCCTGGAGTACCCTAGAGCACCCTGGAGTAGCCTAGAATACCCTGGAGTAGCCTAGAACAGCCTGGAGTACCCTAGAGCACCCTGGAGTAGCCTAGAACAGCCTGGAGTAGCCTAGAGCAGACTGGAGTAGCCTAGAGCAGACTGGAGTAGCCTAGACCACCCTGGAGTAGCCTAGAGCACCCTGGAGTAGCCTAGAGCACCCTAGAGTAGCTTAGAGCACCCTGGAGTAGCCTAGAGCACCAAGGAGTAGCCTAGAGCACCCTGGAGTAGCCTACAGCACCCTGGAGTAGCCTAGAACAGCCTGGAGTAGCCTAGAGCACCCTTGAGTAGCCTAGAGCACCCTTGAGTAGCCTAGAGCCCCCTGGAGTAGCCTAGAGCACCCTGGAGTAGTCTAGAACAGCCTGGAGTAGCCTAGAGCACCCTGGAGTAGCCTAGAACAGCCTGGAGTAGCCTAGAACAGCCTAGAGTAGCCTAGAACAGTCTGGAGTAGCCTAGAGCACCCTGGAGTAGCCTAAAACAACGTGGATTAGAACTGTGCAGCCTAAATCAGCCTATACACGACATGCCTATTAAGATTTCTAACAAATTTTTCCTTTAGAATCAAATACCGAATTTGATTATAAATGGTAAAAATATATGCGATTACACGCACATACCGTCATGGCGTGCGTGTGTACGCAATGCGTCACGTCCTCGCTATAACGACCCATATAAACAACACCCGCTAATGTATGCAAATAGTCCGCACAATGCAGGTTACTGTATTTTTATTGTGAAGACGTTTCGCCCATCCTCTATCTCACTTACCCACTGCACCTCATGTGGGAATTGCCTCATACCCTTTTTGGAAGTTTGGCTTCTCCCGTCCTTCTTGTATTTCTTCTCTCTCCATTGTTAACTCAGGATCACGTGATCCCTAGCGCCTAGAAACCTTCTGGTTGTCCTCCCAACATGTTGGTGCATGACTTTTCCCAGTACTGCCTCCAGCATCTTGGCTCTCCACGTCTCTGGTCCCCTATGTGGTTCCAGATTTTCCCAGTCAGTCTCTTTATGGTTAAAATCCCCCATGATTAGTAATTTTGCTCTGCTCATGTGGGTCTTTCTGTTAACCTCTGTTGCTCTCATCGTATGCTTGTCTTGGGGTCCTGCTGTTTGGTGGCGGGTTGTACATCACTGCTATCATTTATTTTGGACCCCCAGTTTGAAGTGTTCCTTCTATGTAGTCATCCTATACTCCTCTGACTAGTCGTCCCCTCTCCTCAAAACTCCATTGATTTTTGATGAGCAATGCAACTCCTCCTTTCCCTCTGCCCCCCTGTCTTTCCTCAGGATCTTATATAGATGCTGGGAAACATTAGGACGTGCTTCCATGGCACCTGCTGTCCATGTTCACCCATCAGTAAAATGGGTACCTGGGTGTTAATGGACTGGTGTGGGTCGCATCCTGGGACAAAATTGACCTAATTTGTCCGAAATGCTCTGCATAAATAGGGGCTTTCTATATAATAGTGTCATTGATGTCAGTATATCTTGTACATGCTCTTGTAGAAATAAAGATATTATTATCGTTATTATTATTATTACGATCACGTCTGTTATCACCCCCGTGAGCTTTGTCTATGTGATTGCTATGATGTGTGTGTGTGTGTGTGTGTGTGTGCGCAGTTACTAGTTGTCAGAGGTAGACACTTGGCCTGTTTTGTGCTCACCTATTTGTGGTTGCTGGGGTCGAGACTCAGCTCCTGGCCCCGCCTCTTCACTGATCGCTACTTGGTCCTCTCTCTCCCTGCTCCATGAGCTTTATCATACCTCGTCTTAAAACTATGTATGGTTCCTGCCTCCACTACCTCACTTTCCAAACTATTCCACTTCCTGACAACTCTGTGACTGAAGAAATACTTCCTAACATCCCTTTGACTCATCTGAGTCTTCAACTTCCAATTGTGACCCCTTGTTTTTGTGTCCCATCTCTGGAACATTCTGTCTCTGTGTCCCATCTCTGGAACATTCTGTCTCTGTGTCCCATCTCTGGAACATTCTGTCTCTGTATCCCATCTCTGCAACATTCTGTTTCTGTGTCCCATCTCTGCAACATTCTGTCTCTGTCCACCTTATCTATTCCTCGCAATATTTTGTATGTCGTGATCATGTCTCCCCTAACCCTCCTGTCCTCCAGTGTCATCAGCCCGATTTCCCTTAACCTTTCTTCGTAGGACATTCTCCTTAGCTCCGTAACTAGCCTTGTTGCAAACCTTTGCACTTTCTCTAATTTCTTGACGTGCTTGACCTGGTGTGGGTTCCAAACTGGTGCTGCATACTCCAGTATGGGCCTGACGTACACAGTGTACAGTGTCTTGAACGATTTCTTACTGAGGTATCGGAACGCTATTCTCAGGTTTGCCAGGCGCCCATATGCTGCAGCAGTTATCTGGTTGATGTGTGCTTCTGGAGATGTGCTCGGTATTATACTCACCCCAAGATCTTTCTCCTTGAGTGAGGTTTGCAGTCTTTGGCCACCGAGCCTATACTCTGTCTGCGGTCTTCTTTGCCCTTTCCCGATCTTCATGACTTTGTTGCTGGACCAGGTGTCCAGCCTCTGATCCTCATCTGATTTAATTTTTCTCATTAACTTTACATCATCTGCAAATTTCTGAGTCTATCTCTTCCGTCATGTCATTCACATATACCAAAAACAGCACTGGTCCTAGGACTGACCCCTGTGGAACTCCGCTCGTCACAGGCGCCCACTGTGATACCTCATCTCGTGCCACACGCACATTTTGCAAATGTGCGTGTGTGTGTGTGTGTGTGTTTTGTTTGAATAAATCATCTAGCTTTGTAATTCCTATTAGGAATTTCATCAACAGTAAAACGTCATTCTGCTAGAATTAATAGCCTTTTTTTTACACAGATGAATGTTACAGGCTGAGAGTTGTTATGCTGCCTCAGCTCATTTCAATGCCCAGCACTATATATGGTATACTACCACCCTCTGGGAGGCACCCACACCAGTCGACTAACACCCAGGTACCTACTTACTGCTAGGTGAACAGTGACAGCAGGTGTAAGGAAACATGTCCAAAGTTTCCACCCGTGCTAGGGAGCGAACCAAAGACACTCAGTGTGTACGCTGAGAGTGCTACCAACCAAGACACGGGTAGAAGATTAATATAGTCCTACCTGGAGGATATATCAGGGATCAACCAGGATGTTACTGTTGGCCGCACATAGTCCAACAAAAGAACCACAGCCCGGCTGAGGGTGATCAGCTCTCCACAAAAGCCAAAGCAAGGATAATTATTTAGTTAACTCAGTTTTGAAAATACAATTATTTAAAAGTGCGGGAAAGGTAAAGAATTACGGTACGATATTTTGACTGTACTACATGGTAGGGAAAACAAATCGTGAGAATACGGTACAAAATTACGGGAAGGTATTACCGGCAGGTACGAAAACTGGATAAAATTCCGTACCATTCATTCGTACTTCCAACCTTGACACTGAGTGCTGGTCGGAGCTTCAATATGTGAACAATGACTCCCACAACACAAGAGCCACATGTCGTCACAGCAGCTAGCAGCTGAAACAGAAAGATCACTAGCCCTTGCTGGGTGACCAGTCTTGACTGTACTCTCAAATCACTAAACACGGTGGTTTTAACAAAAAATTGACCTGTGGTATATGAACGACCTCTGGTGCACTGCAGTTTCCGCTCTGAACTGCCGCTATGTCTGACCTACATGACCTGCACAATATCAACTACGGTACATTTAAATAAGTACACATACGAGGACTGCACATCATCGCCAGTACGATCCTTCTATCTAAATAACCTTTGTATACGATACTACATGTAAATTAATGTTAGTAGAACTCGTTCAAAAACTACACCAATTAATTTCTTAATGCATAACTATGTCACGAAGTAATTGGTAACTTTATCAACTGTGGCTTTGTTTTTATTGTGTAGATTAAGTAATCCACTCAGTTCTTTACCTAACGTCAACAGGTGCCAGATCAACCAGGCTGTAATGGATATGAGGGGCTGCGGGCCACCAACAGTAACAGCCTGGTTGGTCAGACAAGCACCAGATGAGCCTGGCCCATGGTCGGGCTTCGGGAGTAGAAAACTCTCGGAACTCATCAAAGGTAAAGGTATCCTTACCTATGAATTTATAAGTGAATCCATTAACCTAATAGTGCGGTTAAACCTTCTAACTCAAGATGAATATATAGTTGGAGCAAATATTGAAATCTCTGGTAACTAAGATAAAAAAAAATCGTATATTTCAAATACTTGTGAGAAATGTTTAGCAGTTAGACCTGCTGATTGTACGCTTCTTCCGATAGGCTTAAAATATTCAACATCGGCTTAAAAATATTTAAATAAGAGAATGCAGCTTCTGAGCGACTTCAAACTTTCGGTGGTGATGTACTTTGCTCAAAGAAAGGTTGGCATTGTTATTGAGTCGTGTAACCTCTAAGTTGGCAAACTGACTAAACCATTTTGGACATTGGTCTCGGTGTGATAACAAGAGAACTCCTCTTCTGATTGGCTTTAAACTTTCAAAACTGGTGTATCGTACTTAGTGGAAGGTTCGAATTAATTCTCGAACCTTGCACCTTGGACATTAGTTTCCATGTGATACTTGTGAATGTCTCTTCTGCTTCGAGTCATATCTTCAACACTGATATTTAACTGTATTAAAAACTTATGCCTCACTTTGTATTTTAATTCATACATACACTGAGGTAGACATACTGAGAGTGTGGGATACAGGGTATATACTGAGAGTGTGGGATACAGGGTATATACTGAGAGTGTGGGATACAGGGTATATACTGAGAGTGTGGGATACAGGGTATATACTGAGAGTGTGGGATACAGGGTATATACTGAGAGTGTTGGATACAGGGTATATACTGAGAGTGTGGGATACAGGGTATATACTGAGAGTGTGGGATACAGGGTATATACTGAGAGTGTGGGATACAGGGTATATACTGAGAATGTGGGATACAGGGTATATACTGAGAGTGTGGGATACAGGGTATATACTGAGATGTGGATACAGGGTATATACTGAGAGTGTGGGATACAGGGTATATACTGAGAGTGTGGGATACAGGGTATATACTGAGAATGTGGGATACAGGGTATATACTGAGAGTGTGGGATACAGGGTATATACTGAGAGTGTGGGATACAGGGTATATACTGAGAGTGTGGGATACAGGGTATATACTGAGAGTGTGGGATACAGGGTATATACTGAGAGTGTGGGATACAGGGTATATCTGAGAGTGTGGATACAGGGTATATACTGAGAGTGTGGGATACAGGGTATATCCTGAGAGTGTAGGATACAGGGTATATACTGAGAGTGTGGGATACAGGGTATATCTGAGAGTGTGGATACAGGGTATATACTGAGAGTGTGGGATACAGGGTATATACTGAGAGTGTGGGATACAGGGTATCTACTGAGAGTGTGGGATACAGGGTATATACTGAGAGTGTGGGATACAGGGTATATACTGAGAGTGTGGGATACAGGGTATATACTGAGAGTGTGGGATACAGGGTATATACTGAGAGTGTGGGATACAGGGTATATACTGAGATGTAGGATACAGGGTATATACTGAGAGTGTGGGATACAGGGTATATACTGAGAATTGGGATACAGGGTATATACTGAGAGTGTGGGATACAGGGTATATACTGAGAATGTGGGATACAGGGTATATACTGAGAGTGTGGATACAGGGTATATACTGAGAATGTGGGATACAGGGTATATACTGAGAGTGTGGGATACAGGGTATATAGTGAGATGTGGATACAGGGTATATACTGAGATGTGGATACAGGGTATATACTGAGAGTGTGGGATACAGGGTATATACTGAGAATGTAGGATACAGGTATATACTGAGAGTGTGGGATACAGGGTATATACTGAGAGTGTGGGATACAGGTATATACTGAGAGTGTGGGATACAGGGTATATATGAGAGTGTGGGATATAGGGTATATACTGAGAGTGTGGGATACAGGGTATATAGTGAGAGTGTGGGATACAGGGTATATACTGAGAGTGTGGGATACAGGGTATATACTGAGAGTGTGGGATACAGGGTATATACTGAGAGTGTGGGATACAGGGTATATACTGAGAGTGTGGGATACAGGGTATATACTGAGAGTGTGGGATACAGGGTATATACTGAGAGTGTTGGATACAGGGTATATATGAGAGTGTGGGATACAGGGTATATACTGAGAGTGTGGGATACAGGGTATATACTGAGAGTGTGGGATACAGGGTATATACTGAGAGTGTGGGATACAGGGTATATAGTGAGAGTGTGGGATACAGGGTATATAGTGAGAGTGTGGGATACAGGGTATATAGTGAGAGTGTGGGATACAGGGTATATACTGAGAGTGTGGGATACAGGGTATATACTGAGAGTGTGGGATACAGGGTATATACTGAGAGTGTGGATACAGGGTATATACTGAGAGTGTGGGATACAGGGTATATATGAGAGTGTGGGATACAGGGTATATACTGAGAGTGTGGGATACAGGGTATATACTGAGAGTGTGGGATACAGGGTATATACTGAGAGTGTGGATACAGGGTATATACTGAGAGTGTGGATACAGGGTATATACTGAGAGTGTGGGATACAGGGTATATACTGAGAGTGTGGATACAGGGTATATACTGAGAGTGTGGGATACAGGGTATATACTGAGAGTGTGGATACAGGGTATATACTGAGAGTGTGGGATACAGGGTATATACTGAGAGTGTGGGATACAGGGTATATATGAGAGTGTGGGATACAGGGTATATACTGAGAGTGTGGATACAGGGTATATACTGAGAGTGTGGGATACAGGGTATATACTGAGAGTGTGGGATACAGGGTATATACTGAGAGTGTGGGATACAGGGTATATACTGAGAGTGTGGATACAGGGTATATACTGAGAGTGTGGGATACAGGGTATATACTGAGAGTGTGGGATACAGGGTATATACTGAGAGTGTGGATACAGGGTATATACTGAGAGTGTGGATACAGGGTATATACTGAGAGTGTGGGATACAGGGTATATACTGAGAGTGTGGGATACAGGAGATATATACTGAGAGTGTGGGATACAGGGTATATACTGAGAGTGTGGGATACAGGGTATATACTGAGAGTGTGGGATACAGGGTATATACTGAGAGTGTGGGATACAGGGTATATACTGAGTGGATCAGTTGATACAGGTGTGACAGTATACTGAGAGTGTGGGATACAGGGTATATACTGAGAGTGTGGATACAGGGTATATACTGAGAGTGTGGGATACAGGGTATATACTGAGAGTGTGGGATACAGGGTATATACTGAGAGTGTGGATACAGGGTATATACTGAGGGGTGTAGGAATGAGATACAGGGTATATACTGAGAGTGTGGGATACAGGGTATATACTGAGAGTGTAGGACGAATACAGGGTATATACTGAGAGTGTGGGATACGGGTATATACTGAGAGTGTGGATACAGGTATATACTGAGAGTGTGGGATACAGGGTATATACTGGAAAGTTAGTGGGATACAGGGTATATACTGAGAGTGTGGGATACAGGGTATATCTGAGAATGTGGGATACAGGGTATATACTGAGAGTGTGGGATACAGGGTATATCCTTCTCGGATTGTATAGCTGCCAAAACACATCTTGTTTCTCATCATTGTTGCAGACACAGTAATCAATCAAAATATACCTCAGAGGAGGGAAAAACTAATCTTCTCTCCATCGTTCTGTCCAAACAGAAATTTTGTAAGTTCGTCGAAAAGCAATAAAATACGTCATATACACAGTTTGAATGCAATCCACTTAAAAGTTTACTTATACGTAAATTTGCCTCTTCAGTCCCGTTTTAAGATCCAGTTTGATTAAAACTGGTAAATTTGACGGAGCAGCGACAGTGTTTGTGGGTGGGAAGCTGAGACCACTCACACACCGAGTGTTTGTGGGTGGGAAGCTGAGACCACTCACACACCGACAGTGTTTGTGGGTGGGAAGCTGAGACGACTCACACACCGAGTGTTTGTGGGTGGGAAGCTGAGACGACTCACACACCGACAGTGTTTGGTGGAAGCTGGCACTCACACAGTGTTGTGGGGAAGCTGAGACGACTCATACACCGACAGTGTTTGTGGGTGGGAAGCTGAGACGACTCATACACCGACAGTGTTTGTGGGTGGGAAGCTGAGACGACTCATACACCGACAGTGTTTGTGGGTGGGAAGCTGGGACCACTCATACACCGACAGTGTGTGTGGGTGGGAAGCTGGGACCACTCATACACCGACAGTGTGTGCGGGTGGGAAGCTGAAACCACTCATACACCGACAGTGTGTGTGGGTGGGAAGCTGAAACCACTCATACACCGACAGTGTGTGTGGGTGGGAAGCTGAGACGACTCATACACCATCAGTATGGGTTGGTGGGAAGCTGGGACCACTCATACACCGACAGTGTGTGTGGGTGGGAAGCTGAAACCACTCATACACCGACAGTGTGTGTGGGTGGGAAGCTGAGACGACTCATACACCGACAGTGTTTGTGGGTGGTAGCTGAGACCACTTCACACACGAGTGTTTGTGGGTGGGAAGCTGAGACCACTCATACACCGACAGTGTTTGTGGGTGGGAAGCTGAGACCACTCACACACCGAGTGTTTGTGGGTGGGAAGCTGAGACGACTCATACACCGACAGTGTTTGTGGGTGGGAAGCTGAGACGACTCATACACCGACAGTGTGTGTGGGTGGGAAGCTGGGACCACTCATACACCGACAGTGTGTGTGGGTGGGAAGCTGGGACCACTCATACACCGACAGTGTGTGTGGGTGAGAAGCTGAGACGACTCATACACCGACAGTGTGTGTGGGTTGGAAGCTGAAACCACTCATACACCGACAGTGTGTGTGGGTGGGAAGCTGGGACCACTCATACACCGACAGTGTGTGTGGGTGGGAAGCTGAAACCACTCATACACCGACAGTGTGTGTGGGTGGGAAGCTGGGACCACTCATACACCGACAGTGTGTGTGGGTGGGAAGCTGGGACCACTCATACACCGACAGTGTGTGTGGGTGGGAAGCTGGACGACTCATACACCGACAGTGTGTGGGTGGGAAGCTGGGACCACTCATACACCGACAGTGTGTGGGTGGGAAGCTGGGACCACTCATACACCGACAGTGTGTGGGTGGGAAGCTGAGACGACTCATACACCGACAGTGTGTGTGGGTGGGAAGCTGGGACCACTCATACACCGACAGTGTGTGTGGGTGGGATGCTGGGACCACTCATACACCGACAGTGTGTGTGGGTGGGAAGCTGGGACCACTCATACACCGACAGTGTGTGTGGGTGGGAAGCTGGGACCACTCATACACCGACAGTGTGTGTGGGTGGGAAGCTGGGACCACTCATACACCGACAGTGTGTGTGGGTGGAAGCTGGGACCACTCATACACCGACAGTGGTGTGGGTGGGAAGCTGGGACCACTCATACACCGACAGTGTGTGTGGGTGGGAAGCTGGGACCACTCATACACCGACAGTGTGTGTGGGTGGGAAGCTGGGACCACTCATACACCGACAGTGTGTGTGGGTGGGAAGCTGGGACCACTCATACACCGACAGTGTGTGTGGGTGGGATGCTGGGACCACTCATACACCGACAGTGTGTGTGGGTGGGAAGCTGAGACGACTCATACACACGCACGGAATATGACAGTGATTAAAGTAAGAAAATGAAATGAAATTTTCCTCTGAATAAAAAATAAATTATCTGCGCTTAAGAGGTTATATTAATAATGTTAAACCAAATGCTTACAGGGTATACGCGTGACACACACACAACACACACACACACATACACAATAACATTTGCATAGGCTCCTTCGTCAGATGTATGGAGAGTAATCAGTGAAGTGGTGGAGAGTGAATGACTGGCTGCCCCCACGCTAGCTCCACCCTCACTTATTTCCTCTGTGCTTTACCACAGTCGCCGTCTCCCACTGTCAGTGGTGCACAGAAACTGAAGTTAGCTGAGTATTTTCAGGTAGCAAGGAGGTGCTAGAAATATATGGTTGTTCATGTGTGGATAAGAAAGTGGGAGTGAAGGGAGTGTGGGTGTTGAATGAAATGGTGATAATAATGATAATGAGTAACTGTGTGAATAAAAGCATGTGAAGAATACCTTGTTCAATAACTAGCCGGAGGTCGTGGACACTTTTATAACGTGTGCTGAAGAGTTAAGAGAGTACTTGCGAGTACGTGGGAAAGATAGAAGATGACTGTTAAGTCTACAACGAGGGTGTCTGCTGACAAGACCTATCTACTATATAGATCAAGGATTGTAGAAAATACAGTAGGCTCTCTCCCTACCCCTCTACTTCCCCGCGCCTTTCCTGGCATAAAAACAGAGGGAATATACAATACAGACGATACCCTAGTTACGAACATTCGGATATACGAACAGACTGCCGTGTTAGTTAAAGTTTCATTTTATTACAGTATTTATTATTGAAATATACTTTAGTATTAAAAACCGTACATTATTGATACGAACAACGGCGCAGAGAGAACAATAATAATAATGATAATATTATTAAAAACAATAATAATCGTAACAATAGAAAAATGGCAAAATAACAACTTACGAACAATTCAAGATACGAACAGCCTTCTGGAACGTAACTTGTTCGTAAGTTGGGGGGCGTCTGTACTCTATTGGAAAATGGCATGGAATTTACAGGAGAGCTGGAAGCTTACGGAAGGCATAGACTACAGTTACCCCTACTCATTTAGTATTATTTCTATCATAACTACAGTAAGTTATCTTATAAAGCTCCTTTATATTGTAACATTTTGCAAATGCAATTGAAGAAGTACATCCAAAATTGAATGGGCCTAACAGTACGTGCTATTATTGAATTTCTGATGCATTTTTTTCAGTCACATTTAAGAAAGACTATAGGAAAGGCTACATTTCTAGAGTTACTCCACTGCCGCTCACAGAGCTATGTACCAGTGGTTCTACTACTATAATAATAATAATAATATTTTTATTTCGATGCATGTTACAAGTGTACACTGTTATTGGTAGTTACAATTATAAAACTGTAATGCAAGGAGAGCCACTGGCATGCCATGGCATTAGGGGCAGTTGATAGTAATAATAATACCATTATTCCCAGAGAATACTCAAGTAATATTTTTGTGGAAACTTTCAACTATCATATAAATAATTATATATATATATTATATATATATATATATATATATATATATATATATATATATATATATATATATATATATATATATATATATATATATATATATATATATATATATATATGTAAATGTTCGCTTGTTCAAAATCTTAAATCTCCGAAAGTTCTTCACCGATTGCTTTGAAATTTTGACACAACGTTGCATTCGAATACGCGCGTGTTTATATATACCTACTTGCTTTTTTTGAAAAACAGCGTAAAAGCAACACACGCTATACTAAATATTTTACTACAGAGACGGTACGTGTTCTAGAGTCGGCAAACCAGACAATCTCTATATCTGCACAGACAATGGAACAAAAACAACAAGTTAACACTAACTCTGCTGTGACTAACACAACTCTCTACCTCTACCACTACTACTGTCATCATTATCTTGGTTGCCTCGTCGTTAGGTGATCGTCCTGATGCAATTGCTAAACAACCATCAGGAATCAATTGACATGATCATCCCAGCTTAGTATCAATGAGTCAGGAGAGGCCAGTGTGTAGTGGAGGCCGAACCTCTGAGACGTTTCTCCTGGTCTTCATAGACTAGTCAACAAAAGTTCATACTATTTAGTAAGAGTATTTCTCTATACTGATATAATCGTGTTTTCCCAGTCCTTCATGAAACATATTAATCACTTTCTCATTCTCATATGCTTGATTAAGTTTATACTCTAGGTACCCAATTTCAAGAATTTATTGTGGATAATCACCTTTCATTACGCAGGAAAAAAAAAAAAAAATTCCTCTTCCCAGGGTAGATGAAAGTGGTAAATTTATTTTCGTTACTTCATACTGGAAGAGTGTAAAATCAAGAGATCACATAAAATGGAATTATAACATCTCTCACCCACCTCCAAATACGACAGAGAGACTTTTTACATACCACTAGTCGTGTTCCTGTATCCGGTTAAACAAGCTCAGATCTATCTTGCTCCTATATGCATGACTAGTGTTATACTCACTAGTCACACTGTCTTATGACATCACCTACAAGTTTCACCATCAATTACACTATCGCCTACAAATTTCACCATCAGTTACACTATCTTACACCATCACCTACAAGTTTCACTATCAGTTACACTATCACCTACAAGTCTCAACACTGAACACGTCACAAGACTAATTATAACACTGCCTTATAGAAGCTGTTACTCGGCCACTGAGTTTTGATTTACATTAACAAAACTTCATGATGATAAAGCATATCTCATAA
The DNA here is from genome assembly GCA_009830355.1 of Cherax destructor. NCBI lineage: Eukaryota > Metazoa > Arthropoda > Malacostraca > Decapoda > Parastacidae > Cherax > Cherax destructor. The sequence continues at coordinate 138,005 of WNWK01002712.1, forward strand.
GCTTTTTGAACAACTTAATTAAGCTTTCAACGTCCAAGATTTTCTGAGGAAAGAGATATATGTAAATTAACTTACACACGAATGTTATATGATTAACATCCAGATAAGCTTTGCATATTTTCATTCTTGGAGTGAAAAAAAAAAATATTCAGTTCGAGAACTATTTATTAGGTGCGTTTATATTACAGAGTGTAAATACGTATATTAAGAAATAGGTATAGCAGAAAAGATGTTTTTAAGTGAACGCACCGCAGCGCAGGATACATACACCGAGAGGAATATTTCTCTCAGTGTATATACTGTATATGCTTAACAGTTCCCAAACAGGCGAAATAATTTACAGACATTACCTCTCAGTCCATAACAGGATTCGAACCTGCTGGTTCGAATCCTGTTGTGGCCTGAGAGATAATGTGGGTCCTTACCTGTGAGTTCTTCTAGTTCTCTAGGAGACAATCGTCTAGTTTCCTGACAAAATAATAATAATAATAATAATAATATCTTTATTTACTACAAGTACATGTACAAGGTATACAGGCCTAGCTGACATCAATGACATACTACTATATAGAAAGCCGCTTGTTATGCAGAGCATTTCGGGCAAATTAGGTCAATTTTGTCCCAGGATGCGACCCACACCAGTCGACTAACACCCAGGTACCCATTTTACTGATGGGTGAACAAGAACAACAGGTGTCTTATGGAAACACGTCCTAATGTTTTCCAGCCGTACCGGGGATCGACCTCCGGATCTCAGTGTGTGAGCTGAGTGCGCTACTGATCGAGCTACCGATATCGTCCGCCACTTTTGAAGGGGATCGAACCCCCCCGTCCCTCTTACAACAGGTCCGTGGCGCTACCTCTCAGCTGTATGGAAACACTGGCCAGAAATCCGCCCTTTCCCACCACCGTTAAAAAGTTGACATTGTTCCCATCTACGCTTCTCTCCCTAAACTTGGAAATTTAACGGATTTTAAGCCCAAGTATTTTTAATTAATGATGGTGTGTGGCCTTCCTCCAGACTCATGAAAAATAAATGTTTATTTCCTCCGGTTTGTTCACATCTTAATTCTTTAGTATTTTAATATCACTAACATTTTCCATACTATTTTAATTTAATTTTTGTCGTAGTTTTCTTTATCGCCAGCAATGTCGCTTAAATTATTATTATTATTATTATTATTATTATTGTTTTATGATTACAATATGTTCTTAGAACTATAATAATTATGATTATTATTACCCACTGTGATTAACATTTTTCAAATACAGTCGTAACAGTAGCTCTATTAATTATTGATAGTAATAACAATACCATTATTCCCAGAGAATACTCAAGTAATATTTTTGTGGAAACTTTCAACTATCATATAAATAATTATATATATATATATATAATGTAAATGTTCGCTTGTTCAAAATCTTAAATCTCCGAAAGTTCTTCACTGATTGCTTTGAAATTTTGACACAACTTTGCATTCGAATACACGCGTGTTTATATATACCTACTTACTTGTTTTTAAAAAACAGCGTAAAAGCAACAAACGCTATACTAAATATTTTACTACAGAGACGGTACGTGTTCTAGAGTCGGCAAACCAGACAATCTCTATATCTGCACACACAATGGAACAAAAACAACAATATATATATATATATATACACATTTGCTATTCAAATACCAGACGATATAACTAAGAATGAGACGGCATTGCCCAGGAGAGAACTGTTGCAGAAATTTATGAAAAACGAACAAATAGATTGGAGACATTCTTAAAAGTTCATTCTTGTCACTGTAGATGAGAATGATGGTCATGAAAAACGTGTCAACATCTTCAACATTATTCCTATCTTTAAAGGGAATAAAGTTACGACCATTATTATTTTATTTATATGAAGCGCTAAGGCCGTTTAAGGTTAGACAGTTGTTGTTATTAGGTGGGTCATTAAGGTTGTATTTGATCTGCATACCGTCTGACAAGAATGCTTTAATTTATTCTATAAAGATTAAAGTAAACTTTTTGTTTGTGTATATATACTGAAATATCCACACCTCGACATATATATATCATGTATATACCTATTGTTAATAGACTACGCAATAACAAGCGCCTTCGTAATGGCTCTAAAATGCCAACGTAATTTTTGTTTTTGATAAAGTACAATGTGGATATATCTGATAGATAAAGGGAGGAAATTAAATGAAAATCTCTTATGCAAAGCGTTGATAAAATCGGCAATAATGATTCAGCTAGAACAAGACAAACATTTGTGTAAGGTTCACAAAGCTTCATAAATTTGCAAAACACGAATATTTTGTGTGTAAGGGGAGGGTAAAGCCTATAAAACTCTAGTGTAACAAGACTCATTGAATAAACAACTGATACACTATACCCAGTTATACAATGCACATTTATTATACACGGGACTATCACTTTTAGAAACGAAAATAAAATAAAAATAGAGTAAAGCCAGATATTTCATTGTGGGCAGCTCTCACCCCAACATACTGCCGCGTAAAATTCCTATTGATCAGTTAGGCACATCATAGCGATTTGGGGCCATTCTGCTCCAGTCCAATTACAATCATCGCTTAAAACATTGCATATATGTCACGGCGCAGATTTCTCTCTGCCACCCCAGTTTTTTTTTTCGCCCTAATGGTGCTCTTGTTGAATGTATGTGATATATATTCCATATCTATAAAACATTTATTTTTTGCGCCGGGATTATAAATCTTAAGGTGAAGCACATTTGAACGGCATTAATTAGTCGTAAATAGTGTTATGTTTTATGAAGGTAACTTATGTGGGCGAGGCGATGCTGCAGTTATTGTCTGCGCAGAGATGGTGAGCAAAATGTTTGTTAATGTTTAGTGACTCCACGAGGGTCATTCATATAATATATGGTGTGAATTAAGACACATGTGCAACAGTTGGGTATTTTTATTGATGAAACGTTTCACCTACACAGTAGGCTTCTTCAGTCAAATACAGAGGGAAGAGGTGTAGTAATGAAATAAAGATGATGTAATCAGTCCATCAACCTTGGAGAAAAAGTATTTGAGGTGGTCAGTCCTCAGCCTGGACTCTTCTCCAGGCTGAGGGACTGACCACCTCAAATACTTTTTCTTCAAGGTTGATGGACTGATTACATCATCTTTATTACCCTACTACACCTGCTCCCTCTATATTTGACTGAAGAAGTCTACTGTGTAGGCGAAACGTTTCATCAAAAAAGATAACCAGTTGTTGCATATGTGTCTTAATCTTCAACTTTTCAGTATTTTATATAATTTTCAGCGCAACATTGTGTTTCCTCCCGCATTATCATCCTCAGTTTTAATCTGCTTTTTTCATTATATTCAAAATATGTTCATAAATGTTCAACATCTGGAATACATCTGCGTTATTATTATATTAACATGAAGCGTTAAACCAGAAGGCTCATAATAACGGCCTGTGAAAAGAGGGGTTATTAGGTTCGATCCGAGAAAAGGGCACAACAAAATCCTTACTCATTTTAGTTAACTTTTTATTAAGCGTCAAGTCTCCAAATACACTTCTAAACTTATTTAAATATTTTGGAAACGTTGGTAAATTTATGGTTAAAGTTTACAGAATTTGGAGCGTTAGCCAAGAAATTTATAATAGTAATTTAGCTACTTAGCAAAGAAGCAAGACTATAACTGCTGGACTTGGCTGTTGTGGCTCTGGCCAGACGCTCTTACGTCACTGTGTCAACACCACTCAACTTGCCTTTAATGGCAGACTAACACCTCTCACCCTCCTCCCCTATTCCACGATACCCCTCACAATGCCACGCACAGAGAACTCTGTTGACATTTGTGATGTCAAAGTGGAGATGGGAGCCATTGTGGACTTTCCGCCCTTCGGTAAAAGTTGGGCTATATCAACATTTGAAGGTTCTGAGTTTTTCGTCTGTCCCTCCCCTCATCTGCCACTTCCCTCGTTTTCCCCTTCCCTCGTCTGTCCCTTCCCTCGACTGTCCTTTCCCTCACGTTATCAAGGACCTGATAATGTGGGAAATCACGAAATCAAATCATACCTCGTACGGGGATAGAACCCGCGGTCAGGGAGTCATAAAACTCCAGACCGACGCGTAAGCCACTGGGCCAGCTGGCTACAATAAGACTCATCCAACTAGGTATATTTCTACACCATAGGAAGGTTAACATAGGCACCACTGTGACCACTTGCATTTGTGGTCACAGTGGTGCCTATACTAACCTTCCTATGAGTCATATCATGAAATCGCTTGGAAGTTCATTATTTTTTTCACAGTGATTGTTTTGCATATGCAGTAATATGGAATCAGTGACTTCATAAAGCCACTGCATGAGCGAAAAGTCACCAATAAGGTTCTGTTTAACATACAATCGTGTCGGTATCTACTACCATTTATTTCAAGGAATAGGCGCGTAGGGGTCATAAAGCATCTTGCGAAACCTGAAGGTTAAGATGATTCCAGGGGGTCGTTTCCCCTTGACGTGGTCCCATGCCAGGCCTGGTTAATGGCATGATAAACCAGGCTATTGGTACTAGCTGCACGCAGTCCATCGTAGGCCCCACAGCCCAGCTGATTAGGAACTGATATCAGGAACTTATCAAATTCCTCTTGAAGACAGCCAGGGGTGTGTTGCTAATTTTCCTCGTGCCGGAAGGGAAAGTGTTGAAAAGTCTTGGTCCCTTTACACTTATTGAGCTGTCTCTCTGTGTATACAATGCTCCCCTTTTTCATTAGGGGTATATTGCACTTCTGCCGAACCTCTTGCTTTCGGAAGAATTGATTTCATTGAGCTTATTTGGTAGCAATCCCTCTAGAATTTTTCAGGTATAAATCATGATGTATCTTTCTCGCCTACTACCCAATGTGTACAATTAAGAGGGATTTCAGGCGTTACAAATAATTTAGGTGCTGACTGAATTTATACTTGCAGTGAAGTTTCCCTGCATGTTCTACAGTTCTGCAATTTTTGCCTTCCTTAAAAAAAGAAGTGTTAGAGTGCAGCAATTTTCCAGCTTAGAAAGAACAAGTGACTTAAGGAGTATCATCATTAGCTTGGCATCTGTTTTGAAGGTTCTACTTATCCAGCTTATCATTTTCTTCTTGTGATATAACACTGCTGTGGTTCCTGAATGTGTGATCTAATGTTATTACATCTCAGATACTTCATTCAGCTCCCGGGTGGTGGGTCGTGTGCCCAGAATCCTGCAAGGATTTCCTCTCTGGATCACAACACTGAGTCATTGGAAAAAGGAAGCTGGTGGCTCTGGGGTCCTTGGTTTCCACGATAAGTTTGTCACCCAACTCTTTAAGGAATCAAAGTGCATACACACACACACACAATATATATATATATATATATATATATATATATATATATATATATATATATATATATATATATATATATATGTATATATATATATATGTCGTGCCGATTAGGTAAAACTTGCGATTTTGGCTTAAATAGCAACGCTCACCTTGCCATATAAGACAAGTGAAAATTTGTGTATGCAATAATTTCGCCAAAATCATTCTGAACATAACGAAAAAATATATTTCATTGTGTTTGTTTATTATTAAATTAATGTTAACGTATCTAAAATATATTTAGTTGGGTTAGGCTAAATTAAATTGCGCTTGTTGTAATAAGGTTAGGTAGGTTTTCAAAGTTTCTCTTGGTACAAAATTATAAATTTTTACATTAACATAAATGAAAAAAATATATCTTTAAACGTATAAGAGAAAATTTTAGAAAGGACTTAATTTTAGATGAGTTCTTGCTAATTGACCAGTTTTACCTAATCGGCACGACATATATATATATATATATATATATATATATATATATATATATATATATATATATATATATATATATATATATAGTAGTCCACAAAAACACTCTGATTTCAAACAGTTATAACATGTAATTTTATCGTAATAATATTTCACAGTTAGTAGCTTTAGATGCAGGATTTCATTCAGTTTCATGTGGTATAGGGTAGCATTAAAGGCACTCAGTGTGCGCCCCTCTGGGTGCTCGCCAAACATCGATTGATGGTCCAGTTCGGTGCAGACGCTTCAGTTGTTGTGTTTATTATTAAATTAATGTTAACGTATCTAAATATATTTAGTTGGGTTAGGCTAAATTAAATTGCGCTTGTTGTAATAAGGTTAGGTAGGTTTTCAAAGTTTCTCTTGGTACAAATTATAAATTTTACATTAACATAAATGAAAATATATCTTTAAAGTATAGAAAATTTTAGAAGACTTAATTTTAATGAGTTCTTGCTAATTGACCAGTTTACCTAATCGGCACGACATATATATATATATGGTGTCAAAACACTCCTGATTTCAAACAGTTATAACATGTAATTTTATCGTAATAATATTTCACAGTTAGTAGCTTTAGATGCAGTTTCATTCAGTTTCATGTGGTATAGGGTAGCATTAAAGGCACTCAGTGTGCGCCCCTCTGGGTGCTCGCCAAACATCGATGTGATGGTCCAGTTCGGTGCAGACGCTGTGCAGTATGTCTGGTGTTATCATGCGAACTGCTTCAGTGATCGAAATTTTCAGCTCCTCCAGGGTTGCAGGTAGTGGTGGTACGTAAACTGTGCTCTTCACGTCCCCCTAAAGAAAGAAGTCACAAAAAGTTTGGTCCGGTGACCTCGCAGGCCACTTGCACTATCCTCGTAAAAACTCTTCACTGATTTCAGTAACCTACCTCCTATTCCATACATTTGCAACATCTGCCACATTGTTTCCCTATCCACCCTGTCATACGCCTTTTCCAAATCCATAAATACCACAAAAACCTCTTTACCCTTATGGATTTGGAAAAGGCGTATGACAGGGTGGATGGGTCTATGAAAGATGAGGTGAATCATAGAATTGATGAGGGGAAAAATGTGAGTGGTGCACTGAGGAATCTGTGGAGACAAAGAACTTTGTCCATGGAAGCAAAGAGATGAATGTATGAGAGTATAGTTATACGAACGCTCTTACATGGGTGTGAAGCATGGGTTGTGAATGTTGCAACAAGGAGAAGGCTGGAGGCAGTGGAGATGTCATGTCTGAGAGCAATGTGTGGTGTGAATATAATGCAGAGAATCCGTAGCTTGGAAACAATTCCAGACAGCGTCTGTGTATAGTATACGCTATGCTGAAAATCAACACCAGCTATAAAAAATGCACCACAATCTTATTCTCACTTCTCCAGAAGCTCATATACTAACATTTCCTCTTCATAAACTTACACAAAGTATTCCGCTCATTTACATGGTCGTCATAACGCAGAGAGGCGCCACTCAACACCAGAAAGTGCATTCCAAGAGCCTCTTTCCTGCCGCAGAGGTCACCTCCCCGCTCTAGGTCAATACCAGCCTCGCCCTTCTAGACCTCACACCTCCCCCCTCCCTCGCCCTGTCTTTTAATTGAAGTATCTAATCACATTTTATCATATTAAGTTTTCCTCACGCTGGAACTCTAATGGGAAGAGCCGGGTTACTGCCAGGCAGAAAATGAGAGGTGTGTCAAGGAGAGTAATAAGGTTATGGAGCGTCAGTCTTTCTTAAGGGGAGAATCTTGTATGATGACATTCGCTTTATTGTAACTATTTTGTCTTTATTATTATTATTATTATTATTATTATTATTATTATTATTAATTCAGTTATTATTTTTATTATTATAAATATAATATTTTATTGGTTGGTTAACGACGTTTCAAGTCTGTCGACTACACTAGGGTGATTAAGGCTGTGTACAACCTTTTTCACCATAAGACTAAGAACACTTTAGTCCCTAAAATAGGAATTGAAGTAAACTCTCAACATATACGTTTCTTGGTATATATATATATGTCGTGCCTAATATGTAAAACTGGTCAATTAGCAAGAACTCATTTAAAATTAAGTCCTTTCTAAAATTTTCTCTTATGCGTTTAAAGATATATTTTTTTCATTAATGTTAATGTAAAAATTTATAATTTTGCACCAAAAGAATCTTAGAAAACTTACCTAACCTTATTATAACAAGCGCAATTTAATTTAGCCTAATCCAACTAAATATATTTTAGATACCTTAACATTAATTTAATAATAAACAAACACAATTAAATATTTTTTTTTCGTTAGGTTCAGAATTTTTTTTTGCGAAATTATTGCATACACAAATTTTCACATGTCTTATATGGCAAGATTAGCGTTGCTGTTTAAGCCAAAATAGCAAGTTCTGCCTATTCATCAGGACATATATATATACATGTATATATATATATATATATATATATATATATATATATATATATATATATATATATATATATATATATATATATATAAGAGAGGTGAAGGTTTATAAACTAAAAGAGGAGGCAGTTAGGGTAAGATATAAACAACTATTGGAGGATAGATGGGCTAGTGAGAGTGTAGGCAATGGGGTCGAAAATGTATGGGGTAGATTTAAAAATGTAGTGTTAGAGTGTTCAGCAGAAGTTTGTGGTTACAGGCGAGTGGGTGCGGGAGGGAAGAGGAGCGATTGGTGGAATGATGATGTAAAGAGAGTAGTAAGGGAGAAAAGTTAGCATATGAGAGGTTTTTACAAAGTAGAAGTGATGCAAGGAGGGAAGAGTATATGGAGAGAAAAAGAGAGGTTAAAGAGTGGTGAAGCAATGTAAAAAGAGAGCAGATGAGAGAGTGGGTGAGATGTTATCAGCAAATTTTGTTGAAAATAAGAAAAAGTTTTGGAATGAGATTAATAAGTTGAGGAAGCCTAGAGAACAAATGGATTTGACAGTTAAAAATAGGAGAGGAGAGTTATTAAATGGAGAGTTAGAGGTATCGGGAAGATGGAGAGAATATTTTGAGGATTTGTTAAATGTTGATGAAGACAGGGAAGCTGTGATTTCGTGTGTAGGGCAAGGAGGAATAACATCTTGTAGGAGTGTGGAAGAGCCAGTTGTGGGTGTAGGGGAAGTTCGTGAGGCAGTGGGTAGAATGAAAGGGGGTAAGGCAGCTGGGATTGATGGGATAAAGATAGAAATGTTAAAAGCAGGTGGGGATATAGTTTTGGAGTGGTTGGTACTATTATTTAATAAATGTATGGAAGAGGATAAGGTACCTAGGGATTGGCAGAGAGGGTGTATTGTTCCTTTGTATGAAGGCAAAGGGGACAAAAGAGAGTGCAAAAATTATAGGGGAATAAGTCTGTTGAGTGTTCCTGGTAAAGTGTATGGTAGAGTTATTATTGAAAGAATTAAGAGTAAGACAGAAAGCAGGATAGCAGATGAACAAGGGGCTTTAGGAAAGGTAGGGGTGTGTAGACCAAGTGTTTACAGTGAAACATATAGGTGAACAGTATTTGGATAAGGGTAAAGATGTTTTTGTGGCATTTATGGATTTGGAAAAGGCGTATGATAGGGTAGATAGGGGGGCAATGTGGCAGATGTTGCAGGTGTATGGAATAGGAGGAAGGTTACTGAAAGCAGTGAAGAGTTTTTATGAGGATAGTGAGGCTCAGGTTAGTGTGTAGGAGGGAAGGGGACTATTTCCCAGTAAAAGTGGGCCTTAGACAAGGATGTGTGATGTCACCGTGGTTGTTCAATATATTTATAGATGGGGTTGTAAGAGAAGTGAATGCGAGGGTCTTGGCAAAAGGTGTTGGGCTAAAAGATAAAGAAGCAAATACAAAGTGGGAGTTGTCACAGTTGCTTTTTGCTGATGACACTGTGCTTTTGGGAGATTCTGAAGAGAAGTTGCAGAGGTTGGTGGATGAATTTGGTAGGGTGTGTAAAAGAAGAAAATTGAAAGTGAATATAGGAAAGAGTAAGGTGATGAGGATAACAAAAAGAATAGGTGACGAAAGATTGGATATCAGATTGGAGGGAGAGAGTATGGAGGAGGTGAATGTATTCAGATATTTGGGAGTGGACATGTCGGCGGATGGCTCTATGAAGGATGAGGTGAATCATAGAATTGATGAGGGGAAAAGGGTGAGTGGAGCACTTCGGAGTCTGTGGAGACAAAGAACCTTGTCCATGGAAGTAAAGAGGGGAATGTATGAGAGTATAGTTATACCAACGCTCTTATATGGGTGTGAAGCATGGGTGATGAATGTTGCAACGAGGAGAAGGCTGGAGGCAGTGGAGATGTCATGTATGAGGTCAATGTGTGGTGTGAATATAATGCAGAGAATTCGGAGTCTGGAAATTAGGAGGAGGTGCGGGATTACCAAAACGATTGTCCAGAGAGCTGAGGAGGGGTTGTTGAGGTGGTTTGGACATGTAGAGAGAATGGAACGAGACAGAGTGACTTCGAGAGTGTATAAATCTGTAGTGGAGGAAGGCGGGGTAGGGGTCGGCCTAGGAAAGGTTGGAGGCAGGGGTAAAGGAAGTTTTGTGTGCGAGGGCTTGGACTTCCAGCAAGCATGTGTGAGCGTATTTGATAGGAGTGAATGGAGGCATATGGTTTTTAATACTTGACGTGCTGTTGGAGTGTGAGCAAAGTAACATTTATGAAGGGATTCAGGGAAACCGGCAGGCCGGACTTGAGTTCTGGAGATGGGAAGTACAGTGTCTGCACTCTGAAGGAGGGGTGTTAATGTTGCAGTTTTATAACTGTAGTGTAAAGCACCCCTCTGGCAAGACAGTGATGGAGTGAATGATGATGAAAGTTTTTCTTTTTCGGGCCACCCTGCCTTGGTGGGAATCGGCCGATGTGTTAATAAAAAAAAAAAAAAAAAAAAAATATATATATATATATATATATAAACTTCTAGATGTATATCATATACGCTGAAAGGCATACATTTCTAGATGTATACAATTAAGACCAGAGTGAGAAGTTCTGTGCATTACTTCCCACTGACAACATAATTAACTGTTATATCCTTGTAACTTACGATTTGCACTTACAGGCAGCCTGCACCCACACACAGCCTGTACCCACACACAGCGTGCACTCACAGCCTGCACCCACACACACAGCCTGAACCCACACACAACCTGCACACACAGCCTGCAACCACACAGCCTACACTCACACACATCCTGCACCCACACAGCCTGCCCCCACACAACCTGCACGCACACAGCCTGCAACCACACAGCCTGCACTCACACACAGCCTGCACTCACACTGTCCAGCGCAAATATGCAGCCTGCACCAACATAGAGCTTGCACCCACACAACTTGTACCCACAAACAACCTGCTACCACACAACCTGCACCCACACAGCCTGCACCCACACAGCCTGCACCCACACACAGCCTGCACAAACATGCAGCCTGCACCAACATACAGCTTGCACCCACACACAACCTGCATCCACACAGCCTGCACCCACACAGTCTGCACCACCCACACAGTCTGCACCACCCACACAGCCTGCACCACCCACACACAACCTGCACAGACAGCCTTCACTCACACACTCAGCTTACACCCACACAGCCTGTACACACACAGCCTGCACCCATACACACAGTCCACACCCACACAGCTTGTACCCACACACAGTTTGCACACATTGTTACAAAATGACGCGATATCTACTAGAAATAGACATCTCCAGTGAACACTAGAAAGGAATGCCCCTCTAGTATTCAGCCTGTTACTGGGCTGTTACAACAAAGTCAGTATCCTGGTCCAGTTATCCGACATATTCAATAGTCATAGGATTACAACTGATAGGGTACTAACCAAAGAATAAAATTTAATATATTTATTAACAAAGTTAGAATATCTAGGGTATCAAAGTAAATCAATTTAAATATAATCAGGATATTAATTAGTATGTTAATTAGGAGGTCAGCTCCTACACGTCTCTCATAAACAATATTATTGTGCTGAAGGCATATAAATCTTAAAGGCTCTTATGTACCATCTGGTACAATGTCAGCAATTTACAATAATATTAGGATATATACAAATATGTGATGTGTGTATGTGTGTACTCCAGGTAACTCTTTAAGACTCGACTCTACTCGACCAGTGACCGACTGAACGTCTTCTCATAAGCTAACTTCTCTAACAAACTGACAATCAGAACAGCTTGATTGAACAGTAATACGACCAATTCGCCAAACAGAAATATAGCAAGCAACAGCAACACAGCGTCAGGAACCAGGAGATAGAAAACGACCCTAACTGGGGACCATCAGCAGATCCTCCATAATAGTCACAAAAATCCCTTATTACTGAATCTAGGTTCAGCATAACCAATATCCCCGACTGTGACGATGCACAGATGCCTCAACGAATTAGGTCAAGAGCTATAGCTAGAGACATGAGTTATCTCAGTGTCAATGTGACACACAACACAGTAAAACGTCGAAATCACTAAGTCTAGGCTATTCTCTGTGAACAGAGTTACACAGAGTCCAGAGAAGTATGTTTCGTCTCACCACCGAACACATACTCTACCAAATAGTCTAAATGACGAGGAAATAAGCAGAGACAAGAGCGAGGTCTTTCTCCAACGAGAGTCAGCAGGGAAGAGAGGAGGAGTAAGGAGAAGCAGTCTCCTACTCAGGTGGGATCACGCCACCGACTGACTGCCCAGCAATTCCAGAGAAGCCGGCAGTATAACAAGCGAAGTGCTGTTAGCGAGGTAGTTTGCTAACTCACGGGCTGCTACTCAAGACTCTCAAACAATGAGCACAATAGTATAAATTGTTGCATCCTACCTAATAATATAGCTAAGTCAAATAATAATATAAAGCAGGATATTGACGATTTAGCTATTATCGAAAATATCAGCAATATAAAATTATAGGAAAGGGAAATATATACATATATAAATTGTGCCCCATTCCGGGGTCGCAATACACATACACAGCCTACACACACACACACACACACACACACACACAGCCTATCACAATCATCATATTCATATGGTAGCACTAAATCCGTAAGGGTCATACAGTTCCTGGGACACAGGTAAGATGGGGTTATTCAAATTTGATCCAATTAAGAGGAGGGCAGCTAGACAAATAATTAATTGATCTTTTTATTGGTACAAATTTTCACCCTCGAGTCGGCTTTATTGTTACAACTTTTCACCCTCAAGTGTACTTTATCGGTACAACTTTTCACCCTCAAGTGTACTTTATCGGTACAACTTTTCACCCTTAAGTGTACTTTATCGGTACAACTTTTCACCCTCAAGTGTACTTTATCGGTACAACTTTTCACCCTCAAGTGTACTTTATCAAGTTGCATCAATAAGATCTTCGCTGCGCTGTCTCTTCACCACTTATCATTGTTGTTAAATAAAGGGAAGAGCAGCTCCAACTCCTTTGATCATGAGCCCTTCACCAGCATCAAGGTAACCCCCCCCCTCTTCCAGTCTGCTGGAAAGCAGCCTATATCTTCTTGTGTGAGAGATCCTATTAAGTGCTCTTTAAAAGCAAGTTTGCCTCACCGAAGACCTCCCAGATCAAAAGTTTTAATGGGATAAAAAGTTTGTAGACAAAAATTGCTGGTGGGGATTCAGGAAGTTAAATGCACCTTACTCCTTGACGACTTCCAAGGCGAATGTTTAACTTCAAAGAATTCAGGACGAGATGTTTTTTTTAATTATGTCTCGCTGAGAAGCTCCGTTAAGTGACTTGATGAGGAAATAACAGCAGCGACAACATGAATGTTTTGATAAAAATGATGGGGAGCATTTTTGAGGGATTAACACGGCTTTAATGGCCCGCATAACTCTCCTTGCTTGAAGTTTATTATTTTTTTTTTATAACGTGAAGTCCTGGTTCATTAAGACAGAGTAAAGGCAAACAACACAGCTGCATAATTTCTCAGACGTAAGTTGCTTCATTGCCAGACGTAAGTTGCTCCACTGCCAGACGTAAGTTGCTTCATTGCCAGACGTAAGTTGCTTCACTGCCAAACGTAAATTGCTTCATTGCCAGACGTAAGTTGCTTCATTGCCAGACGTAAGTTGCTTCATTGCCATTCATAAGTTGCTTCATTGCCAGACGTAAGTTGCTTCATTGCGAGACGTAAGTTGCTTCATTGCCAGACGTAAGTTGTTTCATTGCCAGTCGTAAGTTGCTTCATTGCCAGACGTAAGTTGCTTCATTGCCATTCATAAGTTGCTTCATTGCCAGACGTAAGTTGCTTCATTGCCAGACGTAAATTGCTTCATTGCCAGACGTAAGTTGTTTCATTGCCAGTCGTAAGTTGCTTCATTGCCATTCATAAGTTGCTTCATTGCCAGACGTAAGTTGCTTCATTGCCAGACGTAAGTTGCTTCATTGCCAGACGTAAGTTGTTTCGTTGTCATACGTAAGTTGCCTCATTGGCCGACGTGAGTTGACTAATTACCTCATGTATATAAGCCCCTTCTCCCTGCATATGCTGCAACCTGTGAATGACCATATTTTTTAAAGGGGTGGACCAATAAGCCAGAGGAGGGTCTCGGTCAGATGACCAAAAGCTCCTGCGGCGAGTGATCATATGACTAAGACCCGCGTCAATAAACATTTGTCAAGGAAGGAGAGGTTACTGACTTCTCCAACACTGTCTCCTCTCTCACTGATCTCAAGGAAGGAGAGATTACTGACTTCTCCAACACTATCTCCTCTCTCACTGATCTCAAGGAAGGAGAGATTACTGACTTCTCCAGCACTGTCTCCTCTCTCACTGATCTCAAGGAAGGAGAGATTACTGACTTCTCCAACACTGTCTCCTCTCTCACTGATCTCAAGGAAGGAGAGGTTACTGACTTCTCCAACACTGTCTCCTCTCTCACTGATCTCAAGGAAGGAGAGATTACTGACTTCTCCAACACTGTCTCCTCTCTCACTGATCTCAAGGAAGGAGAGGTTACTGACTTCTCCAACACTGTCTCCTCTCTCACTGATCTCAAGGAAGGAGAGATTACTGACTTCTCCAACACTGTCTCCTCTCTCACTGATCTCAAGGAAGGAGAGGTTACTGACTTCTCCAACACTGTCTCCTCTCTCACTGATCTCAAGGAAGGAGAGATTACTGACTTCTCCAACACTGTCTCCTCTCTCACTGATCTCAAGGAAGGAGAGATTACTGACTTCTCCAACACTGTCTCCTCTCTCACTGATCTCAAGGAAGGAGAGGTTACTGACTTCTCCAACACTGTCTCCTCTCTCACTAATCTCAAGGAAGGAGAGGTTACCGACCTCTCCAACACTGTCTCCTCTCTCACTAATCTCAAGGAAGGAGAGGTTACCGACCTCTCCAACACTCTTCTCTTTCACATCTGAGTAAAAATCTCGATGAAGGATAAATATGTTGTGTCTTCACCGCTGCAGCTCACGAAATGAGATATTGCTTCCAGTTGCTCTTCATTTCAGCGGCTTCCTGGAAAAATATTGGTTGTTTCAGTTTGGGTGGGATTTTGTGACAGCGGCGAGTGTCGATTGTCAGGTTTATTAAGGTACATATATTACTTTATTCCAAGGCCATGTCTGTGAGATGATTGACTCTGTTAAGGCGTAAGACAGCTCTTCCGTAGCATTTTATGTGTGTAGTTAAATGTGTATCAATTTTGTAAACCATTTTGTGGTATTTGTATTTGTAATTTTTGAGCACGTATTTGTGTGATATGTTTTTGTATCTGTATGTGTGTCAAGAATAAGGTCAAGCTCCTGGTCCCCCTCCTTAACTTCCGACTGACAGACATAAAATACTTCTCTTCATATTTTCATTTTAACCCAGTACGAAGTAGCTGCTACGACGTGTGAGTGCACAGGATGCCTCTGGGGAGAGCCGAGTGCGCTCTGCTCCTCTAAGTACTTGAGGAGCCATCAGCGTTAATTGTGGCCACTACAAATGACTTCATCATGGTGTACAAGGCCAGGAAGCAGCTCGACTCACTTCTTTACCTTGCATCCTGGCTCATCTGCATAATTTGGTCGGGCATGCATCTTTTAAACAGAGGAAGAAAGAGCCTCGTTTACATGGTAATGAGCATTTTCTTGTGAATACTAAACCCACGAGCAGATTTTTCCAAGCTAGAACTGTTGCTCAACACTTTTTTTTTTTAGCAGGTCGTTGTGCTGTCTTATCAAGAACGTTGTATCTCTATTATATCCAGCCATTTTTGTGTATGTGGCCCACACTGAATTATGAAATGGGCCAAGACGGCCGAACTTTGAAAGGAGAATATAAAACGCACAAATATAAGTTTAAAGAAAATCGTATTATAGTTCATTTATTTCAAACAGTAAATAAAAATATAAGTATACGACTGTGTGAAGTGCTGGGTTTGTGGCCTTATGACATTTGCTGACAAAAGCTTGGAGTACACAGCTTCAACCTAGAACCCACACCTGATAAAGCACATTAAGAGACAAGAGAAAGTGCAGTGGTAAGTAACGAGACTGGTCCCAGAGTTAATGGGTATGAACTATGAGGAGAGGCTAATGGAACAGAACCTGATGACATTTAAGGAAAGGTGAATAAGGATAGACATAATAGTAGCATATAAAATACTGGGGAACTAGATTTCTTGCAAACCTTGGCACTTTTTTCAGCTTCTTTATATGCTTTACCAGATAAGGGTTTCATATTGGCTCTTTTACTTAAAGATGGGCTTGGCAAATGCCATTCTTGATATTCTTCAAAGTTACCCTTAAATTTGCCAGTCTCGAGTTTGCTGCAGCAGTTACTTGGCTGATGTGCGCCTCAGACGAAATGCTCGGAACTATGCTCACCCTGAAGTGCTCTTTCAGGAAGGTTTGCAGCCTTTATCTTCCAATCCTGTACACAGTTATTAGATGTCTTTGCCCTTCTCCGATTTTCATAACCTTGCATTTGCTAGGGTTAAATTCGAGAAGCCACTTGTCTAACCAATCATCCAGCAAGTCCAGATCCATTTGTAGTCTTTCCTGATCAACTTCTGTTTGTATTCTCCCCATTAGTTTCACATCTACAAACAGGGTTAGCTCTAACTCGATTTCCTCTGTCATGTCATTTACATACACAAGAAATAGCACTGGTCCTAGTACTGACCTTTGTGGAATCCCACTCGTCACACTCACCCATTTTTACGCCTCCTTTCTGACAATAGCTCGTTGCTTCCTTCCCTTTCAGTATTCATTAATCCACTTCAGTACTTCGCTTGTAATTCCTGCTGCTCCTCTAGCTCTGTGCCGGCCTCTTGAGTCTCTTGTATTGTACTGTATCGAACGCCACTTTCTTTACCTTATCATAGAAATCTAGAAGATTTATCTCCAAAACTATGTTTGTTATTGTTTATGAATCTACTCCTTTCCAGGCGCTCCACAACTCTCCTCCTAAAAGTCTTCTCCATAACCTTACATATTATGCATGTTGGTGACAATGGTTTGTATTCAGTGCCAGCTGTCTGCTTCCTTTTTATAAATATTGGGACTACATTCGCTGTTTTACAGACCTCTGGCAGTTGCCCCTTTTCAGTCGGTTGTTGAAGATCGCTGCTAGTGGTTCACACAGCTTCTCACTTCCCTCTCACAGAACCCACGGAGAGATTTTTGTCTGATACCATTATCTCTGGGGTATCTAGTTCGCTCACTATTTAATTAACCTCTTCCCTGTTGTTTGTATTGTGCCCAGTACTCCTTAGTGAGCTCTCTCTCTCTCTCTCTCTCTCTCTCTCTCTCTCTCTCTCTCTCTCTCTCTCTCTCTCTCTCTCTCTCTCTTCACAGTTGTCTTCCTTCTGATGTGTGTGTGTGTGTACTCACCTATTTGTGGTTGCAGGGGTCGGGTCACAGCTCCTGGCCCTGTCCCTTCGATGGTCGCTACTGGGTCCACTCTCCCTGCTCTATGAGCTTTATCATATCTCTTCTTAAAGCTATGTATGGATCCTACCTCCACTACATTACTTTCCAAATTGTTCCACTTCCTGACAACTCAGTGACTGAAGAAATACTTCCTAACATCCCTGTAACTCATCTGAGTCCTCAACTTCCAGTTGTGACTCTTTGTTTCTGTGTCACATCTCTGAAACATCTTGTTCCTATCCACCTTGTCAATTCCTCTCAGTATTTTATATGTCGTTATCATGTCCTCCCTATCCCTCCTGTCCTCCAGCGTCGTCAGGTCATTTTCCCTTAACCTCTCCTAGTAGGACATGCTCCTTAGCTCCGGGACCAGTCTTGTTGCAAACCTCTAATTTCTTGACGTGCTTGAACAGGTGTGGGTTCCATACTGGTGCTGCATACTCCAATATGGGCCTGACATACATGGTGTACAGAGTTTTCAACGATTCCTTACTAAGGTGTCGAAACGGTATTCTTAGGTTTGGTTGCAGCAGCTATTTGGTTGATGTGTGCATTAGGAGATGTGCTCGGTATTATACTCACCCCAAAACCCTTTTCCTTGAGTGAGGTTTGCAGTCTTTGGTCCCCTAGCCTGTACTCTGTCTGCGGTCTTCTTTGACCTTCCCCAATCTTTATGACTTTGCACTTAGTGGGGTTCAACTCTAGGAACTTGTTGCTGGACCAGGTTTGCAGCCTGTCCAGGTCCCTTTGTAGTCCTACCTGATCCTCATCCGATTTATTTTTTCTCATTAGCTTTACATCGTCTGCAAACAGGGACACTTCTGAATCTATCCCTTTCGTCATGTCATTCACATATACCAGAAATAGCACCGGCCCTAGGACTGACCCCTGTGGAACCCCATCTGCTCATCACAGGTGCCCATTCTGACACGTTTTCACGTACCATGACTCATTGTTTCCTTCCTGTCAGGTATTCTCTGATCCATTACAGTGCCTTTCTTGTTATTCCTGCCTGCTCCTCTAGCTTTTGCACTAATCTCTTGTGTGAAACTGTGTCGAAAGCCTTCTTACGGTCCAAGAAAATTCAATCTACCCACCTCTATTTCTCTTATCTTATTGCTGTCACATTGTCATAGAACTCCAGTAGGTTTGTGAGACAGGATTTTCCTTCCCTGAAACCGTGCTGGTTATCGTTTATAACCTCATTCCTTTCTAGGTGCTCCACCACTCTTTTCCTGATAATCTTCCCCATGACTTTGCATACTATAGCTGTCAGTGACATAGGTCTGTAGTTTAATGCTGCCTGTCTCTCCTTTCTTAAATATTGGGACTACATTTGCTGTCTTCCACACCTCAGGTAGTTGCCCTGTTTTGATAGATGTATTGAAGATTGTTATTACTGGTAAACAGAGCGCCTCTGCTCCCTCTCTCAGGACCCATGGAGAGATGTGGTCCGGCCCCACCGCCTATGAGGTATCTAGTTCACTTAACAGCCTCTTCGCTTCCACCTTCGGCTTTCTGGATTTCTTTCTGTCTCCACCGACAATACTTCCTTAAATCTTGTGTTGGGCTCTTCACATACTTCTCAGTCGTTTCTTGTGTTCTTCCCTCCATCTTCCCTCTTTCCTTCCTCAGCCTGATTACCTGCTTCTTGACTGTTGTTTTCCTCCTGATGTGGCTGTACAACAACGTGTGTGTGTGTGTGTGTGTGTGTGTGTGTGTGTGTGTGTGTGTGTGTGAACACACAAGATTCCCCAGCTCGTAAGAACACACAAGCTTCCCCAAGCTTGTAAGAACACACAAGCTTCCCCAGCTCGTAAGAACACACAAGCTTCCCCAAGCTTGTAAGAACACACAAGCTTCCCCAGCTCGTAAGAACACACAAGCTTCCCCAAGCTTGTAAGAACACACAAGCTTCCCCAGCTTGTAAGAACACACAAGCTTCCCCAAGCTTGTAAGAACACACAAGCTTCCCTAAGCTTGTAAGAACACACAAACTTCCCCAAGCTTGTAAGAACACACAAGTTTCCCCAGCTTGTAAGAACACACAAGCTTCCCCAGCTTGTAAGAACACATAAGCTTCCCCAGCTTGTAAGAACACACAAGCTTCCCCAGCTTATAAGAACACATAAGCTTCCCCCAGCTTGTAAGAACACACTAGCTTCCCCAGCTTGTAAGAACACACAAGCTTCCCCAGCTTATAAGAAAACATAAGCTTCCCCCAGCTTGTAAGACCACACAAGCTTTCCCCAGCTTGTAAGAACACACAAGCTTTCCCCAGCTTGTAAGAACACACAAGCTTCCTCCAGCTTGTAAGAACACAAGCTTCCCCAGCTTGTATGAATACACAAGCTTCCCCCAGCTTGTAAGAACACACAAGATTCCCCCAGCTTGAAAGAACACACAAGCTTCCCCAGCTTGTAAGAACACAAGCTTCCCCCAGCTTGTAAGAACACACAAGCTGTCCCCAGCTTATAAGAACACATAAGCTTCCCCCAGCTTGTAAGAACACAAGCTTCCCCCAGCTTGTAAGAACACACAAGCTTCCCCAAGCTTGTAAGAACACACAAGCTTCCCCAAGCTTGTAAGAACACATAAGCTTCCCCCAGCTTGTAAGAACACACAAGCTTCCCCCAGCTTGTAAGAACACATAAGCTTCCCCCAGCTTGTAAGAACACACAAGCTTCCCCCAGCTTGTAAGAACACACAACTTCCCCCAGCTTGTAAGAACACATAAGCTTCCCCCAGCTTGTAAGAACACACAAGCTTCCCCCAGCTTGTAAGAACACAAGCTTCCCCAAGCTTGTAAGAACACAAGCTTCCCAAGCTTGTAAGAACACAAGCTTCCCCCAGCTTGTAAAAACATACAAGCTTCCCCCAGCTTGTAAGAACACACAAGCTTCCCCCAGCTTGTAAGAACACAAGCTTCCCCCAGCTTGTAAGAACACACAAGCTTCCCCCAGCTTGTATGAACACACAAGCTTCCCCCAGCTTGTAAGAACACACAAGCTTCCCCCAGCTTGTAAGAACACACAAGCTTCCTCTAATGAACTTCACATCTTTTATAAACACATTATGTCCACATGTTGAGCAGCAATTAAACTTAAAACTGATTTTTTAGATTTGTTGGTTAATACTAATTACTATCATAGTTTTTTTCCGAAGATAGTTACGAAGTAATACTTTT
Organism: Cherax destructor; assembly: GCA_009830355.1. Taxonomy (NCBI): domain Eukaryota; kingdom Metazoa; phylum Arthropoda; class Malacostraca; order Decapoda; family Parastacidae; genus Cherax; species Cherax destructor. The sequence continues at coordinate 158,977 of WNWK01002712.1, forward strand.
CGAAAAGTTTTGATATTTTACTTATTTTGTTAATTTTATACATCCCTTGAAGTGAGCAATTTGGCTTCTGCTGCCACACGTATAAAACTGGGAATGTCCAAATTTAGTAATACGTAATTTCCACTTGAAATAATGTAAATAAATTACACTGTAATTAATATGCAAATTATACTGTAATATGTAATTTATAGTGCAGATTACAAGGAAAAAAATTCAATCCAAAATCTAGAAGATGAGTTTAAAGAGAGAAGTTTGTTAGTGTATAATGACATTATATAAGACTGGCAAAACTGTCTACCCTTCATGTAGCCTTCACAGTCGCCGTCTTCTTGAAACATTCCTTATACACAGCTTTCCTAATATGAATCTTAGTCGTGGCTTCGTCTCTGTAAATGCCTTCCTTTTGTCATTACATTGTCAAATGCTCCAAACTTCAGAACACTCGTGACCTGACCTGACCTTTATCTCCTCTCCTCACCTCTTCTCCTTTCCTGCATTGTCTTTGCCTTTCCTTTCGTCTGCCCAGGTGAGTTTTGTCCTTTTTTTTATTCTCTCTATTTTGGTCTCGCCCTCGTGGGCTGTTAGCTCTCCTGCAGTAATCCTTTTTCTATTCTATTTCTTTGGCGGCTACTACTACTACTACTACTACTACTACTACTACTACTACTACTACTACTACTACTACTACTACTATTACTACTACTACTACTACTACTACTACTACTACTACTACTACTACTACTACTCTTACTACTATTCTCTACTACTACTCTACTCTACTACTACTACTACTACTACTACTACTACTACTACTATTACTACTACTACTACTACTACTACTACTACTACTATTACTACTACTACTATTACTACTACTACTACTACTACTACTACTACTACTACTACTACTATTACTACTACTACTATTACTACTACTACTACTACTACTACTATTACTACTACTACTACTACTACTACTACTACTGCTGCTGCTGCTGCTGCTGCCTTACTCCATTCTCAAGACTCTCGTGTCCCTGTCACTATTCCTTTCCTATTACCACCTCTGCCACTGTTGCACTACTTAATACTGCTACTACTTCCACCAGCCTCTTCCACTGTTTCTTCCATTATATTCCCTCCTCTGCTTCACCCTGCCCCGTCCCCTCTCCTATATTTACTGTGTCACTACTTAATGCTCCAAGTCGGACCGAAACGTCGTCGTAAGTTTCATTTTTATATGAGCGGGTTATTTGTGTAGTGTTATATACAGGTGAGTGATGTTATAAAAATTTGAGTGAAGTTAAATGAATCTGAAAGAATTTATACAAAGCTGAGAGATGTTTTATATATCTGAGAGATGTTATGTTAAGCTGAGAGAAGTTATGTGATGCTGAGAGATGTTGTATAAAGCTAAGACACGTTTTATAAATCTGAGAGATGTTATATAAACTTGATTCGACTCACTCTCAGGTAAGGACCCGTGAGGGTTGAGTGGGAGGTACAGACACAACAGTGGGGAGATAGGAAGCGAAAGAGCCGGAGCTAATCCCGGCAGCGGAGCATTGTGTGGAGGATTTGCAGTGTTCGATCTGTGTTCACAATGCTCCGCAGCTTAAGTTACGGTTAGACGGGGCGGGGCAGGCACCAAAGCGACATACGCAAGGCTCTGCTCTGCTCTGACCCGTGGCTCCTGTGTGTTTGTCATGGCTATGATCGGAGGATGAGAAGTTGGGGGGGGGGGTCAGGATGAGGATGGTGTTGCTGGGTAAAAACGGACGGTCCTTGAAGGTCCATCACTGCAGAGCTTGATCAGAAAAGTTAAATAAAGCTGAGAGATGTTACGTAAAGATGAGAGATGTTACGTAATGCTGAGAGAAGTTACGTAAAGCTGAGAGAAGTTACGTAAAGTTGAGTGATGTTACATAAAGCTGAGAGATGTTACGAAAAGCTGAGATATGTTATATGAAGCCGAGGGATGTTATATTCAATTTGTGCTCTATATTGCAACAAGGATGCATCATTACTCTGTTCCCTGTTGCAAGAAGGATGCTTCCTTACTCTGTTCCCTGTTGCAACAAGGATGCATCATTACTGTTCACTGTTGCAACAAGGATGCATCATTACTCTTCCCTGTTGCAAGAAGGATGCATCATTACTCTGTTCCCTGTTGCAAGAAGGATGCTTCCTTACTCTGTTCCCTGTTGCAACAAGGATGCATCATTACTGTTCACTGTTGCAACAAGGATGCATCATTACTCTGTTCCCTGTTGCAAGAAGGATGCTTCCTTACTCTGTTCCCTGTTGCAACAAGGATGCATCATTACTCTTCCCTGTTGCAACAAGGATGCATCATTACTGTTCCCTGTTGCAACAAGGATGCATCATTACTCTGTTCCCTGTTGCAACAAGGATGCATCATTACTTTGTTCCCTGTTGCAACAAGGATACATCATTACTCTTCCCTGTTGCAACAAGGATGCATCATTACTCTGTTCTCTGTTGCAACAAGGATGCATCATTACTGTTCCCTGTTGCAACAAGGATGCATCATTACTCTTCCCTGTTGCAACAAGGATGCATCATTACTCTGTTCCCTGTTGCAACAAGGATGTTGCATTACTCCTATATTTCTTGCTTTAGAATTAAATTCAAATTTCCCTTCAACTCCCAACTAATAATTAAGACGCCGCTGGGATAAGATAAAAGCCATCAACCTTCAAATTATAACAGAAAGATCTTATAACAGCAAATAAATTTTGTTTAAATAAAGGATTTTTTGGTATAGGCGTCTGTCTACTTAGTAACCATTGTCGACTTAGTCATAATTCCATATTCTGTATTGCATTGTATAATAGTACACCAGTTGGGTTCCCGTGGCAGCATAATCCCTTAGAAGACGCCAGAAGGCCCCACGATACTGCATCATCTGGGGCTCTTACAGAGAAAGGCTACACCGGAGGATCTAATCCCCTGTTTCATGTGGGTTGGAGCGTCAGTAAGGCCCGTGGGATCCTCCGTCTTAGCCCGGCACTGTGGGTCAAATCCCCCTCGTCTCTGGCCAAGAAGGAAGCCACAGGATTTATGTATTCATTAACTGATGTAGACGTTGAGTCGTGTATCACAGTGCTGCCTTCCCTCAGATGTGGGAGATGCTGGCTGAGTGGAGGCTCCCTTCCCTCAGATGCGTGGGAGATGCTGGCTGAGTGGAGCAGGTTTAGTCTGCTGCCTTCCCTCAGATGCGTGCGAGATGCTGGCTGAGTGGAGGCTGCCTTCCCTCAGATGCGTGCGAGATGCTGGCTGAGTGGAGGCTGCCTTCCCTCAGATGCGTGCGAGATGCTGGCTGAGTGGAGCAGGTTAAGTCTGCTGCCTTCCCTCAGATGCGTGGGAGATGCTGGCTGAGTGGAGGCTGCCTTCCCTCAGATGCGTGGGAGATGCTGGCTGAGTGGAGGCTGCCTTCCCTCAGATGCGTGGGAGATGCTGGCTGAGTGGAGGCTGCCTTCCCTCAGATGCGTGGGAGATGCTGGCTGAGTGGAGCAGGTTTAGTCTACCCTGTGCTCACCTGTTTGTGGTTGCAGGGGTTGAGTCACAGCTCAAGTTTTTACAATATTTATCTCTGAACATAATACGTTCCAGTTATAATTAGCTTGTGACTTCATCAAGCAAAGTCTCTGGTATTGTTTCAGGAGAGAGACATTCATGTTGATCTCATTGTTATGTGGGGAAAAAAACGTTGAGTGTTATTCTTGTGCAAGTGATGACAGTTTTACTTTATTCTTTAATTAATACAACTTTTAACAAGAGAAGACTGTAACGTCAGTGTCATGAGATGCACCAGCTGCAACACAGCTGGTGCAGCCTATCTACAACATAGCTGGTACAACCTAGCCGCCAACACAGCTGGTGCAAGATAGCTCCAACACAGCTGGTGCAGCCTAGCTCCAACACAGCTGGTGCAGCCTAGCTCCAACACAGCTGGTGCAGCCTAGCTCCAACACAGCTGGTGCAGCCTAGCTCCAACACAGCTGGTGCAGCCTAGCTCCAACACAGCTGGTGCAGCCTAGCTCCAACACAGCTGGTGCAGCCTAGCTCCAACACAGCTGGTGCAGCCTAGCTCAACACAGCTGGTGCAGCCTGCTCAACACAGCTGGTGCAGCCTAGCTCCAACACAGCTGGTGCAGCCTAGCTCCAACACAGCTGGTGCAGCCTAGCTCCAACACAGCTGGTGCAGCCTAGCTCCAACACAGCTGGTGCAGCCTAGCTCCAACACAGCTGGTGCAGCCTGGCTCCAACACAGCTGGTGCACCTAGCTCCAACACAGCTGGTGCATCCTAGCTCCAACACAGCTGGTGCAGCCTAGCTCCAACACAGCTGGTGCAGCCTAGCTCCAACACAGCTGGTGCAGCCTAGCTCCAACACAGCTGGTGCAGCCTAGCTCCAACACAGCTGGTGCAGCCTAGCTCCAACACTCGTGCAGCCACAATTTACATTCAGTTTAGCAAATATTTTATCGATGGTAGATTATTTTTTATTTAATACCATAATTCTTCAAGAGATAACGGGTATGTATACTTTATATATACGTATATATATATATATATATATATATATATATATATATATATATATATATATATATATATATATATATATATATATATATATATATATATATAATAAATACTGACCAGCACGCAATTTTGTTGCTCTCTGGTCAATATATAAATTCTCTACCTGGAAATTTGACCAGGAAGATGTAATATTTCTGCCTGACTCACTATTCTCGCTTCCATAATACTTATTGTTGAAGTGATTGTTATTGTTGCTCTCAGGTGAGTGCACGGTGGTGCTGAGACTCGTGATGCTTCGCTTCTTCTATGAGGCGTCCTATCTTCTGCGTAACTCTGTCTTCACGTCCCATCATTCCCTTGTCTTCACAACCCGTCCCGTGCTTTCACAATCCACCCCGTGCCTTTAGAACCTCTTCTCTACTGTCACACTTCATCCCCTTCTCTCTAAACCCATTTCCTGCCTTCACACAAACTATCCTCTGACTTCACAACCCATCCCCTGTTTTTACAACCCTTCCCCGGTTTCCACAACCTATTTAGTGCCTTCACAACCCTTCCCCATGCATTCAGAACTTATCCTCTGCGTTCACAACCCATTTTCTACCTCAAATCATCCCCCTCCCTTCACAGCCCCTTCCTTGCCTTCACAACCCCTCCCCTCCCTTCTCAACCTTTCTCCTACCGATATAACCCCTCCCCTGCCTTCACAGCACATCCCCTGCTTTCACAAACCCTCCCCGTCCTTCACCCTTCCCTCCCTCCCTCTTTGAGTAGAGAGGCACAGTAACAAGAACGAACCAACACAGCTGGAAACACGTTCCTGCTTTGGAAATGATCAAAGCATTAATTTTCGAGTGTGACGCTACTATTTTTACTCAGCATTTGCAGAAATTAAAAAAAAATCTTTACCCGGTACCACAGTGTGATCGACCCGCTGTGAAAACCAATGGACGCGAATGGAATAGTGCAGAGTGCGGCATAAGTCGATAGTGCAGTTGAATATTAGCGTTGAAGATTTGATGGGAATCAGGAGAGGTGTTCACAACTCATCATATGGAAACTAATAGTCAAATTTCTTTGATGAAAAGGGTAAATTAGGACACACACAGACCAAAATCTAATTCAAACCTTTCGAGGAGACCAGACATCATTATCCTAAAACACAAGCACATTAACCTTGAAGATACTTAGAAGTTGCATTATCAATTTATCAACATGGAACGGTTGAAGCTAATCAGATGCGACACTCAGAAATTATTGCATGAAAGGCAGTATTTAAAATTTTCCAATTTCTTTAAAAAAAAAGCAAATTGGGGCCAACACAAGCCAAAATTAATCCAAACTTTTTCTAAGTAAGACTGAACACCTCTGAAGGAAGTACAGTAATTAGTATGTAAGTAAATTTTATGAACGTTTAGTGTACATTACATACGAATTTTTACCACTGTTCTTGAAGGCAGACAGATGTTATAAACACATAGAAGAACATTAAGTTGATTAAAGTTCGGATAACCAAATAAAGTCAAACTCAGTGACTTATTTATGATCATAAGAGACATTCTCAAATTCACGAGTTCTGTTTAACTAACGAAGTTTTCACATGATAACTTACACAACCTGACGTTAAGTGATTGTTTCCTTTCCAGAAAACACATCAAAACTAAAAGTTTAAAGCTGACCGGAAGATGCATTCTCCAGTTATTGCACAGAATCCAACAAAATTTGTGCCTACATTTAACACATTGAAGATTGATGCCGTAAGCAAGTGTTATAATTTATCAAAGGAATGTGTAAATCCTGTAGGAATCAAATTAGATCCAAGCACCAGTGGCAGTCTAATTACTTGGATCAAGATCCTCTTGCCAGCATCAAGGCAAAATAATGCAATAAAGTAAAATAATACTCAACCATTACGAATTTTAAAAGTGCTGAACACACTAACTCCAAGGCCGAGGACTGATTATCTCATCTTTTGTATATAGTTCTACTCTCTTCAAATTATGTCCTAGAATTTTGTATTGATAAAGCCACTGGAGGGCGAAACGTCTACTATAAAGATACCCAGATGTTGCACATGTATCTTAATTTTACCTTGTCGGTATTGTATACCATTCTTGTGCCCACACAGATTTTGTCTCCGCTTATCACACAAACACAAAATTGTGCATAAGTCACCCATGAAGGTAAATAGTCCCATGAATCTTGCCAAAGATAAATTATATAAGCGGTCGAATAAGGCGATCTCAAGTAATACGAACAAACAAAAATTGCGAGAAAGCAAACGAAAATATCGCCGGAGATGTTTCGAAAAATAGGAAAGCCTAACATTTTGTCGGTAATTCTCCCATTATTGTCTCTGTATTTGACTGAAGAAGCCTACAGAGGAGGCGAAACGTTTCGACCAACTGTTGCCACATGTCTTATTCGTCTGTTTGTCGAAATTATATTCCATTTCCACAATTATGAATAACAAGAACTGTCTTCACTTTACTTGTAACTGCAAGCGAATTAGTTGGAGATGATCATGTAGTATTTAGTAGCACCATGTTGCCAAGCGCTGGATGTTAACCGAGGGTTCAACAGCACCATGTTGCCAAGCGCTGGATGTTAACCGAGGGTTCAACAGCACCATGTTGCCAAGCGCTGGATGTTAACCGAGGGTTCAACAGCACCATGTTGCCAAGCGCTGGATGTTAACCGAGGGTTCAACAGCACCATGTTGCCAAGCGCTGGATGTTAACCGAGGGTTCAACAACACCATGTTGCCAAGCGCTGGATGTTAACCGAGGGTTCAACAACACCATGTTGCCAAGCGCTGGATGTTAACCGAGGGTTCAACAGCACCATGTTGCCAAGCGCTGGATGTTAACCGAGGGTTCAACAGCACCATGTTGTCAAGCGCTGGATGTTAACCGAGGGTTCAACAGCACCATGTTGCCAAGCGCTGGATGTTAACCGAGGGTTCAACAGCACCATGTTGCCAAGCGCTGGATGTTAACCGAGGGTTCAACAGCACCATGTTGTCAAGCGCTGGATGTTAACCGAGGGTTCCTGATTTAACCGAGTTCACAGCACCATGTTGTCAAGCGCTGGATGTTAACCGAGGGTTCAGCAGCACCATGTTGCCAGCGCTGGATGTTAACCGAGGGTTCAACAGCACCATGTTGTCAAGCGCTGGATGTTAACCGAGGGTTCAACAGCACCTGTTGCCAAGCGCTGGATGTTAACCGAGGGTTCAACAGCACCATGTTCCCAAGCGCTGGATGTTAACCGAGGGTTCAACAGCACCATGTTGTCAAGCGCTGGATGTTAACCGAGGGTTCAACAACACCATGTTCCCAAGCGCTGGATGTTAACCGAGGGTTCAACAGCACCATGTTGCCAAGCGCTGGATGTTAACCGAGGGTTCAACAGCACCATGTTGTCAAGCGCTGGATGTTAACCGAGGGTTCAACAGCACCGTGTTGCCAAGCGCTGGATGTTAACCGAGGGTTCAACAACACCATGTTCCCAAGCGCTGGATGTTAACCGAGGGTTCAACAGCACCGTGTTGCCAAGCGCTGGATGTTAACCGAGGGTTCAACAACACCATGTTCCCAAGCGCTGGATGTTAACCGAGGGTTCAACAGCACCATGTTGCCAAGCGCTGGATGTTAACCGAGGGTTCAGCAGCACCATGTTGCCAAGCGCTGGATGTTAACCGAGGGTTCAACAGCACCATGTTGCCAAGCGCTGGATGTTAACCGAGGGTTCAACAGCACCATGTTGCCAAGCGCTGGATGTTAACCGAGGGTTCAACAGCACCATGTTGCCAAGCGCTGGATGTTAACCGAGGGTTCAGCAGCACCATGTTGCCAAGCGCTGGATGTTAACCGAGGGTTCAACAGCACCATGTTACCAAGCGCTGGATGTTAACCCAAAGTTCAGCAGCACCATGTTGCCAAGCGCTGGATGTTAACCGAGGGTTCAACAGCACCATGTTACCAAGCGCTGGATGTTAACCGAGGGTTCAACAGCACCATGTTGTCAAGCGCTGGATGTTAACCGAGGGTTCAACAGCACCTGTTCCAAGCGCTGGATGTTAACCGAGGGTTCAACAGCACCATGTTGTCAAGCGCTGGATGTTAACCGAGGTTCAACAGCACCATGTTGCCAAGCGATGGATGTTAACCGAGGGTTCAACAGCACCATGTTGCCAAGCGCTGGATGTTAACCGAGGGTTCACAGCACCATGTTGCCAAGCGTAAATGTTAACCGAGGGTTCAACAGCACCATGTTCCAAGCGCTGGATGTTAACCAGGTTCAGCAGCACCATGTTGCCAAGCGCTGGATGTTAACCGAGGGTTCAACAGCACCATGTTGCCAAGCGCTGGATGTTAACCGAAGGTTCAGCAGCACCATGTTGCCAAGCGCTGGATGTTAACCGAGGGTTCAACAGCACCATGTTGCCAAGCGCTGGATGTTAACCGAGGGTTCAGCAGCACCATGTTGCCAAGCGCTGGATGTTAACCGAAGGTTCAACAGCACCATGTTGCCAAGCGCTGGATGTTAACCGAGGGTTCAACAGCACCATGTTGCCAAGCGCTGGATGTTAACCGAAGGTTCAACAGCATCAAGAAGCCAACGCCTTGTAACCGGACGCTCGTTACCACTTCATTAATCAGGAACCCAGGAACCCAGGAACCCAAGCCAGAGTCTCGAAAACTGAATGAAAAATAATTTAGCTTTAAACCCCGAAAGGAGACAGACGATCCATGCCATGGACTACTGGAAAATGGAATAGAGCGGAGGCAGGCATAGGGTATATGCACCGAGAAATGCATATACCCTGTGTTATTTGCTTAAAATTACTCGTTCGTAGATGCATTCATAACCTGTGTATGTAGATCATTTTATTTACCCAAGTTTGGGGGATAAAATAAGTTCTGATGTTAGTTATCAGATAATGTTTTTCTTAAATTATAATCCGTGTTGCGTCTGCTTCTAACCCGATTTGGTTATTTATTTAGTAAAATTGGATACATCGGCAGTGTGCTGGTACCAGCTTTTATGTGATTCGTACAGAGTGTAAACAATAGGTAGAAATGTTACCCTGTTATATTCCATAACACGAGACGGGGTTCATGCAGTGTGGAAGTCCGTCAGTCCCAACTGCGGACTGCAAACTTGAGCAGGGAGGGACCAACACTCCTGTATTATTACCAGCCTGTAGTATTATCAGTCTGGAATATTACCAGCCTGTAGTATTATCAGTCTGTAATATTACCAGCCTGTAATATTGCCAGCCTGGAATATTACCAACCTGTAGTATTACTAGTCTCTAATATTATCAGCCTGTAGTATTTCTTTTTCATTTCAGACACCTGTCTGGGCCCGGGCCGCTGGGGCGATGGTTACCGGAATCATTAACAAATGTATAATTAAATTTTCAAGAAGAGTCGATGTTTAACAATTATCCCAGAATATTAATTACGTACAATTGCATCTCTGAAAAAATAATGTCATTTATGTTTTCACAAAAATTAGAAACTCGCTTTTTATGTATGAATTATACCAGAAAATTTTAAAAAATTACGTGAGACTTTATATCATTATTTCTCAGACTTGTAACATGGCCAGAGTGGCTTCTAAAATATCTAAACTGTTTGATATACAACCATTGTTTCAAGTAGAGGCTTTACTTTCTTGCTTTCCAGCTAACAAAATATGGAAGTAGTAGTGACAGTAATAGCTGTAGAAGTAGAAGCAGTAGCTGTAGTAGTAGCTGCATTAGTACTAGCAATGTTAGTATGATAGTAGTTTATGTGATATTTACTGAGAACTTTGACCATACAAATCACTCAGCACTTTTAGCAATAATTTTTTTACAACACGAAGAAAGATAAAATAAACAAACATTTAAAGCTACAAACACGAATAAACACTTTAACACAAACACTATCTTAACCAAACAATATATGGATACATTATTAATTCAGGTTTACTCATAATTAACCTACAGTAAGTCACGGAACAAGTGGGGGCTCTAACCTGTAGGAACAAAGGGCTCGTCTTATCTGACTGACACCCTTTAATCTATCACCTCGTTAGTCGAGTCCATTCTTGGTAGCAGCCATCCCATACCTACCTTGAGCATGTCGACACCTCCCTTCGACAGGGCTGTTATTACTGATTATACTAGATGTGGCTAATACCACTCTGACGTCCAGCACGATCACTGATGCAATATAGGGCTGACCACGCGATGGAGCATAGAGCTGTCCACGTGATGAGGCACAGGGGACCACATGACGGAGCATAGGGCTGACCACGTGATGGAGCATAGGGCTGACCACGTGATATGGTGTCAGTAGTTTACTGTCTGTGTACTTGTGTGGTATACTTATATACAGACCGGGCCGCGGGGGCGTTGACCCCCAGAACCCTCTCCAGGTATAGAGACGCTCCCTGGCAAGCTATGACGTCACGAGTCCCTCTCATTTGAACCGCCTGCCTCAGGGCCCCGGCAGTTCCCACTCAATATCTCCTTCACGAACCCCACGACAGGGACATAGGGGACCACATGATGGAGCATAGGGCTGACCACGTGATGGAACATAGGGCTGACCATGTGATGGAGCATAGGGCTGGCCACGTGATAGAGCATAGGGCTGTCACCGGATGGAGCATAGGGCTGACCACGTGAGTTCTTGATGCTGGCGGTTGACTCACTTGACCAGCTCTGGGACTGACTCCCATTAATCTTAAACCAGTACCACTTTGCTTATGTTAGGTCCCTACCTATCTTGCACAGGATTATGGATTGCAATCTATTGAAGAAGGTTGGAGAATGGACTTATGAGCCTCAGATCTTGTCTTCCTGAGGGTTCCGAGTAGCGTCAGTGAGACCAGTGCAAGACACCCATTCACTTCTCTCTTGATAAATTATGTGCTACGTTAGGTAAAGTTCATCAGGAAACAGAATACGTGTTTCCTGACGCGGGTCTTAGTCATATGATGACGATGAGTCGTCGTTGTGTCTGAATGTCACACAAATCATCATGGACGACATGTCGTCAACTTACACGACGCACGCGCAGCCTCACGGGGTCATGACCACTCCTCTACGAACCCCGTGTTGTGCTCCTCACAGGACCGAGAGCGAAAGTAAAAGTTAATATGGTATGACAGGAGAACTACTGTGAGAATCGAAGTGGTCGGGTAAGAGTCTATTTGCCAAGAGGACTAACAAACACCGGTGTCCCATAGACTATGAGGGTTTTGTAATATACGTTTTTAAATTTCTAATAACATCGTTTTACACAAAGTTGGCAAGTCAAAAATAAAAATAAAAATTTTAAGATTTTTCTTAATATTTTGAGTTTCATGGCCACGGAGCTGCGGTCATACCTACTGTTATACTAATAATTATTATTAATAACATTAATGCTTCATTAAGCTTAATTAAGTACATCAGAACCTTCATGCTGTAGATGAATGGGGCGACTTTCTCTTTCTCCAATTATAATGGGAAATTTAAGATGAAATATATTAGTAAACCTTAGGATGTTTTAATATACATTTACTCTGTATTATGCTTGAATACCATAGCTTTAGATGCAATTTCTATGCAGTTAAAAACTTTATAAAACAGCTTTCGTTTGGGTTGTTGTTGACGTATACATGTACTACTGTGTGTGTGTGTGTGTGTGTGTGTGTGTGTGTGTGTGTTAGTTAGTTACCATTTTGTCCTAGGCACATGTCGATTTGACACTAGGCCTGTTGTATGTATGTGTGTGAGTGTGTGTGTGTGTAGGAAACACTTGAAATGTTTCGCCTGTCGGGAATAGAACCCGGGCCCTCCGTGCGTGATGCGGCTTTACACTAGGCCACCGGGGCTGTGTTGTGTGTGTGTGTGTGTGTGTGTGTGTGTGTGTACTCACCTAGTTGTGGTTGCAGGGGTCGATTCAAAGCTCCTGGCCCGCCTCTTCACTGGCCGCTCTGGTCACTCTCCCTGCGCCATGAGCTTTATCATACCTCTGCTTAAGCTATGTATAGAGCCTGCATCCACTACATCGTTCCTAAACTATTCACTTCCGACAACTCTGTGACTGAAGAAATACTTCCTAACATCCCTGTGATTCATCTGAGTCTTCAACTTCCATCTGTGTCCCCTTGTTGTTGTGTCCCATCTCTGGAACATTCTGTCTCTATCCACTTTGTCAATTCCTCTCAGTATCTTATATGTTGTTATCATGTCTCCCCTATCTCTCCTGTCCTCCAGTGTCGTCAGGTCGATTTCCCTTAACCTCCCCTCGTAGGACATACCCCTTAGCTCCGGGACTAGTCTTGTTACGTGGATGGTGTTTGGCGGAGAATTCATCCTTCCCAGGGTCCTTATTTTACGTATTTTCAATGTATGTATGACTTTGCGGTTTCGAGTTTTTGGTGTGTGTGTGTGTGTGTGTGTGTGCGTAAACACATGAAATCGATCAGTTTTTTTTTCAAATTTTCGCTGTAGTATCTTTTATATATTTGTAATCACACGTTTTATTGTGACAATAAATTTAATTGAAGAAGATGACGAAGCCTCGCAGGAAGTGCTGCTCCTGACGGAGCCTCGCAGGAAGTGCTGCTCCTGACGAAGCCTCGCAGGAAGTGCTGCTCCTGACGGAGCCTCGCAGGAAGTGCTGCTCCTGACGGAGCCTCGCAGGAAGTGCTGCTCCTGACGAAGCCTCGCAGGAAGTGCTGCTCCTGACGAAGCCTCGCAGGAAGTGCTGCTCCTGACGAAGCCTCGCAGGAAGTGCTGCTCCTGACGGAGCCTCGCAGGAAGTGCTGCTACTGACGGAGCCTCGCAGGAAGTGCTGCTCCTGACGAAACCTCGCAGGAAGTGCTGCTCCTGACGAAGCCTCGCAGGAAGTGCTGCTCCTGACGAAGCCTCGCAGGAAGTGCTGCTCCTGACGAAGCCTCGCAGGAAGTGCTGCTCCTGACGAAGCTTCGCAGGAAGTGTTGCTCCTGACGAAGCCTCGCAGGAAGTGCTGCTCCTGACGAAGCCTCGCAGGAAGTGCTGCTCCTGACGAAGCCTCGCAGGAAGTGCTGCTCCTGACGAAGCCTCGCAGGAAGTGCTGCTCCTGACGAAGCCTCGCAGGAAGTGCTGCTCCTGACGGAGCCTCGCAGTAAGTGCTGCGCCTGACGGAGCCTCGCAGGAAGTGCTGCTCCTGACGAAGCCTCGCAGGAAGTGCTGCTCCTGACGGAGCCTCGCAGGAAGTGCTGCTTCTGACGGAGCCTCGCAGGAAGTGCTGCTCCTGACGGAGCCTCGCAGGAAGTGCTGCTTCTGACGGAGCCTCGCAGGAAGTGCTGCTCCTGACGGAGCCGAGCAGGAAGTACTGCTCCTGACGCCAGCGCTGAAGTTTCTTAATTAACGAAGCCTAAAATTATAACTATTTAAATACGAGAATTAACAAAGTTGATGTAGATTATGAAAGTCTCGTGGTACTGGACAATGTTGGGAACCACGAGTTTAGACAATGTGTCTCTCACTTGTAAACATGACTGTTGAAATATGTAGTCTCCGGGTGCAAATATAATGGAAAACTTAAGGTATAATTTCATCCTCCATAAATCTTCAGTGTTCTTTTTAACTGTCTTGTGATTAAATTTCTGGATAAATCTTCGTCCTGTGAATATGTCAAGTAAGGTGGTAGTGTCCACGAGTAAAATTGGAATATACAATTGCTTGCATTGTGAGCGTAAGTAAAGTTCTTGATTATGGTTACTTCTGCTGTAAATGTAAGTCCTTTCAGTTTGCAGACTCATAATACATACACATTTAGGAGGTAAACCTGGTGCATAATATACCACTGTAAGCGGATTTGAATGTCCAGAGAAATAAAGGTGGTAGTGCAGCAGTTCTCTCTGTCTCTCTCTCAGGCTTAATGCAAGTGCATAGTTGAGAGCCACTGCACACTGGTCTCTCTGTCACAGTGCCACAAAGGTCAGGCTCGTCTCTCTAACTCAGCCTTTTAAGTCTCTCTTCTCTGCTGCTGCTATTCTCCTGTTTTATTCAGCTTGGGAAACTATATATGTAATTTCATGCGACGTTACTAGAAAATACGTGGATGGTGTTTGGCGGAGAATTCATCCTTCCCAGGGTCCTTATTTTACGTATTTTCAATGTATGTATGACTTTGCGGTTTCGAGTTTTTGGGGGGTAAATGGCAGCATGGAAAACCCTGAGATGCATTTACATCAGAGCTTTTACTTCTGATAAAGAAGGAAGTTTCCCCGCGTGTTTATGCTTAATACTGAATACTAACTTTCCATTGTTTCTTCATAAGCTACGATATTCTAACATTAATGTTGAGTACAATAATAATAGTTATTACTACTACTAATAATAATAATTAATAATAATAACGATATTGCTTAACGTTATTTTATAACTGAATATTTATTATTATATACTGCATTTATTAGCTGTCTTAAATTATACATATTTGTGGTTTTCTGTATATGTGACATGTTTCTTCTTACGACTAAGAACTAGTGAAAAGATAAGAAATAACTACCTTAATTAATATTCGGCAATTAGATGAATATTTCCACTGAGAAAATATATTATAACTAATGGCAAATTTGTAAATAACTATACAGATAGTGTGTATTTCCTCAGGCGTATGTCCACACCTCAGGAAAATACAACTCTCGCAAGAAAATAAAGTATTCAATAATACAGACACTCAGCAGGTGGTAGTGAGTGCGTTTCTTCAAGGGACGCACTTACTACCACGCACATACATGCATACAAACATTTTATCGGACATGGTATTTACATATACCAGAAACTGTACTGGTTCCAGTGCCAGTCCTTGTTGAAACGCCCCCCATCCCCCACGTGTCCGTTCTGATGCCTCTTTCTGGACTATTACTCTTTCTCGCCTTCTACTTAGGTATGTTTTGATTCACCCCAATACCTTTCCTGGTATCTCTGCGTATGCTTCTTGCACTAGCTTAGTCCCCTGTGTGAATATAGCTTCAACTATTTTTGTTCAGTTTAACAATATACAGTCCACCTATCCCCTTTTTTCTGCTTCACTTATGTTACCTTGTGATAGAACACAAACAAGGTGGTTACACAGAATCTGCCTTTTTGTTTTGTTTTTTAAATTCGAACTGGTTGTTGCTTATGTAACTACTACTATGTAGGTATTCCACCACTCTTATGTAACTACTAATATGTAGGTATTCCACCACTCTTATGTAACTACTAATATGTAGGTATTCCACTCGTACTCTTTTTATGTAACTACTAATATGTAGGTATTCCACCACTCTTATGTAACTACTAATATGTAGGTATTCCACCACTCTTATGTAACTACTAATATGTAGGTATTCCACCACTCTTATGTAACTACTAATATGTAGATATTCCACCACTCTTATGTAACTACTAATATGTAGGTATTCCACCACTCTTATGTAACTACTAATATGTAGGTATTCCACCACTCTTATGTAACTACTAATATGTAGGTATTCCACCACTCTTATGTAACTACTAATATGTAGATATTCCACCGCTCCCCCGAGTATCTTCTTCAATACCTTGCATAATATACATCTTAACGATACGGGCCTGTAACTCAGTGCCACCTTTTTTTCTTCTTAAATACTGGCACTACAATCAATGTCTTCCATAAGTCTCCCTAGACTTATAGATTTTAGGTAGCAGTTAACACCATGCATCTGATCCCTCTCTCAGAGATTTTAGGTAGCAGTTAACACCATGCGTCTGATCCGTCTCTCAGAGATCTTAGGTAGCAGTTAACACCATGTGTCTGATCCCTCTCTCAGAGATCTTAGGTAGCAGTTAACACCATGCGTCTGATCCTCTCTCAGAGATTTTAGGTAGCAGTTAACACCATGCGTTTGATCCGTGTCTCAGAGATTTTAGGTAGCAGTTAACACCATGCGTCTGATCCGTCTCTCAGAGATCTTAGGTAGCAGTTAACACCATGTGTCTGATCCCTCTCTCAGAGATCTTAGGTAGCAGTTAACACCATGCGTCTGATCCCTCTCTCAGAGATTTTAGGTAGCAGTTAACACCATGCGTTTGATCCGTGTCTCAGAGATTTTAGGTAGCAGTTAACACCATGCGTCTGATCCCTCTCTCAGAGATCTTAGGTAGCAGTTAACACCATGTGTCTGATCCGTCTCTCAGAACCACCGGTGATATGTTGTCTTGTCTTTTTGCCTTTGAGGTATCCAGTTCACTCAGTATCTTCTTGTTTTTATCCTGTTGTGTAGGGGGTGTCCGGTATCCGCTGGTCCACCCTTTCTCTTTGACTTTCTATTATTTTTCCTGTCTCCACAGAGAACAAATCTATTTTACTGTTATATTCCTTTTTATTTGACTGTGGCAGTTTCGCTTCAAATTTACATTCCTTGTTTATCATTCTCAAATTGTCTCTTAGCCTTCTTCTGGTTTTGTTTCTCGCTTTTCATTTCTGGTGTTCTTTGCTTTCTATAGTTTATCCATGCTTTTACACTTCTTATTTCTGATTTTCTGTATCTTAATAATGAACCCCGGAGCTCCGTGGGATTTATTGAGCTGTATGTCTACATAGGAAGGTACATTTATATGTAAAAGTGTAATTTATGTTTGTAAAAGTTCTTATAGGCGTCGTTTTATGTTTACAAATTTTGGGATAAGAGACAGGTGAGGTAATGGTACAACACCTTATAACATGATCAGTATTTTAATGGGCTATACAAGTACACGTGTTTCAGTAATAATAACAAAATGATCAGGATATAAATAATATTAAAGAAATACCAATTAATGTCTGACGTATTAACACACGTTGATGATAGAATATCCACACGAGAGTGAATATCCACACGAGAGTGAATATCCACACGAGAGTGAATATCCACACGAGAGTGAATATCCACACGAGAGTGAATATCCACACGAGAGTGAATATTCACACGAGAGTGAATATTCACACGAGTGAATATCCACACGAGTGAATATCCACACGAGAGTGAATATCCACACGAGAGTGAATATCCACACGAGAGTAAATATCCACACGAGAGTGAATATCCACAAGAGAGTGAATATCTACACGAGAGTGAATATTCACACGAGTGAATATCCACACGAGTGAATATCCACACGAGTGTGAATATCCACACGAGAGTGAATATCCACACGAGAGTGAATATCCACACGAGAGTGAATATCCACACGAGAGTGAATATCCACACGAGAGTGAATATTCACACGAGTGAATATCCACACGAGTGAATATCCACACGAGAGTGAATATCCACACGAGAGTGAATATCCACACGAGAGTGAATATCCACACGAGTGAATATCCACACGAGTGAATATCCACACGAGAGTGAATATCCACACGAGAGTGAATATCCACACGAGAGTGAATATCCACAAGAGAGTGAATATCCACACGAGAGTAAATATCCACACGAGAGTGAATATCCACAAAGAGTGAATATCAACACGTTCGTGAATATCCATTTTTATTACTTAATATCACTAGGTGCTGGAATAACTAATACAAGGAGCAAGTGAGGATCAGTTTAATGTAACTTAAAACGTGCGTGTGCGAGTCAGACATGACTGTATAACACAGGTAAAGCTCCGGGGCTCACTCTCACCTCTGGAACACAATTCACCAGTTTAACTCATTTTCCGCCAGATGAAAGCAATTTGTTGTCTGAAATAGATCTTTACGATGCTCTGAATTGTATTTACTCCGGGTTTTTCCCCGTGGATAAGACTAAATTCAATAGTTCCTTTTAAAGGCGAAAAATAAATGTAACCATAAAAATTAAGTTGAACTGTGAATTAAACGAGAACTTACTGACACATATAAAAAAACATTACAGTTACTTGTTAATTTTTCTATATACGTACTCGCTTTTAATAAAAAAAATCATAAGAATATTTCCCTCTTGCTTCGAGGAAAGAGAGACGGTACAGAGACTATTCGAGAGATCAAGATTATTATTTTTGTACAGACTTATTAAAGGAGGTCAGCGAACAGGAGTGACCCCTCACTGGCGTCGGAGGCTTCCAGCCGGCCAGAAGAGAAGCCTGGATTGACGGCAATAGCTTTCGGTGTTGTGTGTGCAGGAAACCTTTTGCCACTGTGTGGCAAAAGGTTTCCTGATTAAAGATTCCCATATGTTGCATCATCTGTGTCTCATCCTTCAACTTGTTGGTTTTCAATGTTTATCACATATCAAGAAGACTAATCAACAAGAGTTCAGAGATTATCCTTCTCAATTTATAGGGTTTTTAATGTATATGTGAAGCTCAAGCTTTATATTCATGTTCGTGAAGCTCAAGCTTTATATTCATGTTCGTGAAGCTCAGGCTTTATATTCCTGTTCGTGAAGCTCAAGCTTTATATTCATGTTCGTGAAGCTCAAGCTTTATATTCATGTTCGTGAAGCTCAGGCTTTATATTCATGCTAGTGAAGCTCAGGCTTTATATTCATGTCTGTGAAGCCAAGCTTTATATTCATGTTCGTGAAGCTCAGACATTATTTTAATGTTCGTGAACCTCAAGCTTTATATTCATGTTCGTGAAGCTCAAGCTTTATATTCATGTTCGTGAAGCTCAAGCTTTATATTCATGTTCGTGAAGCTCAAGCTTTATATTCATGTTCGTGAAGCTCAAGCATTATATTCATGTTCGTGAAGCTCAAGCTTTATATTCATGTTCGTGAAGCTCAAGCTTTATATTCATGTTTGTGAAGCTCAAGCTTTATATTCATGCCTGTGAAGCTCAAGCTTTATATTCATGTTCGTGAAGCTCAAGCTTTATATTCATGCTCGTGAAGCTCAGACTTTATTTTCATGTTCGTGAACCTCAAGCTTTATATTCATGCCTGTGAAGCTCAAGCTTAATATTCATGTTCGTGAAGCTCAGGCTTTATATTCATGTACGTGAAGTTCAGGCTTTATATTCATGCCTGTGAAGCCAAGCTTTATATTCATGTTCGTGAAGCTCAAGCTTTATATTCATGCTCGTGAAGCTCAAGCTTTATATTCATGCTCGTGAAGCTCAAGCTTTATATTCATGCCTGTGAAGCCAAGCTTTATATTCATGTTCATGAAGCTCAAGCTTTATATTCATGCTCGTGAAGCTCAAGCTTTATATTCATGCTCGTGAAGCTCAAGCTTTATATTCATGCTCGTGAAGCTCAAGCTTTATATTCATGCCTGTGAAGCCAAGCTTTATATTCATGTTCATGAAGCTCAAGCTTTATATTCATGTTCGTGAAACTCAAGCTTAATATTCATGTTCGTGAACCTCAAGCTTTATATTCATGTTCGTGAACCTCAAGCTTTATACTCATGTTCGTGAAGCTCAGGCTTTATATTTATGCTCGTGAAGCTCGGGCTTTATATTCATGTTCGTGAAGCTCAGGCTTTATATTCATGTTCGTGAAGCTCAAGCTTTATATTCATGTTCGTAAAGCTCAAGCTTTATATTCATGTTCGTGAAGCTCAGGCTTTATATTTATGCTCGTGAAGCTCGGGCTTTATATTCATGTTCGTGAAGCTCAGGCTTTATATTCATGTTCGTGAAGCTCAAGCTTTATATTCATGTTCGTAAAGCTCAAGCTTTATATTCATGTTCGTGAAGCTCAGGCTTTATATTCATGTTCGTGAAGCTAAGTCTTTATATTCATGTTCATGAAGCTCAAGCTTTATATTCATGTTCGTGAAGCTCAAGCTTAATATTCATGTTCGTGAACCTCAAGCTTTATATTCATGTTCGTGAACCTCAAGCTTTATATTCATGTTCGTGAAGCTCAGGCTTTATATTCATGTTCGTGAAGCTCAGCTTTATATTCATGCTCGTGAAGCTCGGGCTTTATATTCATGTTCGTGAAGCTCAGGCTTTATATTCATGCTCGTGAAGCTCGGGCTTTATATTCATGTTCGTGAAGCTCAGGCTTTATATTCATGTTCGTGAAGCTCAAGCTTTATATTCATGTTCGTAAAGCTAAAGCTTTATATTCATGTTCGTGAAGCTCAGGCTTTATATTCATGTTCGTGAAGCTCAGGCTTTATATTTATGCTCGTGAAGCTCAAGCTTTATATTCATGTTCGTGAAGCTAAGTCTTTATATTCATGTTCGTGAAGCTCAAGCTTTATATTCATGCTCGTGAAGCTCAAGCTTTATATTCATGTTCGTGAAGCTCAGCTTTATATTCATGTTCGTGAAGCTAAGTCTTTATATTCATGTTCGTGAAGCTCAGGCTTTATATTCATGTTCGTGAAGCTCAGGCTTTATATTCATGTTCGTGAAGCTAAGTCTTTATATTCATGTTCGTGAAGCTCAAGCTTTATATTCATGTTCGTGAAGCTCAAGCTTTATATTCATGTTCGTGAAGCTCAGGCTTTATATTCATGTTCGTGAAGCTAAGTCTTTATATTCATGTTCGTGAAGCTCAAGCTTTATATTCATGCTCGTGAAGCTCAAGCTTTATATTCATGTTCGTGAAGCTCAGGCTTTATATTCATGTTCGTAAATCTCAAGCTTTATATTCATGCTCGTGAAGCTCAAGCTTTATATTCATGTTCGTGAAGCTAGGCTTTATATTCATGTTCGTGAAGCTAGCTTTATATTCATGTTCGTGAAGCTCAGGCTTTATATTCATGTGCTCAGCTTTATATTCATGTTCGAAGCTCAAGCTTTATATTCATGTTCGTGAAGCTCAGGCTTTATATTCATGCTCGTGAAGCTCAGGCTTTATATTCATGCTCGTGAAGCTCAGGCTTTATATTCATGCTCGTGAAGCTCAGGCTTTATATTTATGCTCGTGAAGCTCAGGCTTTATATTCATGCTCCTGAAGCTCAGGATTTTTATTCATGCTCGTGAAGCTCAGGCTTTATATTCATGCTCGTGAAGCTCAGGCTTTATATTCATGCTCGTGAAGCTCAGGCTTTATATTCATGCTCGTGAAGCTCAGGCTTTATATTCATGCTCCTGAAGCTCAGGATTTATATTCATGCTCGTGAAGCTCAGGATTTATATTCATGCTCGTGAAGCTCAGGCTTTATATTCATGCTCGTGAAGCTCAGGCTTTATATTCATGCTCGTGAATCTCAGGCTTTATATTCATGCTCGTGAAGCTCAGTCTTTATATTCATGCTCGTGAAGCTCAGGCTTTATATTCATGCTCCTGAAGCTCAGGCTTTATATTCATGCTCCTGAAGCTCAGGCTTTATATTCATGCTAGTGAAGCTCAGGCTTTATATTCATGCTCGTGAAGCTCAGGCTTTATATTCATGCCTTGGAAGTGCAGACTGTTAACAGTGTTGTCAGTATTAGTTCGGTTGTACTCTCAGTGTCATCTGACTTTTTTTTTTTGCGTCCGTCAGTGTGTGTCCTGTGTTAATGGTCTTTCCTATGTGTCCTTTCGTCCTGTGTCCACCAATGTGGCCCCGCGTTTTCTTGCCATTTAGGGATCCCACACTGGTCACAGCAACATGGATCCCTACAGTGGTTGTCACAGCAACACTGTAGCAACATGGATCCCTTCAGTCGTTGTCACAGCAACACTGTAGCAACATGGATCCCTTCAGTGGTTGTCACAGCAACACTGTAGCAACATGGATCCATACAGTGATTCTCACAGAAACACTGTAGCAACATGGATCCCTACAGTGGTTGTCACAGCAACACTGTAGCAACATGGATCCCTACAGTGGTTGTCACAGCAACACTGTAGCAACATGGATCCCTACAGTGGTTGTCACAGCAACACTGTAGCAACATGGATCCATACAGTGATTCTCACAGAAACACTGTAGCAACAAGGTTCCCTACAGTGGTTGTCACAGCAACACTGTAGCAACATGGATCCCTACAGTGGTTGTCACAGCAACACTGTAGCAACATGGATCCATACAGTGATTCTCACAGAAACACTGTAGCAACAAGGTTCCCTACAGTGGTTGTCACAGCAACACTGTAGCAACATGGATCCCTACAGTGGTTGTCACAGCAACACTGTAGCAACATGGATCCCTACAGTAATTGTCACAGCACCACTGTAGCAACAAGGTTCCCTACAGTGGTTGTCACAGCAACACTGTAGCAACAAGGTTCCCTACAGTGGTTGTCACAGCAACACTGTAGCAACATGGATCCCTACAGTGGTTGTTACAACAACACTACAGCAACATGGATCCATACAGTGGTTCTCACAGCAACACTGTAGCAACATGGTTCCCTACAGTGGTTGTCACAGCAACACTGTAGCAACATGGTTCCCTACAGTGGTTCTCACAGCAACACTGTAGCAACATGGTTCCCTACAGTGGTTCTAACAGCAACACTATAGCAACATGGTTCCCTACAGTGGTTGTCACAGCAACACTGTAGCAACATGGTTCCCTACAGTGGTTCTCACAGCAACACTGTAGCAACATGTATCCCTACAGTAATTGTCACAGCAACACTGTAGCAACATGTATCCCTACAGTAATTGTCACAGCAACACTGTAGCAACATGGTTCCCTACAGTGGTTGTCACAACAACACTGTAGCAACATGGTTCCCTACAGTGGTTGTCACAACAACACTGTTGTGGAGTAATGTGCTCCTACGATAATGTACTGTAACTTGCTACTTAGCTTATTGATGAATCCAAGATGTCGCAGCCGTCCCCAACACCTTCTCAGGGGATCCATCTATGGCCTCATTCTCCACAGGGCTGTAAGGTAAACATCAAGTGAGTATAATTATTGCCACAAAGGAGCATATGCCCATATTTCAGTCTTAAATGGACTGAAAGGCGGTTTACTCACTTGTTTGGACTTAAAAGTAAACGCATAACCGCCGTCAATAGGTAAATTTTGATGTTCTTGAAATACAAGAACTGCGCAGTCCCCTGTCTGACAAGAACACAAAAACATACCTTGCTCGTGTAACGTGAGCGATGGTGTTGGCTCTACCATATACGGCGGAAATGCTGTCTTGATTGTAGAATGTCGCTGATGAGTCACCGTCTTGTTTCGATGGAGTTCACTTGCGATTGTCTCTATGTTTGTCTTTCGGCAGCAATCAGAAGCTGCGCACCCTTCTGAATATACTGTGATTTTATTCACTAATCGCGCTGGAACAGAGTTCTTATCTTATTTACCGACGTTAGTGGAGATTAAATTAGAATAACGGACGCGTACGACTAATGTCTTTGTTGAGTTACGTCGCCTCGCGCCGTATGACCCCTCGCAGCGTATGACCTCTTCGGAGCCCGTATTCAATCTAATCGCCTCGTGGTGCCTCTTGCAGTCTCGTGGTGCCTCGTGGGGCTTGATCGCTGAGGTCAGTACAATTTCAACAATTGCTACATACTGCTACAAGTGGCAATTAAAATGTTTGTGTTCCCTAAATTTCAATCACTGGAACACATGATTGTAATTTTCAAGTGTAGAAACTAATACAACAGTTTACTGTAATCTTCCTGTTACGGCAAAGAGTTACATTTATCTCAAATGTCTATTAAGTCACATACACTTGCTGCTACTTGGTCAGACCACGTGACACACTGTGGTCAGTACATCTGGTCGGTGTTAATTTGTTTATGCACCCAGACTCACCTCGTCTGGCCCCTTCCTAAGGGCGGAAAGGGTGGGACCCTTAGCAAGGGTAGTAAGGGCGCATACCCCCCTCCTTTGGAGAATTTTCTCCACAACTGTAGCAACATGGTTCCCTACAGTGGTTGTCACAGCAACACTGTAGCAACATGGTTCCCTACAGTGGTTGTCACAGCAACACTGTAGCAACATGGTTCCCTACAGTGGTTGTCACAGCAACACTGTAGCAACATGGTTCCCTACAGTGGTTGTCACAGCAACACTGTAGCAACATGGTTCCCTACAGTGGTTGTCACAGCAACACTGTAGCAACATGGTTCCCTACAGTGGTTGTCACAGCAACATTATAGCAACATGGTTCCCTACAGTGGTTGTAACAGCAACACTGTAGCAACATGGTTCCCTACAGTGGTTCTCACAGTAACACTGTAGCAACATGGTTCCCTACAGTGGTTCTCACAGCAACACTATAGCAACATGGTTCCCTACAGTGGTTCTCACAGCAACACTATAGCAACATGGTTCCCTACAGTGGTTCTCACAGTAACACTATAGCAACATGGTTCCCTACAGTGGTTGTAACAGCAACACTGTAGCAACATGGTTCCCTACAGTGGTTCTCACAGCACAACACTCGCCCACTGTAGCCTTCAATAATCCAGACACATTTCCCCCATCATAGTAATTTACCAGCTAAAAAAGATTACGCATCTGAATTACTAATTTTCCATTTGATATGCAGCACCACACGCAGCATAATGCAGCACCACACGCAGCATAATGCTGCAACATAGTGACTCAAACATCGGGTATCCACACCGCCGCGTCAACACCATGGTAACACCATTACCATACCTAATTGCAATATCATTCAAATTTTTTCAATCTCTGCCCGACAAATATCGAATTAGATTATTTACAAAACATATTTATGTTTTCTGTTTTTTTTTTTTTTTATGGTTCATATAGAAAATGGAGGGCGTTAAGGGGGATGTTGAAAGGGAGGGATAAAGGAAGGAGGTAAAGGGGACAGTGGCGGACCTTTATTTTTGTGGCCCTGACACTTGATCTGTTCAGGGGTCACCATGGCGACCAGTAACGGCTAACCTATATGAAACTTTAATAACTTTTTAATTTTTATTTTAACTGTTATTTTGTACTGAATTTCACTATATTGTTAATATTAATTTTTTTTTTAAAAACCCACCTCATACAGTAGACTCAAAATTTGAGTCTATTGTATGAACCAAAGTCGCTTCTGGGGGCCCCTCCGGGATTAGGGGCCCTGAAGTTTAAGGTTCATTAGTTTCATAGTAGGTCCGCCCCTGACTCATGGGGGTTATGAGAAAATGAAGTGATCAGAGCACTATGGCTTGTGTACCTTCCAGGTGGGTTCCTTGATGTTGGGTTTAAAGGACTCTTGATCCCAGGATTACAACATACCTCTTCTTAATCGAATCCAGTTTAATAGATTCAGATTCCCCAGCCGCTCTACAACTCATTCAGGTTTAGTACAAGGTAACAATACAATTGTACTAGCGTAGTTTACACAGTGATGTTATTGCTCAATAATACAAACCAGTGTCTTTAATATTATATTTAATATTATATTTATGAAAATATTTCCAAAGAGTGTATTAATGTATCAATAGCTAAAATGTATTATACACGCAGAGTGCGTAGATTCGAATCCTGCTGTGGACTGAGAGATAATTTCTGTAAACAATTTCGCCCGTTTGCGAAGTGTATATATATATATATATATATATATATATATATATATATATATATATACATGTGAAGATAGAGAGAGAGAAACTGACTCTTGCCTCAGAAAATATTGACATGCTTATGAGGTGACACTATATAGGAGGATGGTCGACACACCAGGAAGGATTAATATGTAGTCCTCTTGCAAAACTTCTTTTTTTTTTTTACATAAAAAATGCTAGTGTGCTTTTCATTTAACTAACTATATCGTCCATGTGTTAACTCAATATTCGCATAATTGTGTTAACTGTAATATACTGTTTTCATTAGCCAGTCGAGTAATTATATTACATGAACCTGACTAATGATATGCATATATTTCTCTTTACGTATATAAATATACACGTATATTATATATATATATATATATATATATATATATATATATATATATATATATATATATATATATATATATATATATATTTTTTTTTTTTTTTTCATTACCAATACAATATAAAGGGAGGTACCACCTCTGGAACTTTATTGGGACCCTCATCCTCAGAGAAGACAATAAACGTACCTCAGGGAAAACTCGAGGTTCTCCCCGGAGCTGTTTGAATATTTTCTTCTCCTACCACCCCTATATATGATGATGGAATGCTTTATTAATAGACAGAATACATCAATGGAAAACATGAACATGAATAAAATGGTATAATATATCAAAGATTATGAATCTCCTCCAGCTCCTCCGAAGCCGGACGCGAGCCAAGTATGCAGCATGCGTTTCCCCTCTGGATGGCCACGCTGAGACGCTGGAACATGAACGTGGCTGCCCTTGGGTCCCTGGTGGTGTCGATGAGTCTGGAACCCAGTTCTTTAAGGAAACGTGTTGCATTTTTTCCCCACGCTCCCAAGGTCTCTGATCTCACTGGGACAAATTGATACTGTTGGCTTATGTCCCTGTACTTGCCGATCTTGTACTCCTCTCTGTGGTCAGCAGCTCCTCCCTGTCGCCCGACACTGTGATGGATGTAGGTGTCAGCCAGTGTCGACACACAGGTATAATCCCATGCTAAGAGCTTGCCATTCTTCCAAGGATAGATGGTGATCCCGTCGGGGTGGTTGCTGGGTTGTGGGCGTTGTTGGCTGCTAGTGATCGAGGCTCTCTCTCTCGGCTGGGCATCCAGCTGTAGCAAGGGTTCTCTTTATGATGTCGTTGACCTCATTGTGTCTTGCATGCCAACCCTTGGTTTTAGAACAGTTAAGACCATGTAGACCATATTGGTCGGCTTGCGCATCGCTGCAAATACACGTATATTCCGTGTGAATAGGGGCAGCAAGGCGCAGAGCCACTGCAATACGAAGGGTCTTAGGGTCCAGGCGTGTTCCCATGGCCGAAATGGGAACTGTTTGGAGGAAGTCCCCAGAGTGACGTGCACTCACAGCTAGGAGACGGGCAGTCTCCCTGTCTGATGTTACGGCCCTAAGCATATTGGCAAGTATCTTTTCAGCGATGGGGCCGTCCCAGCTTGACTGTTTGTAGGCCAGTTCTTCACTAGGTTTTGGTGTTGGAGCAGCAAGAGTCTCCCATTCAGTGATGGCACTGGTGTAGCAAGGGTCCTGTATTCCTGCTGAATCACTGAGGTTGTCTGGAAGAATTTGTTTTATTAGCTCATTTGATGCTATGGAAGAGGATAAGAAAGCTGGTAGGGCAATCTGGGAGGATTTTCGTACTCCCAGCCCCCCGAGCCTGACTGGAAGTGAGGCTTGCAACCACTGTCCATCTTCGAGGGAAAGATTCAATACACTCTCTAGCATGGTCTTGAGGAGAGAGTCATATTCCTTGAGTTTTGGGCTGCTGAAGGCTGGGGAGCATCTCAGGAAGTATGTAAGTTTTGGGATTGACAGGCACCTGGTGAGTAGGTAGAAGGCATCATGTGTATCGATGTCTTTCATCCTACCTTCCATCGTCCTAAGGTGTGAGATTTTTTTTTCCAGGACCAGATCGATGGCATTGGGTCCAAGAGGAGCACCAAGGAGAGTGCTGTTGGCTGGATCAATGGCTCGTGCCCCTGGTAAAACAGCCCTAATGTCCTGAATCATCTGTGGATTGGTGGAAACTATCTCACATTTGGTGGGGTTTAAAGATAGGCCCAGGCTCTCTACCATATCTTTAATTTTCCTGATGTCTCCTAGGAGAGATTGTGTAGGGCCAGCTAGGGTGCCATCATCCAAGAACCAGATATTGAGCTCACTGGACAGCGCTTCTGTGACATCCTTGATGACTAGACAGAATTGAAAGGGGGCGAGAGGGTCCCCCTGTTGCACACCCTCACACGAGTCAATTTCATGGTCCCCAAACAAAAGTTTAGAAGCCACACTATAACACGATTCTATGAAGGGATAGAGGGAAGGGAAGTGCCTAGAAACTGCTTGGAGAGCAGCATCCCTTCTGACTGAGTTGAAAGCATTGGCAAAGTCCAATTTGATTAATTTATATATATAATATATATATATATATATAATTTCACTGTTTATACAATAATGATATACGTATATGTACTGTTTCTGGTGTCTATACCTCCGCGTGAACTCTTCTGTCAGAGACAAGAACATCTAAATGCATTTCGATCACTGAGCGATCCAATGCACCTCTACTTCAATGCACACAAAAGTAATGGTGGGTTATTCTTATTATAATCAAGGTGAACGCTGAACCAAAGAATAGTGGAGGTTGTTCTTGGAGGGTCCAGCTGGGACATGGGTTGAGGATGTGTCTGAAGGAGTTACCTGAGTTTGGGTGTTCCCACCTCCTGACCTGTTATCTTCTGTACTCTGGACAAATTTTCATGTACTCTCTTAGTTCTTCCCTTTCCGTCATCATCACGTCTCAATGCAGGTAGACACGACTGTAATTCTGTGACGCCTTTTGGCGAGCTTTCCATCTTAAGGTTCTGCCGCGGGTTCGAACCCCACCCGTGGTATGGTTTGTTTGTAATCGTGTCATTACGATTTCGTGAGAAATGGTTAATTAGATTGGACGGTGGTCGTCCCTGGAGAACCTCCAAATCCTCTGAAAAATCGCCATCTGCTCTATCACTTCCTTTGCTGTGTACTCTGTGATCGACATAATGTTGCTCCTTATCTTCCCATCTCCTGCTATCTGGGCCACCTTCAGCCTCCTAGAGTCCATGAATCATGAAAGGTCTCTCTCTTTCTTCCTCCCATTGCATCTTCCTCCAGATTTACTTGTAAGTTTTTACTATTTTCCTTGCTGCATCTCTTATTATCTTGTTAGCCTCCGTATCTTCAGAAAGTACCACTAAATTTTCATTGTTGTCTCCAAATCCCTAGGCTCCCTCTTCTTTCTTCACTACTTAGTAAGTTTATTTAGGTACATAGTTTAACATATGTGTAAATTACCTAGAATAACCCAAAAAAAGGCAAAGTGACTTACTTCCATTGGGGTCCTTGTAATATCTTAATATTTAAAACCTAACTGTAAATTACAGTAGAAACCTTTCATGAATATAACTTTCTGTCCCTACTAACCTCCCTCTCATTACTTCCATTGTCTTCGGCTCTCTTAATTCCTCTTCCTGTTCTAAGGATCTGTCTTATACTAAATTAACCCTATTTACCTGTTTAGCAACCTCTCCTTTAACTCTGTTACACTGCCACTGTTCCCTAATGTTTGGTGTTGACCTTCCTTTCAAAATCTTCCCTCATTGTTCCTCTTTCTATATTCTATTTCAGCCTTACCATTTCCTCTTCTGGGTTTAGTTCCCTTTCATCTGCCTTAGTTGCCCTTTTTATCTATTCTGTGATTTTTATCCCTTGCATCATTGCAAATTGCAACAGTTCCTCTTCGAACGGAATTAAATTTTCCGTCAAACTGAATACCTCGTTTTGCTCTGTGTTTTGTATATGTATATTTCTACAGTCTTGAGGTTATGTTCATGTATTGTACTGATAAAACCACTGGATGGCGAAACGTCAACAACATACTCTGATGTTACACATGTGTCTTAAGTTTACATCTTGTCGGTATTGCATACCATTGCTATGCAACTTGTCAAACACTGCAACATCGTGGAATCTTGGAACATAGGACATCACCACAACCTACTTGCTAACTCCTGGCCCAACTCTTGGGTATGACCTACTTCCACTGGGAAATCCCGCCTACCAGTGACGAGACTTTCATCTGCTGCATCCCACCTCACTTCAGTATATAAACAAAAAAATTTCCTGTCTGCGCTTCAGGTTCTTCAAGACTACGGTGATTACCACCTGCTCCTAGGCTGACGGACTGATTACCTCGTCTTCCACCGACTTCTGCATATATTTCTGCAGTCTTCAGATTATGTCCTTATACTGTATTGACAAAGCTTACCCTATAGGGACGACCCACTTCCACTAGTGGGTTTTTTCACTTGTGTCTCCGCCTACCACTGCTTCACCACCTCTGTCTGCAGTATACATATAAGCCTCATCTTCACGAATATTCTGCACTTTTATCAGGAATGATGAACTGAACACATCGACTCCAAGGTTGAGGGACTGATTACCTCAAACTCCTCTTCATCTTCCACAGTTCTCTGCATTGGACTAAAGAAGCCACTAGCTGGCGAAACGTTTCCAAAACAGTCCCAAATGTAGCACAAGTGTTTATATCCCCATTTTGTCCGAAGCACAACCTCCGTGACTAGTGTTTATATATATATATATATATATATATATATATATATATATATATATATATGTGTGTGTGTGTGTGTGTGTGTGTGTGTGTGTGTGTGTGTGTGTGTGTGTGTGTGTGTGTGTGTGTGTGTGTGTGTGTGTGTGTGTGTGTGGGGTCATGCAATAGTCACGCCAGAGTGTACTACATCAGAGTGAAGACGAGTTCATTTTCAATTTGGTGTGTTGTTGAGGTGTTAGCATAGCAGTGTCTATGAAGGGGAGCGTGTTGTTGAGGTGTTAGCATAGCAGTGTCTATGAAGGGGAGCGTGTTGTTGAGGTGTTAGCATAGCAGTGTCTATGAAGGGGAGCGTGTTGTTGAGGTGTTAGCATAGCAGTGTCTATGAAGGGGAGCGTGTTGTTGAGGTGTTAGCATAGCAGTGTCTATGAAGGGGATCAGGAAGACCTGTTACCTTGAGCTGAGCTTAAGATGAGAATTAGTTTACTGCAATTTCTAGTTTTCTCCCTGAGTCCATTATATTTTTCTTTTTTATCTGCTTCCTCATTTTTTCAATAACTTTTTTCTATAAGACAATAACAGTTGGACTGAGAATCACGTAATGCATACAAAGATATATACTGTTACCCTGAATTTACTTTTTCCAAAATTTCATCCAGCAGGTAATGGAGTTTTCATGAACGGGATATAACATCCCAGAGGCCTGAAGTTTACTAATATATTTTTTTCCCCTCGTTGGGACTCGCAGCAGTGGGATAACATATGGGTACCTATTTTTACTGCTAGTTAGGCAGGGGCAGCTGGAATGTAAGGAAAGTTGGCCATATGTTTCTCAGCGGTAGAGAATCAAATCCGGTAAACGTAAGTCGAACATTTTGCACAGTGACACAGCAGTGTGTGAGCTAGGGAAGGAAGGGTGAGAGCAGGGGTGGCTCCGGCCCTGGGGTGGGTCGCAGGTGCTCTGGTCTAATTGCCTTGTTTGTGACACACGATTATTACGGCAACCTGTGATGAACAAGGAGGCAAAGTCTGTCTTTCTTTGTATCGGAGCTTCACCAGCTGGTAGCTCTCCCCTCATTACTAGGTCGACCTTTACCTAATATTAAAATAAAGGTATTTTTATGGTGTTTATTTTATATAGTTTGGCGTGTAGTTAATTCCCAGTTGGTCGGGAAAAACCGCACAGTTTTATATGGTGTTCCAGGCTTCAGAGGGATACAATACAATTAATTCTGCCACACACAATTGATCTCGCCATTTTCCAAACATCATATAACCTTTTCAAAAAATGTAGCCATCAATCAGTGCAGATGCGATCTATATATTGTTGTGACATGAAATGTTTTTTTACCCATATATAAAACATTTAACTGTATGCATTATTCCATTCCTTAAAATGTCAGTGAGCAGTTGAAACGAGGCTTTAAAATGTGGCCGGGATGTTTATTACCTAATATACCTGTGTCTGTAGGTGTTGTGTTGTAGTTCTTGGCCTCCCACGTTTGTGTCTGTAGATGTTGTGTTGTAGTTCTTGGCCTCCCACGTTTGTGTCTGCAGGGGTTGTGTTGTAGTTCTTGGTCTCCCACGTTTGTGTCTGCAGGGGTTGTGTTGTAGTTCTTGGTCTCCCATCTTTGTATCTGCAGGGGTTGTGTTGCAGTTCTTGGTCTACCACCTTGTATCTGCAGGGGTTGTGTTGTAGTTCTTGGTCTCCCATCTTTGTATCTGCAGGGGTTGTTTTGTAGTTCTTGGTCTACCACCTTGTATCTGCAGGGGTTATGTTGTAGTTCTTGGTCTCCCATCTTTGTATCTGCAGGAGTTGTGTTGTAGTTCTTGGTTTACCACCTTGTATCTGCAGGGGTTATGTTGTAGTTCTTGGTCTCCCATCTTTGTATCTGCAGGGGTTGTGTTGTAGTTCTTGGTCTACCACCTTTCATCTGCAGGGGTTGTACTGTAGTTGCTATAACTTCCATTAATTAGTGTATTACTCATTTTTGGGGGGGGAAGCTCTCTGTAATATTTCACCTCTGTATGATCCATGCTGATGAGTCTATGCTGATGAGTCTATGCTGATGAGTCCATGCTGATGAGTCTATGCTGACGAGTCTATGCTGATGAGTCTATGCTGATGAGTCTATGCTGATGAGTCCATGCTGATGAGTCTATGCTGATGAGTCTATGCTGATGAGTCCATGCTGATGAGTCTATGCTGATGAGTCTATGCAGATGAGTCTATGCTGATGAGTCCATGCTGGTTGTCTATGCTGATGAGTCTATGCTGATGAGTCTATGCTGATGAGTCCATGCTGATGAGTCTATGCTGATGAGTCTATGCTGATGAGTCTATGCTGATGAGTCTATGCTGATGAGTCTATGCTGATGAGTCCATGCTGATGAGTCTATGCTAATGAGTCTATGCTGATGAGT
Source organism: Cherax destructor (assembly GCA_009830355.1). NCBI lineage: Eukaryota > Metazoa > Arthropoda > Malacostraca > Decapoda > Parastacidae > Cherax > Cherax destructor. Next base: position 192,021 of record WNWK01002712.1, read on the forward strand.
CTATGCGGATGAGTCTATGCTGATGAGTCCATGCTGATGAGTCTATGCTGATGAGTCCATGCTGATGAGTCTATGCTGATGAGTCTATGCTGATGAGTCTATGCTGATGAGTCCATGCTGATGAGTCTATGCTAATGAGTCTATGCTGATGAGTCTATGCTGATGAGTCTATGCTGATGAGTCATGCTGATGAGTCTATGCTGATGAGTCCATGCTGATGAGTCATGCTGATGAGTCTATGCTGATGAGTCTATGCTGATGAGTCATGCTGATGAGTCATGCTGATGAGTCTATGCTGATGAGTCAATGTGATGAGTCTATGCTGATGAGTCCATGCTGATGAGTCTATGCTGATGAGTCTATGCTGATGAGTCTATGCTGATGAGTCATGCGATGAGTCTATGCTGATGAGTCTATGCTATGAGTCCATGCTGATGAGTCTATGCTGATGAGTCTATGCTGATGAGTCTATGCTGATGAGTCCATGCTGATGAGTCTATGCTGAGGAGTCTATGCCTGAGTCCATAATGATGAGTCTATGCTGATGAGTCTATGCTGATGAGTCTATGCTGATGAGTCTATGCTGATGAGTCCATGCTGATGAGTCCATGCTGATGAGTCTATGCTGATGAGTCTATGCTGATGAGTCCATGCTGATGAGTCTATGCTGATGAGTCTATGCTGATGAGTCATGGTGATGAGTCCATGCTGATGAGTCAGTGAGTCATGCTGATGAGTCATGTATGAGTCATGCTGATGAGTCTATGCTGATGAGTCTATGCTGATGAGTCCATGCTGATGAGTCCTGATGGCCATGATGAGTCCATGCTGATGAGTCTATGCTGATGAGTTTGCTGATGGTCTTGCGATGAGTCCATGCGATGAGTCCATGCTGATGAGTCCATGCTGATGAGTCATGCTGATGAGTCGTGATGAGTATGAAGCTCTATAGTCCATGATGAGTCTGATGGCTATATGAGTCCATGCTGAAATGAGTCTGATGAGTCAGCTAATGAGTCCATGCTGATGAGTCTATGCTAATGAGTCCATGCTGATGAGTCATGCTGATGAGTCCATGCTGATGAGTCTATGCTAATGAGTCCATGCTGATGAGTCTATGGTGAGCCAATGACATTATTTAGATGTGTTGCAGCAGTACGTGAGAGCAATAATCAAACATTCCTCTGGAAGAAAATTATCTAAGTCTGAAATGAAACAAAAACAATTTACATTAAAAACAGTTTTATCAGAAAACGTCTCGCTGTCATACCCATCAGAGAGAGAGTAGCAGAGAGGAGAGAGAGAGAGAAGAGGAACAGGACAAGTGAATAATGTCCCAGGACACCAAGAATACTGTCCCAGGATACCAAGAATACTGTCCCAGGATACCAAGAATAATGTTCCAGGATACCAAGAATAATGTCACAGTATACCAGAATAATGTCCCAGGATACAAGAATATTGTCTCAGGACACCAAGAATACTGTCCCAGGATACCAAGAATAATGTCCAGGATACCAAAAATGTTGTCCCAGGATATCAAGAATATTGTCCCAGGATACCAAGAATAATGTCCCAGGATACCAAGAATAATGTCCCAGGATACCAAGAATATTATCTCAGGACACAAGAATAATGTCCCAGGATACCAAGAATATGTCCCAGGTTACAGAATAATGTCCCAGTATACCAGAATTATGTCCCAGGATACGAAGAATAATTTCCCAGGATACCGACAATGATGTCCCAGGATACCAAGAATAATGTCCCAGGATACAAGTATAATATCCTAGGATACCAAGAATAATGTCCCAGGATACCAAGAATAATGTTCAAGGATACCTAGAATAATGTCACAGGACACCAAGAATAATGTCCCTGGATACCAAGAATGATGTTCCAAGGATACCAAGAATAATGTCCCAGGATACCAAGAATAATGTTCCTGGATACCAAGAATAATGTTCCAAGGATACTAAGAATAATGTCCCAGGACCCCAAGAATAATGTTCCAAGCATACCAAGAATAATGTCCCAGGATACCAAGAATAATGTCCCTGGATACCAAGAATAATGTCCCAGGATACCAAGAATAATGTCCCTGGATACCAAGAATAATGTCCCTGGATACTAAGAATAATGTTCCAAGGATACCAAGAATAATGTCCCAGGATACCAAGAATAATGTCCCTGGATACCAAGAATAATGCTGATGAGTCTATGCTAATGAGTCCATGCTGATGAGTCTAGGCTGATGAGTCCATGCTGATGAGTCTATGCTAATGAGTCCATGCTGATGAGTCTATGGTGAGCCAATGACATTATTTTAGATGTGTTTGCAGCAGTACGTGTGAGAGCAATAAATCAAACATTCCTCTGGAAGAAAATTATCTAAAGTCTGAAAATGAAACAAAAACAATTTACATTAAAAACAGTTTTATCAGAAAAACGTCTCGGCTGTCATACCCATCCCTGGAGAGAGAGAGAGAGAGAGAGAGAGAGAGAGAGAGAGAGAGAGAGAGAGAGAGACAGAGTGAATAATGTCCCAGGACACCAAGAATACTGTCCCAGGATACCAAGAATACTGTCCCAGGATACCAAGAATAATGTTCCAGGATACCAAGAATAATGTCACAGTATACCAAGAATAATGTCCCAGGATACCAAGAATATTGTCTCAGGACACCAAGAATACTGTCCCAGGATACCAAGAATAATGTCACAGGATACCAAAAATGTTGTCCCAGGATATCAAGAATATTGTCCCAGGATACCAAGAATAATGTCCCAGGATACCAAGAATAATGTCCCAGGATACCAAGAATATTATCTCAGGACACAAAGAATAATGTCCCAGGATACCAAGAATATTGTCCCAGGTTACCAAGAATAATGTCCCAGTATACCAAGAATTATGTCCCAGGATACGAAGAATAATTTCCCAGGATACCGACAATGATGTCCCAGGATACCAAGAATAATGTCCCAGGATACCAAGTATAATATCCTAGGATACCAAGAATAATGTCCCAGGATACCAAGAATAATGTTCCAAGGATACCTAGAATAATGTCACAGGACACCAAGAATAATGTCCCTGGATACCAAGAATGATGTTCCAAGGATACCAAGAATAATGTCCCAGGATACCAAGAATAATGTTCCTGGATACCAAGAATAATGTTCCAAGGATACTAAGAATAATGTCCCAGGACCCCAAGAATAATGTTCCAAGCATACCAAGAATAATGTCCCAGGATACCAAGAATAATGTCCCTGGATACCAAGAATAATGTCCCAGGATACCAAGAATAATGTCCCTGGATACCAAGAATAATGTCCCTGGATACTAAGAATAATGTTCCAAGGATACCAAGAATAATGTCCCAGGATACCAAGAATAATGTCCCTGGATACCAAGAATAATGTCCCTGGATACCAAGAATAATGTTCCAAGGATACCAAGAATAATGTTCCAAGGATACCAAGAATAATGTTCCAAGGATACCAAGAATAATGTCCCAGGATACCAAGACTAATGTTCCAAGGATACCAAGAATAATGTCCCTGGATACCAAGAATAATGTCCCAGGATACCAAGAATAATGTCCCAGGATACCAAGAATAATGTCCCTGGATACTAAGAATAATGTTCCAAGGATACCAAGAATAATGTCCCAGGATACCAAGAATAATGTCCCTGGATACCAAGAATAATGTTCCAAGGATACCAAGAATAATGTTCCAAGGATACCAAGAATAATGTACCAGGATACCAAGAATAATGTCCCAGGATACCAAGAATAATGTTCCAAGGATACCAAGAATAATGTTCCAAGGATACCAAGAATAATGTCACAGGATACCAAGAATAATGTCCCTGGATACCAAGAATAATGTTATAAGGATATCAAGAATAATGTCCCAGGATACCAAGAATAATGTCCCAGGATACCAAGAATAATGTCCCATGATACCAATAATAATGTTCCAAGGATACCAAGAATAATGTCCCAGGATACCAAGAATAATGTCCCAGGATACCAAGAATAATGTCCCAGGATACCAAGAATAATGTCCAAGGATACCAAGAATAATGTCCCAGGATACAAAGAATAATGTCCCAGGATACAAAGAATAATGTCCCATGATACCAAGAATAATGTTCCAAGGATACCAAGAATAATGTCCCAGGATACCAAGAATAATGTCCAAGGATACCAAGAATAATGTCCCAGGATACAAAGAATAATGTCCCAGAAAAATTAATGTTTTATAGAACTAAAACGGGAAAATATTTTACAAAATTGTGGATCTTTAATAGAATGTTTTTTTTGTAATCATTCACAAATGATTATTTGCAGTGTGTAAAACATTGTTTACACTTACACTAGTGTGTAAAACATTGTTTACACTTCCACTAGTGTGTAAAACATTGTTTACACTTCCATTAGTGTGTAAAACATTGTTTACACTTACACTAGTGTGTAAAACATTGTTTACACTTCAACTAGTGTGTAAAACATTGTTTACACTTCCACTAGTGTGTAAAACATTGTTTACACTTCAACTAGTGTGTAAAACATTGTTTACACTTCCACTAGTGTGTAAAACATTGTTTACACTTCCACTAGTGTGTAAAACATTGTTTACACTTTAACTAGTGTGTAAAACATTGTTTACACTTACACTAGTGTGTAAAACATTGTTTACACTTCAACTAGTGTGTAAAACATTGTTTACACTTACACTAGTGTGTAGAACATTGTTTACACTTACACTAGTGTGTAAAACATTGTTTACACTTACACTAGTGTGTAAAACATTGTTTACACTTCCATTAGTGTGTAAAACATTGTTTACACTTCCACTAGTGTGTAAAACATTGTTTACACTTACACTAGTGTGTAAAACATTGTTTACACTTCCACTAGTGTGTAAAACATTGTTTACACTTACACTAGTGTGTAAAACATTGTTTACACTTCCACTAGTGTGTAAAACATTGTTTACACTTCCACTAGTGTGTAAAACATTGTTTACACTTACACTATGTGTAAAACATTGTTTACACTTCCACTAGTGTGTAAAACATTGTTTACACTTACACTAGGTGTGTAAAACATTGTTTACACTTCCACTAGTGTTAAACATTGTTTACACTTACACTAGTGTGTAAAACATTGTTTACACTTACACTATTGTGAGCAAATAAATCAAAACGTGGCAGAGGTGTTGTGTTTGTACATTTCTTTGTTTATAATGGCTGTTACTAAACGCATCTTCAAACGCATTCCACTGTGCCATTACTGACACAGTGGAATGCTTATAATTAGATCACCTTTTAAGTGATGATTAATTACCCAGAGCATTGTGTCTGTAATGAGAGTAATTATTACAGATACTAGATGTCTACAATATAATATATACGTGAATACCTTGCTACCCCCACTAATACCTTCAGTAATTGTATGTAATTACCTGCCTTTGCTACCCTTAGTATTATCTTCATTACTTACATGTGTACCTGCTATCTTTACTACTACGTTCAGTAACTGCAAGTATATCTGCTTGCTTCGCCGTTACGTTC